>CM054057.1:759771452-760246182 GCA_028641055.1 Alopecurus myosuroides
CACCACCGCTTAGTTTGTGAGGCACAGTGACGCAGTTGCCACCACACTTTCTCAGGAGTTTGGCCTCAGTCAGGGAGCAGCTCTACCTTGCTTTGACTCGTCTGGCGACGTACACCACAGACTTTGTTGGAGATGAGCGCTTTGCACGTTTCGATCAGCCAGTTGGGTCGTCGTTTGCCAGATGCTGGAGGTTACGAGCCGACCAGAGGTCCATCCTCAACCTCGGAGCTGGTTACACTGGGATTCCACGCTTTGGAGCACAGGGAGACGACGCTTTCTACTTCACCACACCGAGAGTCGCTCTCAGAGCAGTCCCGATCTACGTGGACCGTCGTTCTACCTACTTTCGTGGGATTCCTCCTCACCGTATCTCTCGTCGTACTACTCACCGCCGTCCTGCGTGATGAGCATGGGAGTACCGATGTATCCATTCCTAGCTATGTTTAGTTATCCTTTGGCTTTCGAACCCTGTATTGGTGTGTTGGATATTCTGATGTATTTGAACATGTGATGATGTACCTGTTGGTTATCTATTCATGCGTCGGAATAATCTATCTTTCGGTTACCAAGTCTATCCTTTCTGTTGTTGTGCTAAAATGCATGTCTATTCAGGATGCCGCAACAAGGAGCAACCCGCCTGAACCACCTCCGATCACGGAGCTGTTGACTCAGATGACTCAGGTCGTGGCGCAGATGGCCCAGTTCCAGGCTAACCAGCACAACAACCAGAATGCTCCACGAGTCAGCATCAAGGAGTTCCTCAGTATGGGTCCGAGAGCTTTCGTGCAACACGGGAGCCTCTGGATGCTGATGACTGGATCTGGGAGATGGCCAGGGCTCTGGACATTGCTCACGTTGCTGAGGAAGACAAAGTCAAGTATGCCACCTACCTACTGAAGGGTCAGGCAGCCACTTGGTGGGAGAACTACCAGACCATGAGAGCGGGCTATCCTATCACCTGGGGATGTTTCAAGATGCCTTCCTGAAGCACCACATCCCAGATGGTCTCATGGAAAGGATGCGTGAGGAGTTTTGCTCTCTCAAGCAGGGCAAGCTGGACGTCATTGGCTATCACAATGAGTTCAATCGTCTCGCTCGATACGCTGGTGATGAGGTGTCGACTGAGGCCAAGAAGATGGCAAGGTTCCGCCGAGGTTTTAACCCGGAACTGAAGTACGCTCTCACCAACATCAAGTGCAAGGACTTCGAGGAGCTCGTGAACACCGCGCTCAATGAGGAAAATGGGCGCACGGCGTTCGAGGATTCTCGCAAGCACTCGCGTGAGGGTGGTTCCTCCTCCAACATGACCACCCCTCCGCAGAAGCGCCGCATCTGGGTGCCAAATGCTGCTGTCACTCGGGCTCCATATGCCCAAGCTTCTCCAGGCTTTGCTCCCCGCCCACCAACCCATCTCAGATGCATGGTCAGAGGGTTCCAATGGGGCAGCCAAGGCCAGGTCCTCCTCGTGTCGTCACTTGCTACAAATGCAAGGAGACTGGACACTACGATGATAAGTGCACTAAGAGGCAGCTACCTCCACCTCCTCGCCCCAACACCAACCAGGCAATGGTGCATGCTCCCCCGGCTAAAGCCTTACACTCCAACAACAGGCCTGTCGGGAGGACCGCGAGGGTGAATCATATCAAGGCCGACAAAGCTGAGGAAGCTGCTGACGTCGTTCTCGGTATATTACCCGTAAACTCTTTTCCAGCTAAAGTGTTGTTTGATACCGGAGCATCGCATTCTTTTGTGTAAAAGATCTTTGCAAAAGCATACAACCTAGTTCTGGTTCCGCTAAGCAATCAAATCACTGTTCACTCTCCGGGACCGCAAATGTTGACTTCCAAGATAAGTATGGACAATCAGATCATAATTGGAGGCCGCATATTCCTTGCTTCACTCATGTTGCTGGGAAATTCTGACATTGATGTCATTCTGGGCATGGATTGGTTGAAGACCAATGAAGCTAAAATTGACTGTGCTCAAAGTCAATAACTCTATCCCACCCTTCTGGCCAGATAGTCTATTCTCCATATGGATCAAGTTCTGTTAAGCTGTTCAACCTCGATGCAAAACCCCTTTCTGCAATTGAAAATGTTCCGGTGGTTTGTGAATTCCCTGACGTCTTTCCAGGAGAGTTGCCGGAATGCCTCCGGACAGAGCATTTGAGTTCGTGATCGAGCTTGAGCCAGGTACCGCTCCAATCTCTAAGCATCCATACAAGATAGCTCCTCCTGAACTGAAATTGTTGAAGAAGCAAATCGATATGTACATGGAGAAAGGTTACATTCAGCCTAGTTCCTCCGCTTGGGGTTTGCCAACTCTGTTTGTTGCCAAGAAGGACCAAACAAAGAGACTCGTGGTTGACTATCGTCCTCTCAACGAGAAAACCATCAAAACAAGTATCCAATTCCTCGTATTGATGATCTTTTTGATCAACTTGCTGGAGCCTCAATATTCTCAAAGTTGGACTTGAGATGGGTTACCATCAAATAAAGATCAGAAAGGAAGATATTCCTAAAACAGCTTTCACCACTCGGTACGGTCTATATGAATACACCGTCATGTCCTTTGGTCTCACCAATGCACGGCGACATTCTCTAGACTAATGAATTCTGTCTTCCATGAATACCTCGACAAGTTCGTTGTGGTATATCTTGATGACATTCTAGTCTACTCCAAATCCGAGGAAGAGCATGGAGAACATCTTCGTCTCACTCTCATGAAACTTCGCGAGCATCGTTTGTATGCCAAATTCTCCAAATGTGAGTTCTGGATTCCAGAAGTTGCCTACCTTGGTCATATCATCTCTGCCAAAGCATAGCCATTGACCCGGAAAAGGTTAAGGCAATTGTTGATTGGAAACCTCCTAAGACGGTGAAGCAAGTCAGAAGTTTTCTTGGCTTGGCTAGCTATTGCTGTTGTTTCGTCCAAAACTTTTCCAAGATTGCCAAACCTCTCACTGATCTCACAAAGAAGGACAAGAAGTTCGTTTGGTCTCCACAGTGTGATGAAAGTTTCAATCTCCTCAAGACTAAACTCACTTCCACACCAGTTCTGGTTGGCCCAGATACTACCAAACCTTTCCAGATATTCTGCGATGCATCTCTCCAAGGTCTAGGTGCAGTTCTTATGCAAGAACGTCAAGTTGTGGCTTATGCTTCACGTCAGTTGAATGCACATGAGCAAAACTATCCCACTCATGACCTAGAACTTGCAGCAGTTGTGTTTGCCCTCAAGAAATGGAGACAATACTTGTTGGGTAACAAACTGAAATCTTTTCCGATCATAAAAGTCTGAAATACATCTTCACTCGACCAGATCTAAACCTCAGGCAAAGGAGATGGATTGAAAAGATTAAAGACTTTGATCTCACCATTTCTTACACTCCAGGCAAGGCTAATGTTATGGCTGATGCTCTCAGTCGCAAGTCATATTGCAATAATCTCATGATCATGGAAAGCCAACCTCCACTTCATGAAGAATTCCAGAAGCTGAACCTTGGTCTGGTCCCTCAAGGTTACCTTGCTAGCTTGACAGCCAGTCCAACTCTCGAGGACAAGATTCGTTCTGAACAACTTCGTGATACTGAAATCAAGAAGATTGTAGAGCACATCAAAGAAGGCAATGATAAATTCAAGTCCTTCTCAATTGATGACAAGGGAACTGTGTTCTTCGAAGGACGCATTGCAGTTCCTCAGATTCAAAGTCTCAAAGATGTCATTCTCAAGGAGGCTCATGAAACTCCTCTCGCCATCCACCCTGGAAGTACAAAGATGTACCAGGATCTCAAGACTCTGTATTTGGTGGCCTGGCATGAAACGTGAAATTGCTCAATACGTTTCTGAATGCGACGTTTGTCAACGTGTTAAGGCAGTCCATCAGAAACAGCCGGTCTTCTCCCAACCTCTGACAATTTCTGAGTGGAAGTGGGACATGATTGAAATGGACTTCGTCACTGGTTTTCCAAAGTACAAGAAGGGCAACGATGCAATCTTCGTTGTTATTGATCGTCTCACTAAAGTAGCTCACTTCTTTGCTGTCAAGGAAACTATCTCAGCTAGCCAGTTAGCAGAGCTCTACACAGCAAAGATTGTTCCTCTTCATGGTGTTCCATTGGAAATAAGCTCAGATCGTGGAAGTATCTTCACTTCTCATTTCTGGAAGAGTTTTCAAGAAGCATTGGGCACCAAACTTCTGTTCAGCACAGCTTATCACCCTCAGTCTCAGGGGCAAGTCGAAGAGTCAATCAGATTCTCGAGGATATGCTCAGAGCATGTGGTCTCTCCTTTGGCATGAAATGGGAGGATTGCCTTCCATATGCTGAATTGTCCTACAACAACAGCTTCCAGGCAAGCCTAGGCATGGCACCATTTTGAGAAACTGTATGGCCGCAGATGCAGGAGTCCAATCAATTGGTCTGGAGCTGATGAACGTTCACTCTTAGGCCCTGACATTGTTAAGGAGCCGAGGAGAAGGTTCGCATCATTCGTGACAATCTCAAGATTGCTCAGTCTCGTCAGAAGAGCTAGTATGACAACAAGCATAGGGATATGATCTATGCACCTGGTGACAAGGCATATCTCCGTGTAACTCCCCTCAGAGGCACTCATCGTTTTGGTGTGAAAGAAAGCTTGCACCAAGATACATTGGTCCTTTCAACATTCTCTCAAGGCGTGCAGAAAATGCTTATCGTCTTGAACTTCCAGAAAAACTATCCAAGGTGCACGATGTTCCACGTCACAGCTCAAGAAATGTTTCAAAGATCCAGATCGTTGTTGATCATGATTCCATTGAACTGCAAGATGATCTCTCTTATGAGGAGAACCCTGTTCGTATTCTCGATGAGACCGAGCGTAGACTCGCAACAAGAGCACCAAGTTCTTGAAAGTGCAGTGGTCGCATCATTCCGATAAAGAGGCAACGTGGGAGACCGAAGAGGATCTTCGAAAGAAGTATCCAGACCTTTTCCTTTCTCAGTAGGAATCGGGGCGCGATTCCTTCAAGGGGGGGGGCGTTTTGTAACATCCCAAGTATGAAAATATCCCTTAGAATGTTGATTTCATGTTAATTAAAGTATCGCATCATGTCATCATGTTTATTCCCTTGCTTGCATTTGTTTACTATTTGTTTGCATCTATTCTTAATTGTTTTTCACAACTGAAATTCAAACATTATCCAAACACTATTTCATACTTGCTCTGTTACAACCTTTTAAAGAAAAATCTCAATTAAAAACAACCAATTTGTTTTCATATCATCCCATAATGAATCAACTAATAAAATGGTGGTTTTATTTCAATTAAGTAATTCCAAATTGCTTTCAAATTCAAAGCATCTTCAAACAACACCTCATTTGAAAATTATAAAAATACCAAACAAATTCTAATCACCTTTGTTCTATTAATCAATAGGGGTCACCCTAATAAAAACATTGTTTCCAATATTAATCAATTAATTATAAAATTATTCAAAATTCAAACCAAAAACTTCAAACAGTACCCATTTTTGAAATTATGAAATTACAAAACAAATGTACTCATTTGTTTCCAATTAAACTCATTGGTTTACCATAATTAAAAATCTTGTTTTAAATAACCAATTATTAACCAAAATTCATCCAAATGCAAGCCATTACAAAAACAGCAAATAAATTTGAATTTTCAAAAACCTAAGTTCCAAATGGTAGATGTTGAGCTAAACAAACTCACATGAATTTTCCCTAAATTTTTAAAACTCAAAAACCTATCATTTGCTTCCATTTCCATTTGCTACAAAAAAACTGCAAAAAAAAAATAGGAAAAGAAGGAAAACAGCGCGGCAGCTTACCTCCCGCGCGCCCCAGCCAGCTAATCCTCCCGCGTGGCCCGATACCCCTTCGCAGCCGCCCCCGTCATCTCTTTTCAGTACGCAGCGAATCCATGGTGCCACGGCGGCAGCCACGAACTCCGACGGCCGATCTGATGCCTGTAACCCCTATATATCCCCCCTAGGGCACATCGCGCTACCCTAGACCTAACCTCCCTCGTTCCCCGAGCTCGCGTCGCCGTTTTCCCTCTCTGCCCCGTGCTTTCACCCTCTGACACCTCACCGGAGTTCCTCCGCTCTGAATCTCCGTCCACCGCCGCCGCCATGGACCACTACCACACCTCCTAACCCCCGAAACCAACCCACCACTTCCTCCTCTTCCTTTGGACACCCTAGCTACCCCGGAGATCAACCACGTCGCCGCCACCATCTTCGACTCGCCGCCGGCGCGCCCCCCCTCGACCCTCTGCTTCCACGACATCACCGTGAGCCTCCACCGTTTCCCTCCTCCATGTCTTGCTCACGTTGCACGCATCCGCACTGCACCTACATCACCAAGCCACCCAGCAGCAACACGGGCATGGTAGCAACGGCGATCGCCGCCGGTGTCTTTCTTCTCTGACGAAGTGCAGAAGCGAACGTTCGTCAATTAACTGCAGTGGCAGATCTGAATCTTAACCTCGTTGCGAAGGTGTTACTGACAAGAAACGATTTCCTACCGCACTGGTTACAGTGCGTTGCGCGCACGGGCAGGTTCCAGGATCGAGTCCTGGCTCTCCCCCCGGGAGAAATCCCACCCCTTTTTGCCTCGCAGCGCTGACAGGGGGGCCCCCTGTCAGCCACTCTGAAGCCACGCAAGCGCACAGTCACCCTGGGCCCCCTGGCAGTGCCTAGGGTAGGGTTCTGTGCGTATAAAAGTGTTTTTCATTTTCTGTTTTCAAATCCAAGCCTTAAAAATTGCAGAATGGTCCCTAGTTTTAAAAACCTTATAACTTTTATTTTGTAACTCCAAATAATGAAAATAAATATGTGTGCTGTCTAAATTTAATTATCTACCTATTGGTAACATTTGTTTCCTGTTTTGAATTTTCAAAATGCAATTCAAATTTGAATTCAAATAATTCATTGCAATTTGCTAAAATTCATAACTAATTCATTCTTAATCCAAATAATGCAAATAAAATATGTTTTCCATGCTATTTCAAATAACCTTTTCAAATATAAATTTTGTTTCATGTTTTGAATAATTTAAATTGCCTACATAATTTAAACCTTGTTTAAATCATTTAAATTTGATAAAATCATAACTTGCTCAAATTAAATTATTTTTGAACATGCAAAATATGTTTTCAAACTAGAAAAGTATAAACTTTTCAAATATGAATTTGAATTTATGTTTTGAGCAAATAAAATTCAAATAATATTCAAACTTGTTTTAAATTCATTTAAAACTTGTTTAATATTGTTTAGGTCATAATAAATTCATCCTAACTCCTATTTCAATATTTGAAACATGTAATCCAACTAAAATTTGGTATTCTTTTCAAATATGAATTTTGTTATTTGTTTTGAGCATTTTAAGTTGATGAAAACAACAAATACTTGTGTGACATCTTTAAGTAACCCAAAATTTCCAAACTTAACAAATAATTTCCAAACTTGTAAATTCCTTTACCACTTGCATCTATGTTGTTATTTTTGTTGTTATCATCATGCATGCATCATGCTAAGCAAACTTTCACATGGTAGTCAATTATAGATCATTTGTTTCCACTTAATTCATGGACCTTTTCTATATGCAATCTCATTGCATATGGGTCCATTTAAATTGTGTTACCATGTCACTTAGTTTATTTTGATGCATCTATTAAATTGACATGCATCATCCCATGATTGTGCACTATGCCATGATATTGATTGTTTATATTTCTGTCTTGTTTGTTTGCTTCTTCTCGAATAGACGACGACGTTGAGACCGACGATCGTTACGACACCCCTTCTGAGGATCTAGCTCAGTATCGGGCTGCTGAGTTTGCAGGCAAGTTATCACTCACATGAACCACTATGTTCCTTTCAACATGGTTACCGATACTTTCCGTTGTCTATTTTGCTAGCCCTATGTGTAGTTGTTTCTGTTACGAACCTATCACATGAATCCCTTAACCCTGATATTGCCTCACCTCCACTCCTACACCCCATTGTTTGAGCCAGTCTTACTAGCATGCTTAGGTTGCTTTGCTCGATTCTGTTACCGTTACTTTCTGTTACTATATTATTATGTTCAGGGGGCTCGATGTTTAATCAATCAATCATGCTAATGTTATTGCTAAATAATAATTTGATGATAAGGCACCGGCAGGAGGCCCTGTGTGGTTTTGAGGCCTGCTAGTGTCGGCCCTAATAGGAAAAGGGTCTTGTCTACTGATCCATGATGAGCGCACTACCCGCATGTGGGAAGCGAGTATGGGCGCCCCCCTCAATTTGATTCGATTCGCATCTCGTCCAAATCGCCTCATTTAGTTCGTGTTTTCCATTTGCCGCATGCATGTTTTTGCGAGCCCAGCGCAGGGTGGAACTTTCGTAGTCGGCATATAGGGGGACACGTTCTTAGAGTGCTATGAGGGTCCATTTTCTTCTGGGCTCGATTAGCCGTGCGCCCAAGGTGCTTTGGGCTTGATGCGAAGAAGAGTTTGAGTTGTGTTGAGTGCCCCGCTTGGTGGGAGGCATCCCATCTGGCGGTTATTCATACGTGTACGGCCAAATTGGTGCAACCCTGCAGGGATAAATCTTCTCGAGAAGCCGTTTTTTCCGCGGTTATGGTTAACTTGGTGAAAGTACTGGCTAACAAGTATTCAGGACAACTTAAACCTAATGATCCACAATCTCACACCCAATGATTAACAACTTGACTAGTAATAGGATTATTGACTCAATAACCTGATTCATCTTTAATCCAACTGTGTGAGTTATCCTCGGATTGCTTCTTCGGATAAGGGCGAGATCTAGGATGGGTTTGTTTGAAGTTATCTTTCAGTTGGTTACAATACTCGATCTTATCTTCTTTCTGTTATCCGGAAGTGGTAGAATCTCTGTAGTTGGTTAGCGCAGCCAGTTGCAGCATCTTTTATATCCCCTTTCCTCCGTTGAACCCAAGGCATCTGTGCTTGGTGCTGACGGGCTACATTTTGGTGAACTGTGAGTCTTGCTTGCCAGTACGTTTATGTACTGACCCCTTTGGGGCTGTGGTTTCCGCAGACTACGCTTACGAGGATCCCAGTGACGGCTACTACGTGGAGTTTGACGAGGCTGCTGACGAGTAGGTAGCGGACCCGGGCAGGATCGAGACTATGTGGATGGGCTCCGTCTTTATTTCAGTTTCCGGCTTCTTAAGCCTATTTGGATTTGTCTGTACTCAGACCCCTTTGAATGCTTCCGCTGAGATGTAATGACGTTATGTTGGGACATGTGTCCTCTGGATGATTGTATTTGCTATTCTCTGCCCTAGTGAGGGCCAGTTGCAACTTATTTCAATCTTTTGTGTCTTAGAGATATGTTGTGCTATCATTCTGTTACAAACCGTTGACGTACCATGTGTGTATGGTATGAAGTACGTCAATGGTAGTGTCCTGATTTCGATGGATAGTTTACGTCGACGCTGAACAGATAGGGTTGGTTGTCACACATACGTGTGTTGGCCTACTCGTAAGAGGACGCGGGTGCCGGTAAGCCCCGTAATCCAATCACTACTGTTCAACGGAACGGCGAGTATCCTTTAGAAGTCCGGGTGCGACATTGGAAACCTCCAAAGACGGTGAAGCAAGTAAGAAGTTTTCTTGGCTTGGCTAGCTATTGCCGTCGCTTCGTCCAAAACTTCTCCAAATTGCCAAACCTCTCACTGACCTCACAAAGAAGGACAAGAAGTTCGTTTGGTCTCCACAATGTGATGAGAGCTTCAATCTCCTGAAGACTAAACTCACTTCTAACCAGTTCTGGTTGGCCCAGATCCTTCCAAACCTTTCCAAATATTCTGTGACGCTTCTCTCCAAGGTCTAGGTGCAGTTCTTATGCAAGAACGCCAAGTTGTGGCTTATGCTTCACGTCAGTTGAACGCACATGAGCTCAATTATCCCACTCATGACCTTGAACTTGCAGCAGTTGTGTTTGCCCTCAAAAAATGGAGACAATACTTGTTGATAATCGCACTGAAATCTTTTCCGATCATAAGAGTCTGAAATGCATCTTCACTCAACCAGATCTAAACCTCAGGCAAAGGAGATGGATTGAAAAGATTAAAGACTTTGATCTTACCATTTCTTACACTCCAGGCAAGGCTAATGTTATGGCTGATGCTCTCAGTCGCAAGTCGTATTGCAATAATCTCATGATCATGGAAAGCCAACCTCTCTTCATGAAGAATTCCAGAAGCTCAACCTTGGTCTTGTTCCTCAAGGCTATCTTGCAAACTTGACAGCCAATCCAACTCTCGAGACAAGATTCATTCTGAACAACTTCGTGATGCTGAAATCAAGAAGATGGTAGAACACATCAAAGAAGGAAGGGTGAAATTTAAGTCCTTCTCAGTGGATGACAAGGGAACTGTGTTCTTCGAAGGACGCATTGCAGTTCCTCAAGTTCAAAGTCTCAAAGATGTCATTCTCAAGGAGGCTCATGAAACTCCTCTCTCCATACACCCTGGAAGTACAAAGATGTACCAGGATCTCAAGACACTGTATTGGTGGCCTGGCATGAAACGTGAAATTGCTAAATACGTTTCTGAATGCGACGTTTGTCAACGTGTTAAGGCAGTCCATCAGAAAACAGCGGTCTTCTCCAACCTGAAAATCCCTGAGTGGAAGTGGGACATGATTGAAATGGACTTCGTCACTGGTTTTCCAAAGTCCAACGGGGGCAACGATGCAATCTTCGTTGTCATTGATCGTCTCACTAAAGTAGCTCACTTCTTTCCTGTCAAAGAAACAATCTCAGCTAGTCAGTTAGCAGAGCTCTACACAGCAAAGATTGTTCCTCTTCATGGTGTTCCATTGGAAAAAGCTCAGACCGTGGAAGCATATTCACTTCTCATTTCTGGAAAAGCTTTCAAGAAGCTTTGGGCACCAAACTTCTGTTCAGCACAGCTTATCACCCTCAGTCTCAAGGGAAAGTCGAAAGAGTCAATCAGATTCTCGAGGATATGCTCAGAGCATGTGGTCTCTCTTTTGGCATGAAATGGGAGGAATGTCTTCCATATGCTGAATTCTCCTACAACAACAGCTTCCAGGCAGACCTAGGCATGGCACCATTTGAGGCTCTCTATGGCCGCAGATGCAGGAGTCCAATCAATTGGTCTGGAGCTGGTGAACGTTCACTCTTAGGCCCGGACATTGTCAAGGACGCCGAAGAGAAAGTTCGTATCATTCGTGACAATCTCAAGATTGCTCACTCTCGTCAGAAAAACTACTATGACAGCAAGCACAGGGATATGATCTATGCACCTGGTGACAAAGCATATCTCCGTGTAACTCCCCTCAGAGGTACTCATCGTTTTGGTTTAAAAGGAAAGCTTGCACCAAGATACATTGGTCCTTTCAACATTCTCTCAAGGCGTGCGGAAAATGCCTATCGTCTTGAACTTCCAGAAAAGCTATCCAAGGTGCACGATGTGTTTCACGTGTCACAGCTCAAGAGGTGCTTCAAAGATCCAGATCGTGCAGTTGATCATGATTCCATTGAACTGCAAGAAGATCTCTCTTATGAGGAGCACCCTATTCGAATCCTCGATGAGACCGAGCGCAAAACTCGCAGCAAGAGCACAAAGTTCTTGAAGGTGCAGTGGTCTCATCATTCCGATAAAGAGGCAACGTGGGAGACCGAAGAGGATCTTCGCAAGAAGTATCCGGAGCTTTTCTCTTCTCAGTAGGAATCTCGGGGCGCGATTCCTTCAAGGGGGAGCGTTTTGTAACATCCCAAGTATGAAAAACAACCTTTAGAATGTTTGCTTTTTGTTAAATTATGTTTTGCATCATGGCATCATAAGTTTTGCATTTGTTTTCCATTTGTTTTCCCTTGTTTTCCTTTGTTTTCCCTTGTTTTTCAATATGAATTTCAAACCAATTTTCAAATGCTTGTTTCATACTTGTTCTGTTACAATTTTCAAATAAAAATATTCAAATAAAAACATAAAATTGTTTCCAATAAACATGGAAAGTTCAAACTAGTTTAAATTGTTTCTTTCAATAAGTTAATTAATATCAAATTTCACTCAAATTCAAATAAAATACAAACAGCAACATAATTTAAAATTTTTGGAATACAAAAGTTGGCAAATGGGTGCTGTTACAATAAATAACCTATACAAATTTTTTTCCTAAATTTTAGCAAACCCTAAAACTATGTTTTTCTTCCTTTTCTATTTCTGCAAAAAAAAAACAGAATCAGTAAAACAGAAAAAACAAAAAAAAAATAACAGAGGGGAGAGGCAGCAGGCCTAGCCCACGGCCTGCTACCCCCTTACCTGTTTCTTCCACCTCTGTACGGCGTGCATCCGAGCTGCCCACGTCGACAGTGGCGTCGATGGGACGGCCACGAGCACCTCCCCTCCTCCTTTTAAGCTCGAGCCCGAGCTCTCCCTCTGCCCTAGTTCCTCCTCCACCTCTCTCTCCCACCGCGCCGCCATTTCTCCCCTCCTTCCACCTCTGCTCCTCTCTCTCTGTCCCTCTGAACCTCCACCGAGCGCCACCACCACCTAACAACGACGATCGCCGCCGCCATGGTTCTCCTCCCCTCTGGTTGAGCACGGGAACGAGTTCCCCGCGCTCCCCTCTTCCACCTCGACACCACAGCGAGGGCTGGACGCCGCTGGATCGTCGCCGCCGTCCACCGTCTATCGCCGCCGTCGCCTGCTGCACCGAGCACCGAGCCCTGCTCCTCCTTTCCTTCCCCTCGGTGAGCAGCACGACCCCCTCCATCTCTCCCTCTGCATCCATGTCGCGCGCACGCCCACAACAGCCTTGCACGCGAGCAGCAGCAGCAGCAGCACAGCAGCTCGCCGCTGGTGACCGCCGTTTCCCCCTGTCGATATTCAGTTAACTGAATTTTGTTCAGGTTCAGTTAACAGCGCTAACTGAACCTCAAACCCCCCGCGCCTCCTCCTCTGTCAGCAAACGCGCATCAGCGCAGTGGCAGCAGCACTGCGCGCACACCCGCGAGGTCATGGGTTCAAGCCCCCCGCGCGCAATCTTTTTAGGGATTAAATCCCCTCGCCCAGGCCCACCTGTAGGTGACCCAGGAGCCCAGTCAGCTGCCACGCGGCGCCAACGTGGCCTAGGGCCCGTTGTTAGCGGCACAGGCTGGGTTACTGCGGGGTGAAACCCCTTTTCTGTTCCTTTTTCTTTTAAATCTAGTCCCTGCAATTTACAGAATAGTCCCTGAATTTCAAATTGAAATAACTTGTGCATTTCAAATCCAAATAAAATTAATAAAATATGTTTTCCAACCCAAATTTAATACTCTACATGTTTAACTCATTTGTTTACTGTTTTGAACATTTCAAATGTTTTCAAATTTCAAATTCAAACAATTCTTTTGAATTTGATTAAATTCATAACTAATTCAAACTTATTTCAAATGGCACATATAAAATATGTTTTCCATGCCAAATTGAACCACCTTTCGAAATATAAACTTTGTTTCATGTTTTGGATAATTAAAATTGGTTAAATAATTTAAACCTTGTTTAAATCATTTAAAAATTGCTAAATTCATAACTTGGTCAAATTAAATTCTTTTTGAACATATAAAATATTTTTTCAAACCAGAAAAGTATAATATTTTCAAATATGAATTTTATTAAATGTTTTGAACAAATAAAAATTCAAATAAATTCAAACTTGAATTAAATTCATTTAAATCTTGTTTAAACTTGTTTAATTCATAATTAATTCATTTTAAATATTTTTCAACAAATGAAACATGTATTCCACCTAAAATTTTGTGTTCTTTCCAAATATGAATTTTGTTATTTATTTTGAACAATTAAAATTGGTGGAAACAACAAATGCTTGTGTAACTCCTTTAAGGAGCTATTTTTTTCATAACTTAATAAATAAAATTCCAAACTTGGTAAACTTCATTTCAAATTGAACCTATTGTTGTTTTCTTATTGTTTCCCTCATCCATGCATCATGCTAATCCACTTCCACATGTTTTTTAGTTGTAGATCATTTAATCCAACCTTAATTCATGGACTTTCCATATGCAATCCAAATTACATATGGGTCCATTTAATTATGCTACCATGTCAACTAGCTTACCTTTGATGCATCCATCAAATTGTCATGCATCATCCCATGATTGTGAATTATGTCATGTTATTGATTGTTTGTCTCTCTGCGTTGTTTGTTTGCTTCTTCTCGAATAGACGACAACGTTGAGACAGACGAGGTTTACGACACTACTTCTGAGGAGTTAGCTCAGTACCAGGCTGCTGAGTTTGCAGGCAAGTATTTACTCACATGAACCATTGTGTCCTTTCCACACAGGATATCGATACTTTCCGTTGTCTATTCTGCTAGCCTTAAGATTCGTTGCTTGTGTTCTGATCCTATCACATGTTATCCTTTAACCCTGATATAGCCTCACCTCCACACCTATACCCCATTGCTTGTTGCCTGTGTCTTACTAGCATGCTTAGGGTTGTTTATGCTCGAGTCTGTTGTCCGTTACTTTCTGTTACCTTATTTACCATGTTCTGGGGCTCGATGTTTAAACAACTATCATGTTAATGTTTTGGGTAATAATAATTTGATGATAAGGCACCGGCAGGAGGCCCGGCGTGGTTTTGAGGCCTGCTAGTGTCGACCCTAATTAGGAAAAGGGCCTTGTCTACTGATCCATGATGAGCGCACTAACCGCATGTGGGAAGCGTGTATGGGCGCCCCCCTCAATTCGATTCTATTCGCATCTCGTCCAAATCGCCTCATTTAGTTCGGGTTTTCCATTTGCCGCACACATATGCAGGTACGAACCCGAGGCCAGGGTGGAAACTTTTGTAGTCGGCATTTAGGGAGACATGTTCTTAGAGTGCTATGAGGGTCCCCTTTTCTTCGTGGGGCTTGATTAGCCGTGCGCTCAATTGCACGGGGTTCTTTGGGCTTGATGCGAAGAAGAGTTGAGTTGTGTTGAGTGCCCCGCTTGGTGGAAGGGCCATTCCATCTGGCGGGTTATTCTTACGTGTACGGCCAAATTGGTGCATCCCTGCACGGTTAAATCTTCTCGAGAAGCCGTGTTGTCCGCGGTTATGGATGACTTGGTGAAAGTACTGGCTAACAAGTACTCAGACAACTTACACCTAACTATAATAAATTGACCAGTAATAGACCTTATTGACACAATAACTTGACCCATCATTAATCCAACTGTGTGAGTTATCCTCGGATTGCTTCTTTGGATAAGGGGCGAGATCCAGGATGGGTTTGTTTGAGGTTAGTGGTAGTTGGTTACGATACGCTATATTATCCCCTTTCTTTTAGCCGGAAGTTGTAGCATGTTTCTGTAGTTGGTTAGAGCAGCCTGCTGCCGCACTTTTGTATCACCTATTCTTCCGTTGAACCCAAAGCATCTGTACTTGGTGTTGCCGGGTACACTTTGGTATCTTGTGAGTCTTGCTTGCCAGTACTTGTCTGTACTGACCCCTTTGGGGCTGTGGTTTCCGCAGACTACGTTTCCGAGTATCCCCATGGTGGCTACTACGTGGAGTATGACGAGGCTGTTGACGAGTAGATAGCGGACTCGGGCAGGATCCGAGACATCGTGGATGGGCTCCGTCTTTTTTGTTTCCGGCCTCTTAGGCCTATTTGGATCTTGTCTGTACTCAGACACTTTGGATGCTTCCGCTGTGATGTAATGAATTGTTGGGACATGTGTCCTCTGGATGATGTATTTGCTATCTCTGCTCTAGTGAGAGCTATTTGCAACTTATTTCTATTTCTTTGTGTCTTAGAGATTTGTTGTGATATCACTTGTTCAAATGCCGTTGACGTACCATGTGTGTATGTTATGAAGTACGTCAATGGAAGTAGTCGGATTTCTATGGGATGGTTTACGCAGACGATGGATAGTAGAGAATGGTTATCACATGTTCACGTGTTGGCCTGCTCATATTGAGATGCGGGTGCCGGTATGCCCCGTAAGCCATTTGTTCTACTGTTTAGCGGACTGTGAGTATCCTCTAGAAGTCCGGGTGCGACAAGTAACAAGCTTCTCAACCTTTAACTCGAATGAATCCTCGTAGAGAACTCAAACCGATGCAACCTATGCAATAGCAAGAACACAAGAAGTGCTCAAATCTTTCACTCTCAAATCCCACCAAAGCAACAAATGCTATGGGAGAGAAGAGATGAAGAACAAGGAAGAACTCAACAAATGAATACACGAGATCTAGATCCAAAGACTTTCCCCTCACTAAGAGGAGAGATGGATTGGTGGAATAGTAGATCTAGATCTCCTCTCTCTTTTCCCACTAATTGGACGCAAGAATCATGGAGGAATAGAGAGAGAGCAAGCTTCAAAAGGTCAACAATGGTGGGGGAAAACTTGCCTAAAAGTGAGGAACCATTTGGGAAGAAGACCCCCTTTATAGGCCCCCAAAATCAGCCCGTTGGGGGCATTCTGCGTGTCCCCGGCCTCCAGGCCAGACACCTAACAGAACAACCCGGCCTAGGGAGCCTCATCCCGGCCTAAGGCCGGCCTCCGAGTTTCCAAGAATTCTCCTTCACCAAAAACTCGATATCGTTTGCATCCGGACTCCGTTTTCGATGATCTTGGGCTCGTTGAAATCGCAAGAACGAGCAATACAAGATTATGCAAATAAACATCATATTACATCGTTGGAGGATAAAACCAAATGATGAAAGTTTTCACCTCTCTATAAAGGAACAATCGGTAAAACCTCCAATATAAAAAACACAACAAGTTTTTCATGCGAAACCCGTTTTTGATGAACTTGAGCTTGTATTGAAGCACATGAAAATCTCTAAAACCACACATGGAGAAAACACAAATAAGAACCAAGAAATATTATGCAAAGTATGCAAAGGTTTGAGCTCTCTCCGAGTGATGCGATCAAGTTGCTAATATGAGAGCCCCTCTTGATAGTACGGTTATCTATACTATAACCCGGTCTCCCTCCTAATGCTATGAGTCCGGTAAAATAGAAAACCTATCAAGATCATACCTTTGCCTTGAGCATTCCACTTGAGCTATATGATGAAGATCTTGACCTCCTCAAGATGGAAAACCTTTCTTGATTTCGCTTTGCTCGGTGAAGACACAAAGATTACTCCCCCATATGCCACTATGGGAGAGGCTCTTTTAAGTACATCTTTACTCGAAAATTATCTCCAAAAGACTGGCAAGCTTCAAGAATGTGATCTCTTTGATATTCTCCCCTTGAACTTGCACTTCTCGAACTTGATGACGACCACAACTTGACGTCATCCACCATGGACTATATGAAATCTTCCTTTTGATGCAAGCCCATGGAAAGATACATAACCCCACATAGATATACCACACACACATATAATTGGTTAGAACACAAAGCTATATGAACAATTACTTACGATACCATGATCCCACATGGTACATCTTATTGCTTTGTGAGTTGATAAATATTAACCATCGCTTAGCACTTTGCCTTGATCAACCTTGTATCTTTTCTTCTCTCTTCATAATAATGATGTCTTGAAGGTAAAGATGAATGTTCACACAATATTATTCTTCAAGACATACTTGCAATATGCTCAACTCTCTCATGACCAAACTTGGGATAGACCAAACTTGGGATATTCACATGAATAGCACCTTGGTCACCACTTGATTATCTTGAATACAACACATGGACATCAAGCATTAATTGCCTATGGACAAACTCTATAAGTATAGCTCAATGCAACCATTAGTCCATAGTGATTGTCATCAATTACCAAAACCACACATGGGGGAACCATTCTCTTTAAATCACTTAATTCGTCAAGCATATCATCGAGCCTAGGAATGGGATGTCTATATCGAACGGTGATAGAATTTATAGGCCGACAATCCATGCACATGCGAGAAGTATCATCTTGCTTAGGGACAAGGATAACCGGAACGACACAAGGGCTAAGAGAATTGCGGATGAAACCTTTCTCAAGTAGTTCTTGGATATGCCGCTCGATCTCCTTAGTCTCCTAGTGGTTGGTACGGTAGAGAGAACGGTTTAGGAGTGGCGCACCCGGAATGAGGTCAATGTGGTGCTCGATTCCACGTAGGGGAGGAAGTCCCGATGTTAGTTCTTCGGGAAACACGTCCTCAAATTCCTGCAACAAAGGCAACAAATATGGAGGAAATCTTGTTATGGCGTTAGTTTCAAATGCTTCTCCTTTGCACACGAGGAAAAAGTGAAGGATGGATGGGCCATCTCGTAACTCTCACCTCTCTCGTTTGGTGGCAAGTATGGCAAGGCCTTTGGGAGCACTCGAACTTTTTTTACTCATATTTGGCTTGTGGCGCTCACTCTCTTTGATTTGGATCACTCTCTCACCACTCATCTCATGAAAGGGTCTTGGCGTTGTCGGTGATCACTTGGCGAGGAGACATGGGGCGTAGCACAAACTTCTTGTTATTCCACTTGAAGATATAGTGGTTAGTACGCCCGTCATGAATAGCACTCTTGTCATATTTCCAATGTCGTTCAAGAAGAAGATGAAACATGGTCATAGGGACAACGTCACATTCAACCGTGTCTTCATAGGGGCCTGATACGTCTCCAACGTATCTATAAATTCTGATGTTCCATGTTGATATTATGCCAATTGCTACATGTTTTCTCCCTTCTTTATAGCATTTTTACACGTTTTCCGGGACAAACCTATTACCAATATGCCAAGTGCCAGTTCCCTGTTTCTGCTGTTTTTAGTTTCAGAAAAATTATTCTGGAAATATTCTTAGAATTGGAAATTTAAAAAGCCAGAAGTCTTAGAAGTCCCGGAAGCTTCTAGAAGTCCCGAAGAGCCCCGGAGGGGGCCACACCATAGGGTGGCGCGGGTCCCCCTGGCCGCGCCACCTGGTGGTGTGGGCCCCCTGGCCATCCCCCGGCATCGCCCTTTCGCCTATATAATCCCCGAGGCGTAAACCCTAAATACATCGACCTTTTCCACAAAATACATCCGTAGCTCCGCCTCTGCCACCGACAAGTTTCGGGGGACAGATCCCTTTTCTAGAACCCTGCCGGGACGGGGAAGTGCCCCCGGAACCATCTCCATCGACTCCACTGCCATCTCCATCGCCGTTGCTGTCTCCTATGATGAGGAGGGAGTAGTTCTCCCCCGAGGCTGAGGGCTCTACCGTTAGCTATGTGGTTCATCTCTCTCTCCCATGGTGTGATCTATATGTGATCATGAGCTTTGTAATCTATTTGAATTCGTAGATGTTACTCTTCATCTTTTGCTACTCAAGTTTAATATGAACTTTTGAGTCACCTTGTCCCGCGGTGTGAAGGTGACAGTGTGCACATCGTGTGGGTCTCCTCTATTAATTGTGGTGTTTATCTAGTACCATCTAGGGCGCTCATAGTGACAGCGTGGGGTTAACTAGACATGGGAGTGCTTACTTTAAGGAATGCTTTTTGCAGCCCTACGCAATGATTAGTGTTCGTTATTTGTTATGAGATCTCCATAAACGTTTTGATCATGGTGTAAAGGTGACAGTGTGTGCACCGTGTGGTTTAGCATTATATTTATATTTTGTGTTGGATAACCCTATGAAATTGTGGTGTTTGTGTGGAACCATCTGGGTCCCATGGTGATAGCATGGGGGTTACTTGGTTGGGAAAGTGCTTACTCTGAGGAGTGCTGTTAAAGCCCTACGCATGGATTGGTGTTGTTATTCGGCCGGAGAGTGGTTAAGAGTAGCGTAGTGAAGAGAAGATATCTAGTTATTCAATTATGTGATAATTGTTGAGAGTGCCCTCTAGTGAAAGTAGGAGCCCTAGGCCTTGTTTCCAAGCATTGAAACACTGTTTTCCGCCTGTTCTGCTACATGTTTTCTTGCTGCCATATTTATTTCAGATTTCTATTATTACTTATAACCATCCAAATTACTCGCATTCCACTATCTCTTCGCCGAACTAGTGCACCTATATACCTGACAAGTATATTGGGTGTGTTGGGGACACAAGAGACTTCTTGTATCTTAATTCCAGGGTTGCTTGAGAGGGATATCTTTGACCTCTACCTCCCTGAGTTCGATAAACCTTGGGTGATCCACTTAAGGGAAACTTGCTGCTGTTCTACAAACCTCTGCACTTGGAGGCCCAACACTGTCTACACGAATAGAAGCGTGCGTAGACATCAAGCTCTTTTCTGGCACCGTTGCCGCGAAGGTAAGGTAAAAGGTACTCACATCCTCGGGTGTGAGTGCTCGAAGTTATTTCCTTTAGATCCTGCAATTATGTCTTTTTGTTTCTTGTTTTTATTTTCACTAGTTAGGCTTAATGGAAAATAACAAAAATATGAGAGAGCTTTATAATCTTTATCTTGAGTTAGGACATGAAGTGTTTGAAGAGAAAATTAAAAAACATATGGAACTTTATTTGCATGCTAATAGCAATGTTATTAGTATGAATGCTTTGAACACTATTATTTCTAATGCTATGAAAAAATCTAAGCTTGGGGAAGCTAGTTTTGATGAATATGATATTTTTAGTCCCCCAAGTTTTGAGGAGGAAATTTTCTTTGATGATACTTTGCCTCCAATATATGATGATTATAATGATTGTGGTATTCTAGTTACACCTACTATGAATGATGAATTTTATTGTGATCATGATATGCCTTCTATATATGATGTTTACAATGATGAATATGATATTTTCAGTCCACCTACTATTGAGGAGAAAATTAATTATGATTGCAATATGCCTCCTATATTTGATGATTATGGTGATGAGAATGATAATGATAGCTATTTTGTTGAATTTGCTCCCACTACTATTAATATGAATGACTATGCTTATGTGGAGAGTAATGATTCTTTTATGCATGTGGCTCATGATAAGAATGTTTTATGTGATAGTTATATTGTTAATTTTATTCACGATGATACTGAAAGTTATTATGAGAGAGGGAAACATGGTTTTATGCATCTCAACAATAATAACTTTCCCCTCTTTATGTTGATATTTTTGAAGTTGCACTTATTTTGTCTTCCTATGCTAGTCACTTTGTGCTTCGTTGACTTGTTTTTCTACAAGATTATTTTTCATAGGAAGTGGGCTAGACTTAAATTTGTTTTATATTTGCTTCTTGATGCTCTCTTAATGTGCTTCAACTCTTATTCTTATGTGAGCATCTTCTCAAATTATCATGCATAGCTAAAAGGCTTTAAAGAAAAGCACTTCTTGGGAGATAACCCATGTTTTTTTATTTTTGCATTGTTTTTCTCTGTTTTGTTTGAGTCAAGGGGTTCTATACTTATGTAGAAATCCTGCTGTATCTTTTCTTTTTGTATTAGTTGAGCCAGGTAAAGCCTCTTGTGGAAAGTTGAGACTATATTTCGGATTTCTGCGCAGGAAACAGATTTCTGTTGTCCACTATTAAATTCGTATAAAGTCACAGAAAATAAAATGATCTGAGTGTTTTTGTGCGTAATCCTGGGCTATATACTCAACTTTTCTTAGTTGAACACTTTTTGATTTGAGCAACAGAATTTTTTCGAAAAAAATCATATTTACCTGCTGTCCTGTTTTGACAGATTTCTGCCAACATTTGCATCTTAATCTCTTTCTTTTGGTGTTCTTTTGAGAAAAAGAGTTTTAAAAGAAGTTGTGACAGTAGCTAATGTGTTTATGGGTTTTAGGCTTGTGTTGAAACTGAACCATGTGAATTTATTATTTCGATTGCACTAACAATGCTAATGAAGATTGTGAGAAGTTTGGTGTGAAGGAAATTTTCAAGGGTCACGAGAAGAGAATGATATGACGTGATCAAGAAGAGTGAAGAGTCTAAGCTTGGGGATGCCCCGGAAGTACATCCCAGAAAATTCCAAGAAGACACAAGAATCTAAGCTTGGGGATTCCCAAGGCATCCCCTTCTTCAGCGACAAATTATCAGGTCACTTCTAGTGAAACTATATTTTTATTCGGTCACATCTTATGTGCTTTACTTGGAGCGTATTTTATTTTTTCTTTAAGTTTGTTTAGTTTTCTTTGTTGTAGTTTATGGTTGGATCTTATCATACTGGTGTGGGAGAGAGACACGCTCTGTTTTCAGTGCTTTGAACACTCTAGTTTTCATTCTTATTGTTCAGTGAGTGTTCATTTTTTGCTAGTACTGTGTTTAGCCTTTGTTTTCATGCATCTCTTATTCAGAGCTGTTATTTTTAGTAGAGTTGTGTTATTACTCTCATGCTTGCTTGATGTATCATGTAGAGTATTTTTGTTAAAACATATCTTGTATGGTGCTTGTTGAGAAAAGAAACTGCTGCTTGAAGTAAAAATTTTAGTGGTGCAAGTAGAAGCTTGTATAGACGGTGGCTAGAACTTTTTCATATCATGCTAGATGTTATTTTAATTTTATAGCCTTGTGGTTATTGAGTATCATGATTAGCCTCAAATAGCTGAGAGTGTTTAATGTGCTACTGAAAGAATCATGAGTTGTTCTTGTCATATTGAAGCATAAATTTGCGGTATTCTCCTTTAAATGTTTTATTTGGTTGACTTGGCGCATGCTCACACCATGTTTATGACTATGAACCAGTCACTAATAGCCTCTATGATCATTTAGTTTTAGAATTTGTGGTACCACTTATGCTTTAATTAATGATATTTATGTCGCTATGCATGATTATGGCTCTTATGCTCTCTTGATTTGTCGCTCCCAGTCTTTTGCTAGCCTCCACCTGTACTGAGTATGGAATTATACTCGTGCATCCAACTCACTAAAACCAAGTTTTCCCATTGTGTCCACCATACCTACCTACATGTGGTATTTAACTGCCACTCCAAATAAATTGCTCATGTGTTACCTTTAAAACCTTCAAAACTACTCATGCTTTGTGTTCCTGTTTTTGCTCATGAGGACGTAAATAGAGAATCTTTATCTCACTTGTTGATTGGATTTCACACCCTGGATTAGTGGCTTCATCTGCTTAACCAATTGATAGAAGAGCTGGCAGCGGGGTGCCCAGCCCCAAATTAATACACACAAAATCTCTTCACTATTTTGCCCCTGATTTATCAGTCAAAGCATAATTGTGTAAACAAAAGAGAAAGAGGGATGAACTTCTACCCATATGAATACTTCATATGGGAGATGCTCTTGTGAAATCGAGTTGGATTGTGACGTACTGTATTTTCTGTTTACCATTCGTTGACACTAGCATACACTTTTCTAATTAAAAAATCTTTGTAATACCTCTGTTTAATAAAATAAAAGTTCTAGCACATGAGTGATCCCTGCTTCCCTCCGCAAAGGGCCTTTCTTTTACTTTTATGTTGAGTCTCCATCTTCTAACTTTATGCACAGTTGAGAGAGCATTTTTGCCATTCTGAGTTTTATGTGCATTTGTTCCAGAAACATTATGTGCATTCTGTGTTATCGCTTGTTCTCAAATTATTTGTTCTAGTCTTCCTCATGAAATTTGAAGGTGTCCTGGCATTTATGTTTTGCCCCACTCTTAAGGACTAGCGAAATAACACTTTTTCATGCTTTCTCTATACTTGAAACAAACATATATCTTTCTTTGCATTGGTATTCATGATCTTTTATTTGTGGCACTTTTCATGATGCAAGGTGATTGCTATGCTTTATTATTAAAGTTTTATTTATTATGTTTGTGTTTAAAGTTCTATGATCTCAGCTTACATATGCTTTTACATTATGATGATCAAGTTTATGTTATTAGCATGTCACCCCAGAAATTATTTTCTTTATCGTTTACCTACTCGAGGACGAGTAGGAAGTAAGCTTGGGGATGCTTGATATGTCTCCAACGTATCTATAATTTCTGATGTTCCATGTTGATATTATGCCAATTGCTACATGTTTTCTACCGTCTTTATAGAATTTTTACACGTTTTCCAGGATATTAACAAGATGCCAAGTGCTAGTTCCCTGTTTTCTGCTCTTTTCAGTTTCAGAAAAGTTGTTATGGTAATATTCTCGGAATTGGAAATTTCAAAAGACAGGAGTCTTAGAAGTCCCGGAAGCTTCCAGAAGTCCCGAAGAGCCCCGGAGGGGGGCCACAGGGTGGCCACACCATAGGGTGGCGCGGGTCCCCCTGGCCAGGCCACCTGGTGGTGTGGGCCCCCTGGCCACCCCCCCGCATCGACCTTTCTCCTATATATACTCTCCGAGGCGTAAACCTTAAATACATCGACCTTTTCCACAAAATACATATGTAGCTACGCCGCCACCACCGACAAGTTTCGGGGGACAGATCTTTGTTCTGGCACGCTGCCGGGACGGGGAAGTGCCCCCGGAACCATCTCCATCGACTCCGCCATCTCCATCGCCGTTGCTGTCTCCTATGATGAGGACAGAGTAGTTCTCCCCCGAGGCTGAGGGCTCTACCGTTAGCTATGTGGATCATCTCTCTCTCCCATGGTGTGATCTATATGTGATCATGAGCTTTGTAATCTATTTGAATTCGTAGATGTTACTCTTCATCTTTTGCTACTCAAGTGCTTTATTAATATGAACTTTGGAGTCACCTTGTCCCGCGGTGTGAAGGTGACAGTGTGCACATCGTGTGTGTCTCCTCTATGAATTGTGGTGTTTGTCTAGTACCATCTAGGGCGCTCATAGTGACAACGTGGGGTTAACTAGACATGGGAATGCTTACTTTAAGGAATGCGTTTTGCAGGCGTACGCAATGATTAGTGTTCGTTATTTGTTATGAGATCTCCGTAAATGTTTTGATCACGCTGTAAAGGTGACAGTGTGTGCACCATGTGGTTTAGCATTATATTTATATTTTGTGTTGGATAACCCTATGAAATTGTGGTGTTTGCGTGGAACCATGTGGGTCCCATGGTGATAGCATGAGGGTTACTTGGTTGGGAAAGTGCTTACCCAGAGGAGTGCTGTTAAAGCCCTATGCATGGATTGGTGTTGTTATTCGACCGGAGAGTGGTTAAGAGTAGCATAGTGAAGAGAAGATATCTAGTTATTCAATTATGTGATCATTGTTGAGAGTGTTCTCTAGGGAAAGTAGGAGCCCTAGGCCTTGTTTCCAAGCATTGAAACACCGTTTTCCGCATGTTTGGCTACATGTTTGCTTGCTGCCATATTTATTTCAGATTGCTATTATTACTTATAACCATCCATATATATTACTCGCATTTCACTATCTCTTCGCCGAACTAGTGCACCTATATACCTGACAAGTATATTGGGTGTGTTGGGGACACAAGAGACTTCTTGTATCTTAATTGCAGGGTTGCTTGAGAGGGATATCTTTGACCTCTACCTCCCTGAGTTATATAAACCTTGGGTGATAACTTGCTGCTGTTCTACAAACCTCTGCACTTGGAGGCCCAACGTTGTCTACAAGAATAGAAGCGTGCGTAGACATCAGGACCAATCTTGAATTGTACGGAGACCATGTGTTGAATCTTGAAGGTGCCGGAGTCACTAAGCCATTGGACTTGGTAGGGATGCGGGTGTTTCTTGTAAGTCAATTGTAGTTTGTCGCAAAGCTCTTTGCTAGCCAAGTTGTGGCAACTACCACCATCGATTATAACCTTGATGGATTATCCATTGATGCCGGGTCGAGTTTGGAAAATATTGCAACGTTGGTCATGTTCATCTTGAGGAGAAGTGGTAAGAACTCTTGTCACCACTAGCGATGGATTCTTTTCCTCATCGCAATAGACACTTTCTTCATCATCATTTTGCACGTCCAAGGAATTAAGAGCAACTTGATGCAAAGCATAGTATTCGTCTTCACTCATGGAGTCGCATTCACCATCTTGGTTGACAATCATGATCATCTTGTTTGAACACTTGAAGGACTTGTGTCCACTTCCACCACATTTGAAGCAAGTAATTGTGCTCGACTTGACTTGAGGAGCATTAGAGGTGGTGGTAGGAGACACTTTTTTCTTGAATGGTTGCGAAGTTTTTTTGTTAGCATTTTAAGTTCTATAGGCGCTCTTGATGTTGGTCGGTGTTGTGACTTGTGTCATTGGAGACGAAGAAGAAGGTCTTGAAGCAAGGTAAGCCTTTTGCTTGTTGTACTTGAGGTCTTCCACAATTTGACGCTCGGCCTTGAGAACTTGATGGACTAGTGCAACAATGTTGTCATATGGTTGATACTCGACAATCTTCCTTATGGGATAGTTGAGGCCATTGAGGAAGTGGGCCATTATTTGTTCTTGAGATTCCATCACATGAGCTCTTATCAAAACGGTCTCCATCTCCTAGTAATACTCATCAACCGACTTCAAACCTTGGCGAAGCTCTTGAAGCTTTTTGAAGAGGTCACGCTTGTAGTGTGGAGGAACAAAGCAGGCATTCATGAATTGCTTCATTTCATTCCAAGTATCAATGGGAGCAATCCCGTTCTTGACTCTTTCCGCTTGGAGACGGTCCCACCATAAGAATGCATAGCCTTTGAACTCCAAAGATTCCATAGCGACCATCTTATTGTCAGTAAAGTTGTGGATTCCGAAGATCTTGTCCACCTTGAGGGCCCAAGCAAGATATTCTTCGGGGTCATTTTCACCATTGAACTTTGGGACATTGAAGCGAAGGGCACTCATGTTGTTGTCTTCATGTTGTCGATGGGTTCGCTCATGTAGGTATTGATCATAGATAGGAGTTGAAAGATCATATGGGTCATCCTCATTGTCTTGGCATTGGCGGGCATGATGAGGAGGATGACACCGGTGTTCATTACGAGGTGGTTGTTGGTGGTGACATACTCGTGCTTCTCGGTGTTCACTATCATCATTATCACGGTTTTGTTGTTGAGGACGCTCTTGTTCATGGAGAGGGTGTTGAGGAAGTTCTTGTTCTTGGCGAGGGTGTTGAGGACGCTCTTATTCTTGGCGGTCATTATGGCGGGGACACACATTGCGCCTTGGTGGCCTTCGATGTTGACAAGCACCTTCCACGAAGTTATTGTGGCCATAGGCATTATCGTGGCATTGTGGAGGTGGTGAATGATGTTGTCGAAGGTCCGGTCGTTGAGGTTGATGTTGAATATGTTCACCATGGCCTTGTCGGTGTAGAGAAGGTGGTGATGGAGAGCTATCGTCATACCAATGTTATCGCAGAGCTTCTGGTGGAGGAGGTGGTGGTTGTTGTTGTTGTGGATGTCCACCATCCTCCATGTTGGGGTTGCGATTATGGCGACGAGCTTGGTGATGATATTGAGTGTGGTGGTTTGAACGGCGCGACCTTGAGGACGATGATGATCCATGACGGTTGGCAAGATTAGCCAAGTTGATGTTGATGCATGTCATTTGATCATTCAATCAACTCTCTTGCGCTTGGAGACGGTGCTCATAGCGCTCCAATCCGTCCTTCACGAGTTGGCAGAGTTGGAAATGGTCGTTGATGGTGACGTAGTTATGGTGGGCGTTGTCGTCAAAGAACAGGGTTTGTTCATCTTCCAAGCTCGGACTTGTGAACACTCCTTCCCTAGCCATCTAAAAAACACACAAGGGTGATATGAAGAAATGGATGTCTCACTAACCCAACGTTACCTTTTTTTGGTCGTATTGAGGATAGTGTACGAGCCTAGGTGTAGGGCGGTATGTCCAAAGTGAGTCCAAAAAGATCGAAACAAAACCACAAACGACAACACACACACTTTATGTGCAAGGAAAATGGGTGAGGAAAAGTGGCAAGGAAAATCAACAAATCAGAAGAAAAGTGTGTTGTAAAGCGTGGAAAAGAACCAAAATGAAATGTTAGCACAAGAACCAAACCTAGTGGAGGAAACAAAAATGGAACACACGCACACAAATGATTAACGGGGTTAGTGCGTCCAATGGATGAGCGAAGACGAAATGTACCTATCAAAGACTAAGCTCAATGCCACACCAACACAAGGAGGACGCTAGCTCAAAACTCAAACTATGAGAGGCAACAATATTCACACCGTGGCAACCGGTCACTCTCTTCTCTTCTGCAACACGAAGCTACATGTTCCTACAAAGGATAGCACTTGGCATCGATTTTTTTTTCTCTTTTCACTTTTTGCTATATGGGGATACAAATGCCAAGCCTAGTCGAACTACGCTCTCACAAGTGCCAAACACGCACTCTCGGTTCTAGTAGTGCAAAGCAAAGCGATGTAAAAGAGTTAGTCCGAATGGGCAAGGTACACGAACAATGGGTTAGTTCAAGTGGAAGCAATTTATACCTATCTTGTGGATAATCACTGACTTGTGGCCGGGGGTTGTCGATGTCGTGTCGATCCGTTGATGTAATGGCATAGACGATGTTGTAGGATTCGCGTGGAAACTTGAATCACTCAAATCGGATCAACGGCGACAAAGAAAAACAAGTTAAAAAATTTGTCCACACATCAAAATCAGAAAAAAAAATTCTGCGGAGCCGGCCTTGAACCCGGCCTGGGGCCGGCCTAGGCCGGTTTTCCTACACTTTGAGGAGCTCAAAATTTTGAAATTCTCTCTTAAATCTTGCAAATTCGTGGAAAAATTGGGGAAAAATGGCTAAATAGAAATGTGGGAAATGGTCTTAGGTAACAAATCCACGAAAAACTCAAGGAATCAACAGATCGGTAGAAATCCCTTTTGAGGCTATTTTTGGTGAATTTTTTTGAAATTTTTTGGTGAAAAAAGGGGGAATGTGGAGGTCGAATTCGTGTCAATCTAGCTGCTGATACCAGATGATGGAGGGATTAACCTCTTGGGTGGCCCGAACTTCACGAATTGACCAAGAACACCAAGACCAAACGATGAACACGAGAGGGGAATCGAGGGGAAATCGGGGGAAATTGAGGGGAGATAACTAGCAAGAACTGAAGAACCCAAATCTCCCGTCAACTAAGCCTCAACGACCGCCTACGGGATGACCAATCCAACCGAACTCACCTTATCGGAAACCGCTTCACACCTGTGTCCGGTCCACCATGCCAATAGAATCTCATGGATTTGTTGAGGAAGATTTGGAAGTCCCTAATTGAATCCCAAGGGGAAAGAATCGGTAACTTGGTGAATCTTGATACGATTCTAGATACAAATCATAGGAGTAGCCTTGATAGGGTCCTAGATACAAATCATAGGAGTATCCTCACAAGAGGGGGTAAGGAGCTAAGCTCACAAGTCTCAAATCATCTCTAACCTAGATCTGAAGCCAAGGGGGTCTATTTATAGTCTAGGGGGGGTAAGAGGGAGGGTAGGTAGGCTTTTACAAGGCAACTTGCCCCTTTCCCACACAGGGGAGCCGGCCTGGCCGGGCTGAGGCTGGCCTGAGGCCGGGTGGTTCTGTTTGGGCGTCGGCCTAGCGCGCAGGGAGGCTGGTCTAGGCCGGGCCGCTCTTTGTGGCTACCGGCCTAGGCCGGGCCAGAGGCCGACTGGCTCTGTTAGGGAGCCGGCTTGGAGGCCAGCCTTGGGCCGGCCTAGGCTGGGTTTCCTGCACCTCCTCTTCCCTCCTTCTTCCTCGGTGCCTTCTTCTTGATCTTCCTTGCTAGCTTCTTGGGCACCATCTTGAGCATTTTCTTGAGCTTCTTGGGCATCGTCTTGGGGATCCAATGTGGGGTCACACCTGAGCACACATAGAGTGGATCCATGAGGTAGGTAACTATTCACCAAGTCATCGAAAACATAGAGAGAGAGGATTGAGTTCACCTTATCATGCAATGCCTTTGCTCGTGATCTTGTCATTGGTCCGCTTTGGTGGAATGGGGTGTGCTGCATCAATACCTTTGTCATGATCCAGTCTATCATCCATGTATTTGCCATCCATATGTTTACCATCAATATATGTAACATCCATACCTTTATCACTGTCATGTATGTCATCTATGTCTTTGACATTAATATATTTACCATCCTTATGATCACCAGCCATGTATTCACACTACTAGGGAAAAGGCTACCGCAGGCGCACCAAATTAGGCTACCGCAGGCGAATTGCAGTTCGCCTGGGACCACGTCGCCAGCGGTAATGGCTTACCCCAGGCGAATAACACAATGCGCCTGTGGTAAGTTCGCATACCCCAGGCGAATACACCTTGTGCGCCTGGGGTAAAACTCTTACCTGTGGCGAACAAGCGCTGTGCGCCTGGGGTACAGATGCGTCTGGGGTACTGTATACTGTTCGCCTGGGGTATGGTTTTGCTGTATCAAAAAATAAAAGAAAAACCAAAATAACAGAATTACAGGAAAATGACAGAATAAGTATCAAGCTGACAGAATAACAGCAAAATGACACAATTAAGTTTTACATAATATTTCGCTCATCAACACATAGTCTCGATCATCAACACATAGTTTAACAAAATTACATAGTCTCGAAAAGAACCATGCTACTAATAAATCCAGGAGTTAGCTAGTGAGATGGAAATAATTATTTGTTCTAATTTAATTAAACTCGTCATCTACAGCTCTAGCGGGCTGATGTAGTGGATGACCATCATCATGTCCAAGTTGGGGACGTCACTATTCCTCATGGTGATCAGAATAGCTCGTCCAACCGCCATACCAACTCTTGCGGAATGGAACTGCCTCCATGCTTGAGAGTTGAGGATGACCCGACCATCAGCATTATCCCTGGTGATCGGAACTCCGGTGACATGTCCGGATTCTCCACGGCGTACTCCAATGGTACCGGGCTCCATGCCAGCACTGTCCGCTACCGCCATGGGTATTTTCTAGAACACAATTCCAAGATAGAATAAAAGTACAAAGTCACATACCGGCCACATTATAACATAAGCAACTACAGGAATAAGAAAGTGTTAAGAAACATACCATGACATGTCCATTGGAGATGTTAGTATTGGTGATGCGATGCACGAAAGGAAAACCGATGTAGCTATCTATCTCGGCAAGTTTCTGAAGGACACGGTCCTTCTCAATCTCGCTAAGATTCGCTCTTTGAGCAACCACCACATGTTTCCATGGGTCCTCCTCGTCCATATCATCCTCAGTGTCCATATCATCCTCAGTGTTCCCAATATCCTCCTCACTCCCGGCATTCTCGCTCGCAATCCCGCCCATATACACAATTTTGATACGAGGTTGTGGTCCTTCCATTGAGAAGTGAATATAATCACTTCCGCTTAAATTGTACGTGGCGATGATAGCCTGCAACTGTTCCCCGTAGAAGTATGTCTTCGTTCTTTCTTTTTTCACTCGAAGAATGTAGGTGGTCCCGTGAACATTGAAGTCCACATTATTGCCAACTAACTGGTTGAACTCTTGGCGAATATTGCATGGAAGAATCTAAAAAAGAAATATAAAGAATAAACACAAGTCTCAAGCTAGATAGTAAAACGAAAGAACAAGTTAACATAAAAAGAATTGTTAATTACCAATTAATCAACGTCACCGTCGTGGAGCTGAAGCATAAAAGAAGTCCCACTGAATCGTCCTTCGGCACATCGGGACCGACATACGCCGCAAGCCATGTTCTATTAAATTAAGAAAGTACACATAGAGGTTAGAGGAGCATAGCTATCACAAAACAAAGACAAATGGCAGCACCTACCTCTAGTAGTATAATAAGGCAATTGACAGCAGTACAAACGAAATGGAACCTGTCGGAGAGTTTAGGTGATACTTCCAACAGTACACTTTCTTATTTAATCTCACAATTCACAATTCACAGTACTCTAGTAGTATAATAAGGCAATTGACAGCAGTACACACGAAATGTTGTTATTGTGCGTGTTTTTACTCCCATTTAATCTCACAATTCACATTCCTTTTTACTAGTGAAACCTGTCAATTCACATTCACAATTCTTAGCCTTTCGGCTTTCCCACCTGTGTGTGGTGCTGTGTTTTGTTCTACGGCTTTTTCCGTTTGTAAGGAACCTGCTAAAACTTTGCTGTTCGTGATTTCAATGAAATCGGGGGGCAGCCCCTTTTAGTCTAAAAAAAATGCACTACAAAGATCCGCTAAGAGCACTGAATCCTGGAGATATAATGCACATTCCTCTGGATCGATCCACGACGGCGGGAGCACCGCGGCCACCAGAAGCAGGCGCACATCCTCCACAACGACGACGGGAGGGCCGGAGTGGGCTGGGATGGAGGGGGATGGGAGGGAGAGGGGCTGACCTGGATCAACAACGACGACGACGACGGAGTGGGCGACGACGGAGTGGGCGACGACCTGCTCTGCTCCTCTCGACACTGGCGACGGCGGCGGCGTGTGGGTTCGTGTGGGTGCGGGTGCGGGTGAGATCTGGTCACTTAGAATACTAAAGCATTGAGCTAAGCACATTGGCACCGGTTTCTAATACAAACCGGTTCGAAAAGGATCTGTCCACTGGGCCCACACCCTGCCGCAAATGGCCTCATGGCCTTTAGGACCGGTTTGTGGTACCAACCGGTTCGAAAAGGATCTGTCCACTGGGCCCCACACCCTGCCGCAAATGGCCTCATGGCCTTTAGGACCGGTTTGTGGTACCAACCGGTTCTAAAGGATCTGTCCCCTGGGCCCCCTACCTACCCGCAACAAATGGCCGCAGGCCTTTAGGACCGGTTTGTGATACAAACCGGTCCTAAAGGCCTGCGGCACCGCAGCACAAACCGGTCCTAAAGGCCTGCGGCACCGCAGGCGCGTTTCCTAGATAATGCGCCTGCGCTAAATTTCGTAGGATTTTGGTTTGCGCGGTCCCACATGGCATTACCCCAGGCGCATGTCCTGTCAAAAGCGCCTGTGATAAAGATTACCCCAGGCGCATTTTCTCGATGATGCGCCTGTGCTAAGATTTTCTAAATTACACTGCCCCGCGGCCTGGGACACATCGAGCAATACGAATGCTATAATATGTGGCTCCCCCACGTTGGTTTTCACTTAAAAAATACATACATATGAAAGTTAACATGTGCAAAAAAAATTAATGTCGCATCGAGCGTAAATAGATTGGTTTAGCGAGATACCGCAAGTGTTTCTCTCTAAAAACACATTGTACATATAGCTATTAGCATGTTATATCGCGAGTATTTCCCTCTCTCAACCTTTCGTCACAATATTAGTCTTGCCTTTCTTGGTCGATGTTGAATACGTGACCGCCATATTGTGACTTCTTCTTGTGAATGGAAGACCTGCCCTAGGTAGTGTGGTCCTGCTTCTTCTTGTGGTGTATGGTGCATCGTCTTCACCGGGTTCTTCCATCATCGGGTCTCCGACTAAGCCGTCGAAGTCCTTCTCATCGGCGACTCCATCCATTCCGACGAGGGCCCTTTTTCCTCTCCTTACGACAACACGACTAGGCTTTGCCGGGTCGGTTATGAAGAAGCATTGCTCCACGTGCTTAGCCAATACCCAGGGCTCATTTTGCGCGGTGGGGTTCTTGGACTTGGGTTTGTTGGCTTCAGACATCGACATAGTGGTGAAATATTCGTCTTCTTTCGTGACGTTTGTAGCCCATCTGACATGGAACATCGGCAGCTTTACCCCAACGTAGTCAAGCTCCCAGATTTCCTCGATCTTTCCGTAGTATCTTCTAACCTCTTCGCCCGTGTAAGATTCCATCGTTATAGACGAGTTTTGATAGTCGCTACTTTTGTCTCTTTCCTCCGTGTAGAATGTGTACCCATTGATGTCGTATGCTTGATAAGTCATCAGATTGGGCGCGGGGCCATATGACAAGGCCAATACAATTTTATCTTTCTCACATGTCATTGGCGGGGGATCGGCATCAATCTGCTTCTTGAACCATGTCGCGAAAGAGGAGTTGTGTGCTCTAAATATCTCATCTTCCGTCATCGGCCTGCGAGCACTATTTTTTATCGCGGTTTTGTGCTCTTCTATCCAAGGGTCGACATCGTCGATGTGTTGTAACACTACTAGGTGGGCCCTTTCGAAGTCGGCTCTCCGACCACAGGAGTCTGCGTCCATTACCCTTTTGCCAGTGTTGTGGCCTACCCCCATGAACCTGTCAAGGTGCTTGTTCGCGGGCAAACCAACAGCTGGCTTCTCATCGCCTAGGAAATTCTTGCAGAAAGAGATGCATTCTTTGGTGAGAAATCCCTGGACAATGCTTCCATCCGGGTGTGCCCTATTACGAACGAATGATTTGATGATCCGTTCATTCTTTCTAACGCCATCATGTTGTGCAAGAATGCCGGCCCAAGATTGGTGATATCGTCCACGATATGGACCAAGAGATGTACCATATATCAAAGAAGGCAGGTGGGAAATACATCTCAAGCTCGCATAGGATGGTGACGATCTCTTCCTGCAGCCTTCCGAGTTTCTTCACGCTTATCGACTTCCGAGTGATGACATCGAAAAAGTTACAAAGGCCAGTGAGCGTTTGACGGACGTGTGGTTCCATTATCCCTCTGATTGCAACCGGAAGTATCTGCGTCATCATCACGTGACAGTCATGAGACTTCATCCCGCTGAAGATTTTTTTCTCCGCGTCTAGGTATCTGCTTATCAGCCCCGCGTAACCTAAGGGAAATTTCACTCCGAGGAGGCATGTGAATATTTGCGCGAGCTCGTCGGGGCTTAGAGTGAAGCAAGAGGGTTTCAGGCGGTGAGTTTGGTGTTTCTTAGCCGTTTTCCGCTTGCGGTCGTCCATCTCCTCCACCCCATCCTCGTCCTCTTCCGTCTGTTCACGCGTAGAAGGCGGTAAGTGAAGCTCGCTCCTGATATTCAGGGCCATCAGGTCGTATCTTGATTTTGGCCCGTCTTTGGTCCTATCTGGCATGTTGAACAGGGTGCCAAGCAAGCTCTCACACACATTCTTCGTGATATGCATGACATCAAGGCAGTGAGGCACTCCGAGGATTGGCCAGTACCGCAAGTCCCAAAACACGGACCTCCTTTTCCATACCCCCAAGAGCGGTCCTTCTGGCGGAGGACACTTTTTCTCTCCTCGCTTCCGCTTTTGTACCTTTCCCGACGGAGGACACGTTTTCCAATTCTTCAATAGAGTATCGATCTCTTCTCTCTTCTCTTGCGTGGAGGTAGATCGAGCTCATCTTTACCGTTGAACAGGTCTCCGCGCTTTCTCCACGGGTCGTTCAGTGGTAGCCACATTCGATGCCTCATGTATACGGTTTTAGAAGATTCGGATCCTTGTGTAGCTGTAGAAACGGGGTAAATTCCATGCACCTGACACAATCCTTGTGTCCATGGCACACCTGACACGCAATATATCCGTATCCGAGATAGTCCTGCACCGTCGTGATCAGTGCGGCGCTCATACGAAAAGTTTCTTCTTTGAAGGCGTCCCATGTTTCCACCCCTTCCTCCCACAACGTTTCTAGCTCCTCCTTCAATAACTCGAGATACAGGTTGATATCGCTCCCTGGCTGGGTCGGCCCTTGAATCAGCATACTCATGTGTATGTACTTCCTCTTCAGACACAACCACGGGGGGAGGTTGTACATCCATACAAACACGGGCCAGGTGCTATGTTTGCTGCTCTGATTGCCAAACGGATTGAGACCGTCGGTGCTCGCACCAAGCCTGATGTTCCTTGGGTCGTTCCCGAATTCCTCATCGAATGCGTCTAACGCTTTCCACTGACGTGCATCCGAAGGGTGTGTTAGCACTGGTTTTTCAACACGTTCTGGATCGCTCAGCACCGCCTTCTTTCTGTCCTCGTGCCAGCATGAGCTTTGCTTCCTTGGGGTCCACGAAGTACCGCTGCAGACGGGGAATGAGTGGAAAGTACCACACAACTTTCCTAGGAGCTTTCTTCGTCCCCCTCTTGTAACGATCAACACCGCACACCGGACATTTGATCTGGTCCGCGTGCTCGTTACGGTAAATTATGCAGTCACGAACGCAAGCGTGGTATTTTGTGTGCGGTAAATCGAGGGGGCACACGATTTTCTTGGCCTCCTGTAGACTACTAGCACATGTGTTCCCTTCAGGTAAGTGCGTCTTCAGGTATCGCAGAAGATCGTCCATGCTTGTGTCGGTCCATCCGTGTTTTGCCTTCATCTCAAGAAGATCCAGAGCTACTCTCAAGCGTGACTCCTGCGCCCCGCGACTTGCGTCATACAACGGAGTTGCAGAGTCTATCTCTAGTTGCGTGATCTTAGATTTACGTCTGGCGTCGGTCGACGTGTTCTTGAGAAGAAGATCTTGAACATGAGGGTCCCGCACGACTGAAGTTAGCGGAGTTCATGTCCTCGTCTGCATGTTGCTGATCACCATGACTCCCTTCTTCTTCATTATAGTCGTCTCCGTGGACAGCCCTCTTCGTCCTCTCCATTGCCATGTTCAGACTCCTCCTGATCATCTTCACATGTCGCCGCCCAATTGGTCTCGACGTTATCATCGTCTTCATCGTCATCCATCCACTTAGTGTGGCCCTCCATGAAACTATACCTGAGCAGGTGCTTCTCCACATTACCAGAATCTGGTTTGAACAAAGACCCCAGCTTGCATTTCCGACACGGACACTCTATCTCGGTGCGGTTGTTTCGATGCATCTCGGCCGTCGCGCGTCGCACGTACATATGCACCACGCTTGTCCTCATCGCAATGACCATTGCTACAAAATGCAAGAGAGAGAGGTTTCATTAACTAGATCCGGTTTTCACGGAAAAATTCGGCATGACCTTCCTACAAAAGGTGTAACGCGGAGCGCCAGAAATTTGCCGAAAAGGAAATGAATCAACATTTCGGCAAAACATTGGCAACTCATCCTCATGGCAACACAATAAAATGAAAAAGAGAACGAATTCTCATCCACCGACCAATCCCACGCACCTATTAAGATGACACACAATGCAAAATATATAGACGCGATGACGACGTCGAAGATCACCGAAGAGACGACCCGGTAAGAGATTGATAGATCTAGAAGTAGCTAGTGGTGCATTTGTGGTGAGATCTAGTGTCCGGTTAGTAGATCTAGTGGAGAGATTTGGAAGAGGGAAAGTGGGGTAGCATACTAGCTAAAATATAACAAACATGATTGGTTAAATTAGCTAAAAATGGTGGAGGGGTATGGGGATTGAGCTAGGAGCACTAATGGCTCGAGTTTAGACTAGTGAGTGAGTGAGTGGGGTGGATAGGGTGGTGGTGGGTGGCTGGCCGCACTTATATTGGGGACAAATATTACCCCAGGCGAATATGCTACGGGAAGCGCCTGCGCTAAGTGGTGCTACCCCAGGCTATTCTTTGTCCCAGGCGAACAACGAACCTGTGCGCCTGCGCTAAAGGGAGCTACCCCAGTCCACTTTTTACCCCAGGCGCTTCGTTGCTTACTCGCCTGTGGTATCTGTTATACCGCAGTCGAACTGGGAATCTATTCGCCTGCGGTAAAGGAAGTGTGCCAGAGTCGGCCGTGGTTGGCCCTGCCACACTTTACCCCAGGCGCTTCCGGTTTCTATTCGCCTGGGGTAACAGTCCTACCCCAGGCGCAACTGCTGGCGCTTCGCCTGCGCTAATTAACCCAGGCGCACAGGCTTTCTTGTTCGCCTGTGGTAGGATATACTGCTATAAGCAAATCTCTAGTAGTGTCAACATGAATGTTTGCAGAATTAATTTGTTCAGCAGCCATGTCTACGTGCATTTGTTCAATATTCATGTCTTTAGCAGCATTATCTTCGGTATGCTTGTCTTGAGCAGCAATTTCTTGGGGAGCAATGTCTTCGGCCGCACTATCTTGAGAATCCATGACTTGACAATAACAACAAAACAACCTAGAAAATATTACAAATGCAAGCCATATACAAAATAACAATGCAATAGTATGCTTAACTAATTTAAATGGATGTCAACCCAATTTCATCTAGTGATAATCAGCACAATAATAATGTAGTACTAAAAACCAGTTGTGCTTCGTGCTCCCTTGTAGGGCTAAATAATAATATCATGCTCTCCAAAGAAATTTTTCCATTAACTACTCCAATCAGGGAACCTCCAAAAATTCACCATTTCTGATTCGTTGCCCTTGGTATGCCTAAAACATAATTTCTTGATCCACAAATATTATTTCAGGATGCACATAAAAAAGACAAACCTAGGAAGATTTAAGTGCCTTGGTCGGGGTGCTACTAATTAACGAAACGTTGGTTCGTGGCACGTGTTGCATGCGCAAACAAAGGGGTCAATAGCTCCCGTGTGAAGTTTCTCTCCGACAATACCTCTCGTCCGACGTTTTTCCTCGCAACAACTCTCGTGCTATATTTTTTCCGCACAAATAGTCACTGGCCGACCTGGGCGATAAAACGGTCCTCTCTGTCTTAAGTGAGTGTGAGGTTATGTTATGGCCTACTCGAAAAAAAACGTGCTGCCAGTTATTGTTTCCGACAGGTGGGCCCCTGATCTTGCAACTAAATCGAGTGAACCGCCTGTCGGACCGTGTTATCTGCTTCCTTCTTCTCCGACGGCGGCGGAGCTACACCTCTCTGTGGCAGCGGATCTGATGTTTTCGACGGCAGCGGACTTCTCGGTGAGTTCCTTCGCACCCCTAGTCCTGTTCTCGTCCCCCTTAGAGTCGATTTAGGTCTGGGCGTGTCGCCTCTGTTCTCGGCGGCCATAGATTTTGTGTGGTGGTCGCGGGTGGGCTGAATGATATGGATCCTATCGAGAAAACTTCATATCGGCAATGCGCATCTCTCCAATCTAATTTGAGTTCCATTAGGGTCTCGGCCAATTCCGCTAGCTCACACTACCCGCGGGGTGGTGATGCTGGCACTGCGCGGGAATTTGAATTTACACTCAATTTCTTTCCATCAACGGGAAAGTTAGTAGATGGTAGCGTGAAGATGCACAAGAGGGTCATGGTGCTGCTTGTGGTTGATTGGAATTCAGTACAAATAGATGAACGTACTGATTTGGTCATTGCACCAATGTCTGACAGTGAGATGGTCAAACTATTTCGCATTCCAGTAGATGATAGAGATAAGGAGGAGAGGAAATCTAGTTTGCCTGATGATGGTGTCAGAGATTCGTCTGATGTGGATGTAGAGTTGATGGAAGATGCTGCAGATGATGTAGACGATGTGCATGCTGATAAGCTGATACATGTTTATGACCAAGATAATTCTGTTATTGGAGTATGGAAGTTGTGGCCAAGGATGGATGAGTTTAGGATGTGTTTCAAGACTTATACACTGAAATATGAGTTTGATGCCAAGACTTATTGGACTGATAGAAAGAAGTTTTTGCGAGGTACAAAACATGTTGATGAGAGTGCTAAGCCTTGCAAGTGATAAATATCTGCTAGATGCCAACCTGATAAACGTACAATTAGGGTAAATGAAATCCCACATGAACATACTCGTATTACAAGTTCACATACAGTATCGACAATGGCATCATAGCTATGGGTTGGAGAATAAATCACCCAATTTTAGCTAAGACACCAAATACTACGCTAAGAAACTCAAAATAGACTTGGAAAAGTTGTACCCAATTCAGCTAAAATATACCACATAGTGTGGAAGGAAAAACAAAGAAGGGCAATGAAACAATTATATGGTGATTGGAAAAATACCTTTCGGACGCGTTATAACTTCAAATCAGAGGTGGAGAAGATGTCACCTGACAGTATTATGGAGACAGATACCGAGATAACAATGGATGAGAAAGTATTCTTCTCTAAGTTTTTTATGTCTTTAAAACCTTGCATCGATGACTTCAAAGCCGGATGTCATCCATATCTGAGCATTGACTCATCTTTTTTGACTGGCAAATGGAGTGATCAATTGGCAGCATGCAATGCTCTAGATGGACACAACTGCATGTTCCCTGTGGCTGTTGGCATGTTTCAGTCAGAGACTGAGGCCTCATGGACATGGTTAATGATGCAGTTGAAAAGATGCATAGTGTCAGTGTCACCATTGGAAATCCACACAGATGCACGTAAAGGAATAGAAAATGCAGTTAAAACTGTTTTTCTCCATGCTGAGCAGAGGGAGTGCTTCGGCCATACGTGGATGGATTTAATAAAAAAAAGTTGAAAGGAAAAGAATTTGGGCGTATGTGGCCGGCAGCAAGATCTTACACTACACAGACACATTCATATCATTTTGGTAAGATAATGACATCATGCACTGAATTTGGCACATGGATAAGCACCTACCATTCTCTGTTGTGGTATAGGTTAGGATTTCACACTGCCATGAAGTGTGATCATATCAATAACAATTTGCCAGAAAGTTTTAACAACAGGATGAAACAGTTGAAAGACTTGCATGTCCATGATATGGTTGACCAAATCAGTATCATGCTCATGCGTTTGTGGAAAATTAGTACAAGGATTGGTGAATGTCTGTAAGAAGATAAGTTTCCTGCAGTGGTACAGTAGGTGGTCAACCATATATGTAATCGCTGATCAATCTCCGTAGCGCGGGAGGAGTACGAGCAGTTTCCGTAGCGCGCTACCTCTAGGGCGCCCCTCTCTCTTTAGGTAATTAATCATTGACCATATATATGTAAGGTCCCTCAATGTAAACTAGAACATCTCTCTATATATGTAATCGCCGATCTATCGATCGCTATATATGGCTATATATATGCCCCTGAATGTACTGAATCTTGCTATAGTGTATTATTATTTTGATATTTTGATCTTACATAGTCTCTAAGCACTTTTTTCATGTCGTACCTACGCATATATTGATCAAATTGCGGGTAATTGCGGGCGCCAGTTAATTATAATTTTGATATTTCGATCTTACATAGTATCTATGCATTTTTATTTCATGACGTCTCTACGCATATTTTGATCAAATTGCGGGTAATCGTGGGCACCAAACTCCTTTATTAATTTAATAATCAAATAATTCCAAACTCATTTATTTATTGAATCATCTAAATAACAAAATAAGCTGGTAACAACGTTTTATTCCTCAACGACGACTTTTTCTTGACCTCGGGCCGGTGAAGAAGTTGTCGTTGGTGAATCTATTATTGTTACAAGTTTTCTGTTAGAGTTCACTCTCGGATTTATAAGTCGGTCGTACCCACCGTGAACAATCATGTGGGACTAAACACTCAATTTTCATATTGAAATCCGTCTAATTTTTTTAAAATAAAGTCCCGGGATTAGGCTCGCCCGATGGGGAGTTGAGCCTTGGACATTAATTCTTCTTTCACTTTCAGATTTATAAGTTGGCCGTACGCACTTCAAACTAGCGAGGTGTGACTAAACATCCACCTCGCGTGACTAATTCAGCAGAGACAGCCGCAACCGTGAGCTCCCACACGACCATTTTAACTCATATAAGCGTACGGAAACAACCATCAAATTTATTAAAAAAAATACAAAAACTACTCCACGTGTGTAGCCGCTCGATTATCTCTAATCGAACGGCTTACGCGGGGGTAGCTGATAGTCACTCCACTTTCGGTTTATAAGCTAGCCGTACTCACTTCAAACTAGCGATGTGGGACTAAACTTGCCCTCCACCTCGTGTGACTATTTTAGCACAGATCGAGAGAGAAATCAACTCAAGGACTATTTTGCCAGGGACCAGCCCGTAGTGGTCACGTGGACGACCCATTCATCCCGGTTCGTAACACAACCGGGACGAATGGGGGGGGGCATTCGTCTCGGCTGCCCCATCTCGGGTGTGCAACCGAGACAAATGGGTCTAACAAACCGGAACGAATGGGGGGGGGTGGGGTTCTACTAGTGCCTCCATCGGAGACCGTATGCAATAGATACATCCCTGCCAAAACGGTACCGACACATGAAATCACCAGCGACCAAATTTGGGCGGGAACACCTGGCGAGCACCCGGGTGAAATTTTTTGGAAGGGAAACGGCCGGAATTCTGATTCGGGGGTCCAAGACTTGCGTGGGGTACTCCCAAAACTCTCGCCGCATACCGTAGACTCAAGTAAGCCGGCGTGTGTGAGGCGTCGTGTCCTATCCGGACAACGGGGAACCAATTTGCACGCCGCGGAGGAGCCTGTATGATGCCTTGGTTTCCGCGCACGCGGTACTACATCAGAAAGGAGTCAGGCTGAGTAGCCATCTTCGCGAGAGAATTAGCAACGCGCGCCGGCGGGGACGCGCATCGGACGACGTGCGGTCTATTTCCACGGGCACCAAACAAGGTCCCCTCGGAAGTGTAACCATGAGGAGGCCCGTTTCTCCATCTGTCCCACGACAACGAGTGGTGCATAGAATAACGACGCCCTCCAGACAAGAAGTCGCAGGGCATGGGTGCATCAGACGATTTAGGGCGGGTGGAGTGGCATGTAACTGTCCATTCGGTAGCTCCTACATATGAAGCCTCCAAGATTCCCAAGGGGAAATTTTTTTCCGGACTTGCGGGTCGGTTTCTGGGGCCTAGACGGCCTCCGATGGGCCCGGAAAGTTTTCCCATGCGTCCGTAGGTCCGAACTCAACTTCGTACAAATAATATCTGTCGGCATGCAAATGAGGCGAGATCCCGAATAAGACAAGTCCGGCGAACCCCAACTACTCGAGGGCTTTCCGACGAGTACTTGATTGCCTCCATCGGAGCATGGCACCCTCCTGGTGCCCCCGGCTCCCCTCTGACTCCCTTTTGGACTCCGTCTTTATTCCGGGTAAAATTTGATCTCAGTGGATTTTTAGTCCTTTCCGAGAATATTTCCTTAAAAACTTTTCTGAAATAGAAAAAGAGCAGAAGACATCAACTGGCCTAGGGCATCTTGTAAATAGGTTAGTTTGTGAAAATATCCAAAAAATGAAAAAAAAACATGTGGAAAACAAAATGTATTGGATAGAAAATAAGTATGGAGCATAAAAAATTATCGATATGTTTGGAACGTATCATAAAACATGACCTCCAACATCAGCTTTATCCTTGGTGTAACAAGGATATAGAAAATATGAAGTGTTTTTTGCACCAACAGGGAATGTTTTTTTTTGGTTGAGCCATAGCTTTATCAAATTTGTACACGACCTTTTTAGTTGGATTCATTGGAGGAGCTAAACAGGAAACCGAAAAAAAAATACAAAATAGAAAAGTTTACAACAAAAAGACACATTGCCATAATTATTAAAGGGCAATGAAAAAGGCACATGTGTTTATAGTAGAAGCCTCAACTGACTTGGAAAACACACATTCTGGCCTCTCTGTAAATTCAAAAAGAAGGGACGATAAAATAAAAATAGTAACTCTTTGGAAAATATAAAAAAGGTAAAACCTCAAAACAATGAAACTAAAAATAAAACATGATTACCGAGTTGCAAAGGCATAAATTTACAGCTTCCTAAAGCTCATGATAAAGAATTTGGATTGACAACCTCCAGTTTGCTTGCAAAATTAAAAAATAAAATTTGAATCTAAATTAAGACCTCTGTAGGAATTTTTTCAAAAAATAAAGAGAACGATACTATACATTAGCTTCGCTATTGTTGTTGGTAGGTATACATTCTGTTGCATCACAATCATGTTTAGTAGGGTCAGATATTTGGATGCCTGCTCCTACAGATAACAACACATCCAGTAAAAAAAAATATAAAAAAGAAATACAGAGAACTGAACAGCCCTTACATGGAAAAAAAATGCAAAAGCAAGAAATTTGTAGACATAGAGAATACAAGTTTGTGATGAGGTTAATTTATAATCAAAAGGTTTTAGGGCCATAAAATATTGCAAACACTATCGACACACAATTCGCACTTCAAAGAATCATCAACTTTAGCAAAAGCTGCCGAATGGACTTCATCAGTTACTCCATCGATTATCTGTGATAAAAAGACAACAAAATAATTCTCAAAATTAAGACAAATAAAAAAAAGGTATAAGAAAATAACTCAAAAAATAAAAGGAAGAAATGTATAAAAATCAATTTTGAACATTACCTTCTGTTGAAGTGCATTGCCAAACATGGTGTGCAAGTTCTCCTTAAAACCAGTTGATAAGCATGACGATCCATATGAAAAACCAAGTTCAGTTGTGCAAACTTCTTCCAGTCCAAACTAGTAGAACAAAATAATATAGATAAAAAAGCAAAATTAATGCCACGTCTTATATCTACTATATAAAGAAAACTAGAGCAAATATATCAGTGAGAATAAAAACAAAACACCTTTTTATAGCAATGTGCAAGGGTTTTCTTAAACTGCCTTTTCCTGAATAAAATTTTCTTCTATGGTCTAACTCAGAGAAGAATCTTATCATATTTCCTTTCCAAAGAGAGATTTCAGGCTCACTCTGATCAATTATTCTAGCACCAAAGTACAATGCATCAAGATAATAAACCTGCAAAAAAATCATGGCGGATGCAAATTAGTTAAAAAAAGAAAACTGAAAAAAGAAAGAAAAAAAAGGTATGGAAGCAGAGCACACTGCTGTTTGGATTCACAAAATAAAGACGTGTGACATGATGATCCAAGGGTTAACAAGATTGATTGGATACTAATGCAGCTCATAGTAAATGAACTAAGAAGTTAAGCGTGTTGGGACGGGAGTAGTATGAGGATAGGTGACCGATCTGGAAGTGTTGGTAGAAGTTAGCGATTAAAACTAAAATTAAGAATTATTAGAGAAAAATATTAATATGTCTATAGAACGATTAGTTGGTTAAACAATTCAAAAAAAATCTGAAATTATTTTCTTGAAATTTTGTATGGCCTATTCATACGCCGGCGTCATTGACTGGCTATGCCGACGGCTTTTCTGCGCCGACGGGATCGTGGCTACACCGACAGAGCAAGACGCCGAGGGCCTATCCATACGCCGACGGGTATCGTCCGCTTCCGTGTAAGTAAAGCTTGAGCTTACGTGTACACACTAAACAGTGACCTCCACTACACGATCGAATCGATGATTCCAAGAAGAATGAATTGTTAACTCAGCTAGTGCACGCATGATGGATGCAACCTGCTACTAGTTATCAGATGGACTTTCAACGTGGGTCTCCACGCATATGCTACTCGAGAGCATATATTCATGGAGGATCATTATCAAAATGAATGAATATGCATGGAGTTTGTTTAGGCTGCAGCCTGCAGGCATGGGGAAGAAAAGAGTGGCGAGCGCGTGAGGAAGAAGCAGCTGCGAAGGCCGACATGCTCTCGCCCACGCGTTTGATTCCCTACGTCAGCTTGCGTGCGCGCGGTCCATGCACCCACGTACAGGCCACGAAAAAGGAGCATGCATGGTGATTCTCTATAGTGGTCGACAGTACGAGCTAATTTTGCGGTCGGGGTACTATTACAAAATTTAATGGATTCAACTGAAAATTTTATGGACTTGCCGCTAATTTGATGTCTCTTTCTGGAAACCTTTTCATGGCAACACACACAGCTCGAAACTACTGTAGCAGACTATGTCGGCAAGGCCATATTTTCTAGAGCAGTTCATTATATTTCATCTTTGAACAACTCAACCGATGACAAAAACACTGAACTCCCATAAGGTAATAAAGAAGCCGTATGCATGCATCATTTCGACGCAGAGGCAGCGATACCCATTTCGAAGAAAAAAAGATTGCCCTGTCTTTTGATTGAGCGCTAAGAACAACCCATGGACAGCACACGTGACCGTTCACACATCAGTTCCATGCTTCCAGAAAAAAGACTACTATGCAATGCGATAGTAACACTGTGCAGGTTTTGCTGAATTTCAAAAGTCAAATACTCTAGATCCTCAACTGTAAACATCATACGTCAGGATGTGCCAGGTCCGGTCCGGTTCGGCCCTGGTGCTGGACCACCGAACCTATGCAAGAAATGGGCGGGTAAGGTTTGGCCCGTACCTGTTTCTCCTAGGTTCAGGGTAACCTACAGGTTCACCTCTCCCATGCATGATTCTCTATACTACACTACAAACTCTGAGATTTTTGCACCGGAAATCTTTGAACAAGCTTTCCTCTTTGCGATCTGCTGCCTGCTTGCCGTAGCCAAAGCCAAGCTGACACGCACACGCGTGAGAACCCAGAGCGGATCGCAGGTGGACGCATCAAACACCTTGTGGAATACTCGTGGAGACAGATCATGGCGTATAGGGATGCCGAGACCCGCCGCTCCTCCTCTGGAGACGTCGCTGGTGCGTGCAGGCGTCGATGGCGGTGAAGCTGTCCAGCGCCAGGAGCTGGACGAACGGCGCCGATACGAACACCCAAGATTCGAACTCATCGGTGCTGACGAAAGTCCGGCGGTCCGACCTGTACACCTCCCGACGTCCAGTGCGCCGCCGCCTCGCTTCATGACAATTGCCGACGCGTACGCAACGGCGCTAGGCTAGAGGGCGTGAGACGTCGGACTGACCTGCGCCTCAAGCAGCATGGCCGACGACGCTGACGCCATGGAAGGCCACGGCAATCCCGGGCGACGTCCACACCATGCACATCGTCTCGTGGCTCAACACACGGCCGCCGGCGTCCGTGCTCTACGTTAGCTTCGGCAGTATCTCGCAGCTGATGGCGACGGCGCGAAGCAGCTCGTCAAGCTCGCGCGGCGTCGAGGCGTCCGAGTGGCCATTCGTGTGGGCCGTCAAGGAGGCCAAGGCGGACCATTCTCCGGGACACCGCCGTGATGGCATACCCCCGCGCTCACCGCGCCAATGTCTATGCCATGATAGTCCTCCGACACATCCAGCCAGCCGCCGTCACTGTTGATCGGCCTGTGATCATTCCATTGTCAGCCGAGAGGTGCGGGTTGAACCCAGGTTCGAACGGGTAGGTTCCATATTAAACCTATTTTTACATGGATCAGAACCTGATCCTAGCGGTAACAAAATCGAGGTCCGGTCCAGCGGGTCAGTGGGCCGGACCGGACCCGTCGCATCTATAATCATACGTAGAGCCTAAGATGAAAGCGTGTCCACGCGCAGGAAGAGGATACACGCAACACAGGCCTATGATGCACCGTGTCCACGCGCCACCTACTGGCCACTCACTGTCGTCAACCTTTTGTCACTCTGCGGCCACAGCCTATTAATAGCCGCCCCCATTTGGATCAAATCCATCCAGCTCCAGCTGCCCGTCCCACTGGCAGATCCCAACATAGCGCCACCGAGCTCCATATCTGAGATCATTTCGTCTTGGCGTTGAGCAAGAATCCGACATGGCGGCGGCGATGGTTGCCAGGCAGGGGAGGGACCTGCAGCGGTACAGCGCGAGCACCGGCGGGCGTATCGTCGTCGGCTGCATCCCGTACCGGGAACGCGCGGACGGCGAGGTCCAAGTGCTGGTCATCTGCTCCCGGAAAAAGGGCGCCAGCGCCGGCGTGATGTTCCCCAAGGGCGGCTGGGAGCTGGACGAGTCCATGGAGGAGGCGGCGCGGCGCGAGGCCCTGGAGGAGGCCGGCGTGCGCGGCGAGACCGGGAACGCGCCGCTCGGACGCTGGCGCTACCGGAGCCGCCGCTACGACGCGACCTACGAAGGCTACATGTTTCCTCTGCGCGTCACCGACGAGCTGGAACGGTGGCCGGAGATGTCCGGCCGGGGGCGGACCTGGGTCTCCGTCCCGGAGGCCATGGCCCGGTGCCCGCACTGGTGGATGCGCGAGGCCCTCCAGCTCTTCGCCGACCGCCTCCACGCCGCCTTGTAGGCGCACGCCACCACGGCGCGTCAGCGTCGCCTTTCTCACTTCTCGCCGGCGCGTACAGACGTGCGCCGTACTGCCCCTCCACGGTTTGTGCCGGATGGGCGCGGCCGCGCGGCAGCAGAAATCTGAGCACTGTAGTGTACTAGTGACACGGCCTGTGTAGATTATTTGCTTGGGGATTTGACCTGGCATGTAAATCTCACCAAATTCGTTGAGGTTATATATAGACGAAATGTTAATGAAGATACGTGTAGTTTGGATTGCTGCAGCCAAATTGTCGATTTTTCAAATGAAATTTGCTTGATTCGGTGCGCATTGAAAGTATGGTAATTATTTATTAGATTCTTGCAGTTTTAGCTTGGTAACTTAACTGAGTTGACTCTATCCAAAATATGAAATGGACAGAATACTCGCTTCAAGCTTAGCGGCAGAAAAGCCACCTCCTCCTATCCACGTCGGTGGGGAATCTGCCATGACGGCGGGCCTGTTTCCTAAGAGCATCTCCAGCCGCGCCTCCAGGAGCCTCTTAGGGCGACTTTTTTAGCGTTGGTTCGCCGTTTTTCGCCCACTCGCGTCCTCAGCGTCGGTTTAGTCCATTTTAGCGTCCGACGAACCCAGGCCGAACCCAGCGCGCTGGGTGCTCCGGCGGAAGCAAAATCGCGTTTGTGGACCAGTATAGTCAGGCGAAGGGCGACTTTTCCACGCCATCTTTCCCCTCCCTCGCCGTTTACCGCCCATCCTTGTTCCCTCCCTTGCCGATGTCGGCACCACACCTCGACCCCAAACCACCGCGCCGTCGCTAGAAGCCATTTCGCTGCCGCAACTGCCTACCGTAGCCCCGCCGTAGACACGCCAACCTTTCTCCCTCCTCTGGGCGAGCTCGCCGCTTCCAGGCGAGGCCACATGCAGCCAGCTCTCCAGCACGCACGTGAGGTGTTCAGCGTTTTGCCTATTCGGCAATGGACTCCGACGTTGAGGAGATGTTCACCTCTCCGATGGACGAGGAAGCCGACGCAGCCGTCGACGACGGCGATCGCCTCATGTGCCTCGCTGCTCTGGCCGCTCTGTTCGCGCAGAACGCGAAACCCCGGCGTGGTGGATCAAAGTTCGGTCGCCGGAAGGGCAAAGAGAGACAGCGAGTGGAGGGCTACTGCATCCTCTACGCTGAGTACTTCGCCGATGCTCCATTGCACGGCGAGACAGTGTTTCGGCGTCGATTCCGCATGAGTCGAAAGCTCTTTCTCGACATTGTGCACGCCGTTTCGGAGTTCGACAGCTATTTCATTTGCAAGAAGGATTGCACCGGGACAGTTGGATTCACCTCGCTCCAGAAGTGCACAGTGGCTATGAAAATGCTTGCATATGGCGCTCCCGGCGATATCCAAGATGACTACATGCGCATGGCTGAGTCCACTGCCTTTGAGTGTTTGAAGGGATTCTGCAAAGCAGTGGTGGAAGTGTTTGGCCCAAAGTATTTGAGATCACGCAATGCTGAAGACACTACTCGGATCCTAGCACAGAATGAAGCAAGCGAATTTTCAGGAATGCTTGGAAGAATCGACTGTATGCATTGGGCATGGAAGAACTGTCTGTTTGCTTGGCAGGGGATGTACAAGGGCGCGGAAGGATCTTGTAGTGTGATACTTGAGACAGTGACTACAAAGGACCTCTGGATTTGGCGCGCCTTCTTTGGAATGCGTGGAACTCACAATGACATCAACGTCCTACAGTGCTCCCTGGTCTTTGGAAATCTTGTTGAAGGCCATGCCCCTACGGTGAACTATTAGATCAATGGCCACCAGTACAACAAGGGATAATACCTAGCGGATGGTATCTATCCAAGATGGTCGACATTTGTGAAGACTATCTCCAACCTAGTACAGGAGGCAAGCATTCTTGGTTTGCTCAGCGCCAAGAGGCTTGCAGGAATGATGTCGAGCGAGCATTTGGTGTGCTTCAATCTCGGTTTGCTCTTGTTCGGTACCCTGCTCTGACTTGGACCAAGGAGCATATGTGAGAGGTGATGAACTGTTGTGTGATCTTACATAACATGACCATCGAGAATGAGCGTGACGACCCTGTGTTTGACACTGAACCATATTTCAGACAAGATCCTCTTGCAACTGTCAATCATCAAGTGCCGGCAGAATGGAATGCATATCTAGCTAGGCGACAACAGATCCGAGACCCCAGGTGCAACAAGAGCTGCAGCGTGATCAGTGGAGCATCTCTGGAGACTCAAAGGCAACGCCTAGTTTCCTGTGTTTTTATTTGTGATCAAAACTTGTTTAATTATGTTCAAATATTTGGTTTTCGTCAATTTGTGTGCCAAACTTTGATAAATATATGTTCTGTGCCGAAATCACGCCGAATTAGGTCGAATTTGGGCGAAAACAGACGAAATTGTGCAAATTCGGGCGAAAATGAACCGTCTGGCGCACTTCGTCTGGGCACGCGGCTGGAAAGCGACGCCTCCCAGGACGAAAAATAGCGCCGGACGCCCCCCGGGAGGCGCTATTTAGCGCCAAAAATAGCCCCTAGGAGGGCGAATGGCTGGAGATGCTCTAAGAGCCTACCCAACGTCCCCCTCTCCCCCTCCCTCCCTAAATGGTCCCCGCGAACGAATATGTCTAAAAATCCCGTTTTAACGGCCCTCCAAACGGACCGATGGGGATAGTGGTAGACGATGTCCCAACCGGCTCAAGTCGGAGTGATGGGCCGAGTAACTGACATGTGGGTCCCACATAATCGCTGGCGGTTTCTTGTCTAATCAGGTCCATATTCGACCACAAAGACGACTCAGCGACTGGCTGGTTACAGTTTTTTTTTTTTTTTGAACAAAGGGCGGGCCACGAAGGACCCCGATTTTGCATTAAGTCAACGGAGATACAAGCAGGACCCCAAAGGAAAAGAAAATTACAACCAGGCCCCGGAAATTAACACCAAACCCCCTACCGACAGGCGCAAGAACGCCATCGCATCCAGGGGCTACTCCGTCGAAGAACTGCCTCAAGGCGCGGCGGCCGGCGACGAGACCGGGGACGAAACCACTTGGCTCGAGCACCGCACTTGGAGCTACACCGAGGCAGACGAAGATCCTCCAGCAAAGGAGGAAGAACATGCTTGAGCTGAAGCCACGCTCAAGCTCGGCGAGGTCACTCCTCCGGTGACCGAGAATAGCTGCGGCGGCATATCGCTCCAGCTTGGAAATCGCCGAGAACACAGCAGAATCAGCAACCCAGCAGCACAGACCATCATCAAACACCCACCTCCTCTCTTCTCCCTCGCCTCCACGGCCGGCCAAGACGAGAAACAGGAGATGCTCGGTGACGAATCTGAGGTGCTCAGCGAACCTGCGCTTATTAGAAGAGCTCGCAGCAAGATGAACCCCCATCGTCTTCCACCTTGGAAGCTTGCAGGCACCATCCCGCCACCATCCGAGAGCATCGCGCCATGACGCCCAAAGATGAAGGCTCGAAAGGAGAGGGAAGACGGCCTTATTAGACGAGATGCCCCACCCCAACTCCAGCAGAAGAAGCGGCCCTTGCCACCAGAGCCACCCTGCACCCGGAATCAGAGCAAGGAAGCAACGAATCCGGCCGATGGGATTCGACGCCCTACTCCAAACCAACTCATCTCGAGCAACTCGAAAATTAAAACAAGAACAAGAACTAATATCTACAAGCCAACCACCAACTCCATCGACTCGCCGGTCGGAATCCCCACCGGAGAGATCTAAGGAGAGGGGCGGCAGGAAGAAACGGCGGCAGACTCTCAAAACCTAAGCGATGGGCGAGAGAGGGGAGTCCTTTTTTGGTTCCGGCTGGTTACAGTTAAGTCCAGCTCTAGACAAGGCTGTAGAAACCACAGTTGGACCCGTCTGTGTGTGGCTCGAGCACCGACCGCTGACCTGACCAGACCAGCAGTTCGTCTCTATGCCATATAGTACCGGTAAATAGCACCATCGCCCGGATCAAATCGGTCGCACGTAACATCCATCCACCGTGTTGATTTTTGTGGATATATATAGCTACGTGCTAATTATTGCGGGTAACCGTGTCCAGGTCGTCATCATCTTTTGGCTTTCTTCAGTTACGCAGCTGGATAAGAGCGTGTCTATATTTTAAGCATCTGGCTGGACGAATGGGATGCCCATCTTGATAGGGAAATCTCCATCTTTGTATACTTACTTCCTTCGTATTAAAATATAAAATATTTTAGCGTTTTTTAGTCAGCATGTATCTAGATATGTTTAGTGTGTAAATTTATGTGCATCTTACACTAAAATATGTCTAGATACGTGTTATGTAGATTACGTTGAAACATTTTACATTTCGATCCAGAGGGAGTATATTACTAGCACTAACATGGTGAGATAACAAACACAGTAGGAGTCTAGGGTGTTATCCAAATCCGTATTCGTATATACTGATAAAGACCGAACTTCTGAAGAGTGAAGCCGGAGGCGCAACGAATACCACCTTGTGTCGTTTTCGAGTTGGACACGAATACCACCTTGTCTAGGATTTCGTCCCCTTTATATACCTCATGTAAGCCGCCGGTTGGGATAAGTCATACATTGTAAATCCCCGGCGTTTGTAACCTCACCCCATCATAGTGAAGATTTTGCTGGCTCGCGCCCGTGGTTTTTTCTCTTCCTCATTGGAAGAGTTTTCCACATTAAAAATCTTGTGTCCCCTGTCGTGCTAGATCTCTTTTGTTAATCGTTTTTTGTGCTATCGTTTATAATATAGGGTGCCATTATCCTTTTATGTTTATCAGTTGGTCGTATGTGCAATGTGTGAAGCGCGTCCGATCGAAGTTGGTCGTATGTGCTCCTTCGGCTCTCTCTGCTCCCGTCGGTGCGGCCCAGTGACGAGCCACCGCTCGGGTTCCATCGGCGCCGCAACCACGACCAGCCACAACCACGACAAGCCTCCCCACCGTGCTAGACGTCGAGCTCAGCCCAGAGCTCAGCCCGAACCATTCTCCTATTTTTCGTTTGGATCTGAGATGTTTTTGTGTGGTGTACGATCCGTATGTATGTCTGAAGAAGCACGGTCCGATCCAGGCAACCTCAGCTGGATCTCTTTGGTTCTTAAACTTTTTTGTTTGGATGTACAAAGATTGACTTACAGATTTATAGTGCATGAATTTTTGTTTGATTTTTCTTCTATGAACCTACCGTCAATCTTTGACAGAACATGCTAGTTCCTATAAAAGCTTCTTCACCACTGGGATTCCATCTTCACCAGCAGACCACCCAGGATTTGACCTTGTATTTTATTTTCATGCTTGTTTCAATCCCTGTGGGCCATATTTCTAGATCCAGAAAATTGTTTGTAGTTTCTTTCATTTGTTTTTCCAGATCTAGAAAAAAATACAACTTCATTTCCATATTCTAAGCTGATGCAACCAGAATAATTCCGGTATGAATATTTGCATGCACGCATAACTTGTTCAAGACCCCTTTATTTCGATCTGAGATTTTTTTTTTTGTCTTAACTGAATAGCTTCGAAAAAAGCTACTTTTGAATCTTCATTGAATCTGTGAAAAACTTGCAATGGATCTTGTATGAATCTGTGAAAAACTTGCAATGGATCTTGTATATGAAGTATCGATCGGTGGATCTCATTATGAATTTGTGATATGTATATAAAAATTTGGTGAATCTGTAATGTATCTTATACTCTTATAGTCTTCTGCTACTATGATGGAAGCTGAGAATAATTGTTGAAGAAATCTGGAGATATTTTTCCCGTTTATTATGTGAAAGATGAATGAATTATTTGTTGTGTACAAAATTTGTCACGTTTGGATGATTGTGTCGGTACGCGTGAAACAGTTTTATTCTTATCCAGATTCGAAATCAGTTGAGACACGGACAAAATCATATAAACTGAAAAAGCAGAAGTGAATTTGGAAAAAAACTAGGAAGAAAGGGGGCTGTTATGCAAAACAGACAAAAAAAAAGGGTGGAAGGTCTGCTATGCAAAATTTTCTGCACGAATCTCCAACAATTTAACGGCAGTGATTGTACCGGGGGGCAAACATACGATACGAGTGGAGTTGCTTTTTTCGACCTCATCTGCTCCTCCTCTTCCCAAGCCACCGCGCGCTAGGTAGACACAAGACGCACGACTCGAGGACGTCGGTCGTTAACTAGTCGTCACGAACCGAGGGTTGCACTGTACGCCACGTAGTATATATATGTTGACAGTTAGGCATAGAAAAAGAGGGCTCCATTTCAATCTTACTCATTCTTCTTTTCATACAAGTGTATAGTACTCCGTACTACTTTTTGATTAGTCCTCCTGGTGCCGACATGCATCTAATTAATGCATATTGTGTGGAGTACCACTACTTGGACTGGACGCGCTCAGCTCACAATGGAGTGGAGTAAAACGTACTGCCACATTTTCATGGCGGTCTAGAACGGGTGTATTGTGACGTCACTGCCATTGGTCAATTTTACATGTAAGGACATCTCTAGCTGTTCGCCTCCCCCGGGCTGTTTTTAGGTGCTAAATAGCGTCTCCTGGGGCGCGTGGCGCTATTTTTCGTTCTGTGGTCAACAGTTTCCGACCGTGCCATCAGCCCAACCAGGCAAAATACGACAAAATTCAAACACATTCGGTCGAACATAGACGATTCGATAAGTTTTGGAGAAATATAGGCGGTTACATAGGCAATTTTAAAAAAATATCTAAACTAGTTGATGCCTAGGAGGTGGTAGAAGTAATGCGCCTTGGACTCGGCGAGCACGAACTTGATGTCGTCGGTGGCCATAGCGGCGCATTCTTCCCTCCACTTCGGCGACTTCTTCTGCCCGGCGACGGGCTCTTTCTTTGGCCTGACGAGGCGAAGATGACCGCGAGGAGGCGACGATGCGTGGCCACCCTCGTTGATGACGAGGTTTACGGCGCGGGTGCGCCGTCGGAGCGGCGACCCCTCTGGCTCGGGCTTGACGGGGGAGAAGGGACTCCTCGTCGCCGAACATGACGAACGGGAGAGGAGAGTCATTGGCGTCGAGCCCGACGAACGGGAGAGAGGAGTAATTGGCGCCGAGCCCGACGAACGGGAGGTCGTCCCCGCTGAGGATGAGGAGGACCCGGTGGTCATGCCCCTTTCTATCCACGATGATCCTCGATGCCGAGAAAGAGACGGCCGAGGCGACTCAAGCGGCGGAGAGTTGCTGGCCTGGATGTGGGTGAGGACTACCTCGAGTGTCCGCCCGGGCTCACCTCACCAGGAGCACTGCCCGACGGAGTTCATGCGCCCCCCCACGACAGACGCGTTGTTCGTGAAGGCCAGGCGCTGGTTGAAGTACGCCGTCCAGGCGTAGTGGTTGTCCGGTGCCCAACGGATGTCCAGCTGGGCTCCAGAAGCATGGAGGCGTGTATCTCTGTGATCTCCGCCATGCGGTCTTTGCCGGTGGGAATCGGCGCCACGGGGACACCTCTGATGCTCATACGCCAGATGCCAGGCACGCGGACATCGGGCGGTGTGAGGTAGTCCGTCGACCGGAGAAGGCGAGCTTCCCAGTCATGCAAGTGGCGTCGATCAAAGCCATTTGCCGCCGCACCGTCGCCGGGGAAGCGCTCAACCATGAACTTAGGGAAGAGGAGACGGCGAGAAGAGAGGAGTGCGCGGGGATGGTGGACGGGAGGATATGGCGACCGACGGCGAAGTGGCGGGGGCATTTATACCAGCGGAGTGCGCGGGAGCGGTGCAGCCGCGTGGGCGGGAAGCTCGCGGTGGAGCACCATTACGCCGCCGCGTGGGCGATTGGCCGGCTCGGCCAGTCTGAAAGGTTGCCAGCGCGCTTTGAACAACGTAGGGAACGAGGCGATAAGGACAAGATAGTCCATGACTCACTGACTCAGCGGGCTCGCGGGCGAGGGAAACGTTTTTCGCGCCATTTCACTTCATTCGGCGCTCCCAACTGCGCTGAGTTTGGCATGAGTTCTCCGGCCGCTAATTTGGCTCAATCCGACGCTATTCGAGATCGTGGGGTGGGGGGGAGGGCAACTGGCAAAAAACGGCAACCTACGCAAATAAAGTGGCCTAGGGGGACTCCTGGGGCCGGCTGGAGATGCTCTAATCCCTGGTGTAGTAGTTGTCATAGGCCTCTTTTACGTGTGGCTTGTTTTTTTTTCAAAAAGATTTACTTTTTCTTTTTGAAGATGCAGCTTTATTTTATTTTTTTAAAATCCAGCTTTACTATGGAGTATTTCTTTTTTTTAACAAAAATGACTGTCGGCGGGTGGCGCCGTCCGAGCACCGCCGTTTCCGTCACGGCCACACACGCGCGCTTACATCCTCCTTTCAGCCCAGATATCTCGCTCTCTCCGACCCGGTCGAGCGCCGGTGACCTCTTCACAATGTGCTCCAATAAGAATATACACATTGATACTCCGCTAGCCGAGAACAGAGCAGAGGCGCCCCAATGGTTAGGGGAGTTGTGGCTGACCCAGACAGCCAGAGTTCGAGCCCTGTCAAGGACGAATTTCTGGAATTCTCAGCAAGGAGCAATTCTAGCCCTGGGTGCGGGTCTCGTTTTTGGTTTCGATACTCGCTAGCCACAGGCATGATACAACCTACTCATCATCGGATATTCAGCTTCAATGATGGACTTTGAACGTCGATCGGTCTCTAGCTACCCTAGCATGTTTGTTGAGGGTAGGTATATATATGTAGTTTGTTTAGGACGGCATGGGCAAGATGGATTGGTGGCTGCTGCACGAGATGAGAGTACGTTATGGGACTAGGAGTGGAAGAAAAGGGTCGAAAGCGCGGAGGCTAGGCGCGTGAGCGACCGCCTCACGGCCGTCCGAGAGACTGGAAGAGAAACAAACCGCCGCGAAGCCGGAGATACCCTCGCCGACGCGTTTGATTCCCCTCCTGCCAGCTTGCGTGCGCGCGGTCCATGCACCACACGCCTATTGCTGAGATTTTCTCATCCGTGCTCGTCAACCAACCCTGGGTGTACGGGCTGTCCGAGTTAGCAATAGCTCTTGGTGCAAGCCAACCTCCCTTGTGAAAACAAGGCTTACCTCTTGGTGGTATTATTTTTCATATGAATTTGGATCGCCATAAAATAACAGGGGTCACATCCACAAAAATCTGACTTTGTTGAGTGCGTCGACACCGTGTCATGTGGATGGCAAGCTTGCCCTCTCGGAGGGTTGACTTCTCCATCTACTTTCAGGTGTCCGCTCCTCCCGTAGCAGTTAGCTAGGCCTTACACAATGCAAGGTGTTTAAAAAAATAAACCAAGAATTTTCATAAGCAGAAGAGCTTATTTCTACATAACAGCTAACTAGTTAAGAGATCGTCTAGTAAAAACAATCAACAATGCTTAGGCGAAAAACCGTTAAGTTTTCTAACAACATGTATAAGCACCTTGCATTGTACATGCCCTTAGGATGTCCTCTCTCTGTCTTTGATAGGAAGCCGTCTGGTACTGACAAGGTATAGCTCTAATTGTGTTGGTGTTCGTGTGGGCTTGGCACAATTTATATTTGTTTTCATCCAGTTTTATGCTAATTAACCGGACAACTTTCTTCCTCTTAATTAATGATGAAAAATTTAAAGTCTTCCCTCATTAAAAAAAACATTTTTCTAGAAACCTTCTTATGTCAACAAAAATCTACAAGCCTTTCCATGGCAAGAGAACATGGAAAAGGTGGGCTGTAGGTTCTAGATTATTTCATTTCATCTTTGAACAACTCAACATTAGGATCGACTTCTCCTTTGATAGAGCACCCTGAACAATAGTAGTACAAAGGAACTAGGAGTTGGCGACGGACCCCCCCCCCCCCCCCGCTCCCCCTCGCTCTGTCCTTTGCCACCTTTGAGAGTCGATGTAGATCTGCCGGCTCGCTCCTTGCTCCTCTCCGGCGGCTCGCCTGGCTGGCGACGACAAGGATGCGTAGCGCGGCTTGTACAGAGTAGATATAGGTTTCCCTTCTGCTTTTTCTTCAGTTGTTGCGTTTTCGCTTTGGTGTGTGGCTTCTTGCCAGGGAGTTCATCGCCGTGGGACTCGAGCTCCCGCCAGCGATGGGTGAAGCCGCTTCCTCTGCTCAGAGTGCTCCATAGGTTGGAGACGACGAGCTTTGGAGTGGTCTCTGCTCCCTCCTCCCCCAATAAGCTCGTTGTGGAGTGCAGGCGGCGGGATCCATGGCTCCAAGGTCGAGCCCGGTTCTTCGAGGCCTTGCGGTCGTGGGAAGGTGAGGGTGGTGCGGTGCCACTGCCCTTGCAAGCTGCACATGGCGGAGATCCCAAGCACCGGCGCCGACACGCCGGAGCTACTTCTGGCCAAAGTGGCCACTCCGCGCTCGGTTTCTACCCTAATCCGAGCCCCTTCCTCCGATGGTGGAGGATCTTCATCGACCAAGGCGCAGGAATCATCAGTAGCGGTGCCCCAAGTGGTTTCGTCCCCGGCGGCGCAGCTCCTGCCGGCGTCTGTAGGTCAAGCGGCGATGGCCATGGCATCCAGGGACCTGATCGCGTTTTCTTTTTTCTTTCTAAGGTGTTGGGTGTATTTTCTAAGGACCTAGGTGCAAAACTCTTGTCTCACCAGGTCCTACGTGTAAGCTGGCCATCTTTAATGCAGTTCTAGGTCCTTCGGGACCATTCCCATTGTTCAAAAAAAAGAACAATAGTAGTACACATGTTCACTTTCCATCCTTCTAGAAAAGAAATTCTGTAATAGCAAGAAAATTTGCAGCTTTAGCTCAACTTCGAAAGTCAAATAATCCTTTTTTTTAAAATTAAAGTCAAATAATCTCGATCCTCACCCTTCAACTTGTAAACTTCAGTCAAAAATCCCAAAACAGGAAAAGAAACCGGATAGATACTTGCAACATAGGCCTATGATGCGCCGTGTCCACAAGCCACCTGGCCACTCACTGCTCGCCTACCTTTTTGTCGTCCACCTTTGTCACGTTCCCTCACTCGGCAACGACGCTGCCGGCCGGACAACTACAACCACCGAGCAGTGCGCGGCCACATCCTATTAATAGCCAGGCATCTCCGCCCCGATTTGGATCAAATCCGTTCAGCTCCAGCGGCTCATCCCCACTGGCGAATCCTAAGATAGCGCCACCGAGCTCCATAACTGAGATCTTCTTCCTAGCTCGGCCGGCCTTGAGCAAGAAACCAAAAATCCCCCCACAGGAACACAGGAACGCTGTCGTCCATGGCGGCGGCGATGGTTGCGAGGCAAGGGCGGGACCTGCAGCGGTATAGCGCGAGCACCGGCGGGCGCATCGTGGTCGGCTGCATCCCGTACCGGGAGCGCGCGGACGGCGACGGCGAGGTGGAGGTGCTGGTGATCAGCTCCCGGAAGAAGGGCGCCAGCGCCGGCGTGATGTTCCCCAAGGGCGGGTGGGAGCTTGACGAGTCCATGGACGAGGCGGCGCGGCGCGAGGCCCTGGAGGAGGCCGGCGTCTGCGGCGAAACAGGGGACGCGCCGCTCGGCCGCTGGTGCTACCGGAGCCACCGGTACGACGCCACCTACGAGGGGTACATGTTCCCGCTGCGCGTCACCGACGAGCTCGAGCGGTGGCCGGAGATGGAGTCCGGGCGCGGCCGGACATGGGTCTCCGTGCCGGAGGCCATGGACCGATGCCCGCACTGGTGGATGCGCGAGGCGCTCCAGCTATTCGCCGACCGGCTCGACGCTGTCTTGTAGGCGCACGCCCGCACGACGCTACTGCCGCCCCACTTTGTGCTGGTTGGGCTACGCCACGCTGCATCAGGAGTCAGAGCATTGTAGTGACACGGACTGTAGATTAGTTGCTTCGACCGGGCATGTAGGTGTAGACCTCACCAGATTCTTTCAGAGTATACATACAGGATTTTTTTTTTCAAGTAGATATATATACAGAAATTGTTACTAGCAAGGATGTCGTAGTTTGGATTATTGGAGTCAAGTGGTCGATTTTCTTAATGAAACTGACTTCATTTCGTGCGCATTGAAGCTTTGCTAGTTGAACTAATTAGATTATTTTTCAATCTTGTACTTTGTTCGAATACGGTATTTTCAAATGCGTTATTCTTTTAGAAAATAGGTAAAGGTTTTATACGAACCAGTGGATATATTTTTTCTTGATCCCAAGAACATATTTGTTTACCCCGTGAACATTTATCGTTGTGCTGGATGAAGAAGAATTTTCTTATATGTGAAACTTTTCATGTTTTGAAAATAAATATTTCCATAATTATTAAAACTAGAACGGTGGCCCTCGCAGATGCGAGGGAATATTCAAAAATGTCTAGAAGACATCTTTTATATGTTCAATATTCTAAACATCTTCATGTCCTATTTATAAAGTAAAAATTATGTCTTCATATGAAGAGAAAACTTTATTGTTGTAATAGTATAAAGAACATTTTTTTTAACATAGTATGTATGTTGGCAACATTCAAAAAATATTTGTGTCCTTAGAACTATAATAACTAACAGAATTTTCATAGTTCATTAGCTTTTGAAAAGATAGATTTTTCAACTATGTTATTTTCAAGGTGTGATGTTTGTTTGGACCACTTTATCATTGCCCTTGACATTCATTGTCCACTAATTGTAATGAATGATAAAATCTTGAAATTAATAATTCATTGAGATCCTGATTTTATTTCACGCACCCTGAAAGCTGCCACGCATATTTTGGAACTGTGAAGCTTGTTCAATTGTACATAAGTTATTATGGTCAACGAATACAATATCCAATACAAAGAAGATACTGAACATTCAACTCCCTCTGACATATAGGTGATTTTTTGTCTTCTCCCTTTTTTGTATTTGTAGAGGCCCCTGACTAGCAAGTCCAAGGCCCCTCATATGCATACATTCACGATCTAGGAAGATCGGTCGTGAATAACATACGAAGTTGGTACACAGATAACATTATCCATTACACGAATAATGGAGTCTTACATAAATGGTCCATGACCAAGTCTTAACAACTGCACGCGCACTGTGTGCCCGCGACTGCCCCTCCCCCCTTATTTCTCTCCTCTCTGTCCCCCTCTATTCCCACGTCTTTCTCTCCCTCTCTGGTCGATCTCAAACGGATCCAAAGCGTGTACACTCAAGTAGAAACATAGGGCTAAAAGTTAGGCAAGGTCTCACTGTCCAAAATGCACAAAAACAATCAAATTCATCCACTCAATTTTCTGTCAAAACAACAAATTAAGATAATTCAGTCAAAGAGACTTAGCCAAATTTCTAAGTGTGAAAACACACAACAACATCAAAAAGTTCATTTTGTTTTCAAGAAGCAAATGGTTCCAAATTTTGAATTCTAAATTGGACATTCCTAAACATGATTTTAAATTTCAGAAACATCTTTTGAAAACAATTTTGGAATTGTGGAAGGTCTTAAAAACAAAGTGGAAAAATGTCTAGTTTATGTTTTTCTCTGTTTTTCCAAAACCCTGTTTTTCTATCTTATTTTTCTTCCACAAAAACAAGCATGCAAATGATTGTTTTCCAAGTCCACAAATCAAACCAAGTTTATAGATTTGTAGTCCATATATCAGAGAGAAATTATATGCCAAGAAAACATAAAATTGATTATTCTAACATATAGAAAACAAGTGCTAGAAATGGATACTTGGCTAGTTTTTTAGAGAAAAACTTTAATAGAAGCACTAAAAGAAAACACTCATATTTTCCAATGCCATTTTGTTTTCTTGATTAAAACTAAGCCAAATAATAGTGATAAGTTGAAAACAACCTTGCTCCAATACTTGGGACAAAAATTCATCAAATCATCATATGGAAAACATCATAGAAACAATAGGAATCATCAGGAAAAATTGATATTTGATTTTAAACAAAAGGTTGATTGCATTGCATAGATACTTATGGTCACATACATATGTTGTCCACACAAACATATTACAAAAAATTTGTTGGTTCTAAAATTTGCCTTCCTTAGCTACATTACAAGGGTTCGAAAATCTGGGGTGTGACAGTGTTGCCATTCAGAAATGCTCGGACGTGCTTGGACATTTCTCTTTGTTGAATAGTGGAGGATTCTTAAACTATCGATGCATACATTAGAATTTTATATATGAAGAAGGCAAATGTGTTGGCTGCGCATGGGGCATTTTTTTTGTTGGCTCACAACTATGTCCGACCAAAACATTTTTCAGCCTGGGATTGCATTTACTTTTTCAGTAGTATTCTTTTGGTTTCGTTTGCAAATTCTCGTACATAAATCACATTGCTTTTACAACTCTTGACAAAAGTTGGTCAAGTGAATGTCCAAGAAATCTCTAGTCGGTTCATTGGCTAACAATTGATTGGCAAATGTGTATTGCATAAGATAGCAAAAACTTATTGATAGGGATCAAATTTCTTATTGAGTTGTGGCGAGATCCCTTTGAATAGAATATTTATCCGCTAGCTCCATGCCTAAACATAGTATTACCAATTAGAGTTCAAATTAATAGACGCGCATTGATTAATTTTTTTTGCTGACCTAGGGAGTTCTTATATCTTAAAAATGATGTACCTTGGTGATTTTGAATTCAGTTCAGAAATCGTCGTTCCCTCTTTTCTGATGATGTGCATGTAAACGAAACCCCGCCATACACTTAAAAAACAATCGTGTTGTAGGTACACATTTTTGAATTTTGAGTCCACACAATCACATAGATAAATTTTGCATTCAGTTTAGAAATTATTGTGCCCTCTTATGTGATAATGTGGACGTAAAAGTAACCTTGTCATACGCTTAAAAAAAAAGAACATCGTTGTATGTAGACGGGTTTGAATTTCGAGTCCACACAATCACTTAGATAAATTTTGCAAATATATCGGTATTGGTTGGGCTATATGAGTTTGAAGATTATCCACTAAATTGATTGCCTGGTGTTTTTTATTTTTTTCCGAGAAATTCTAGCTAATATTCCCGTTTTAAACTTCTTTTAGTATACAATATCACAGTGCCCCCACATATGAGCAGGCAATCATATTATTTTTTTCTATTTTTGTATGATAGAAAATTCTAATAAATAATTGTGCATGCGTCAAAATTTATACACCTTTTGTCGTAAACTGGAATAAATATTATATATTTGTTCGTAATAAGATGATGTCGTATGTATATTTTGAAATTTAATTATATGCTTACTAATATTGGTATTATATTTACATTAGTAATAATCAATACACTAATTAATCCAAAATTTTCATATTAAATAATTGGAATTATTTTTTATAGATCAACTCAGATTATTCCAAACCTTATTATTTCTTTGTTTGTTTCCCAAAAACTCTTTGGTTTTCGAAACTGGAAAGAGTTTTTTCCAAATATTCTTACGAATATTTTTTTTTTGACATTGAAGTATGCTTTTTTAGAGCTGCCATTCAAAAAGGAAATTAGTTTAGTTTAGTTTTATGTGAAAGACATGTATTGCCGCAAAGAAATCCATATTTAGTCTTTTTCATGGCTCAGCATGTCTCCCCCGCTGTGTTTAATCCTGAATGTGATCGATGTATGCAGAATTGCAGATCGATGTCGCTGTTGTCCCGAAAAAGACGATTATTCTGTCAATATCGTATTTTGCATAGAATCAAGCTAAACTTGCAGGAAATCTAATTAGCACTGTCATTACCAAACTTTCAGTGTGCACCGAATCACGTCAATTACATTGAACATGTCGATCATTTGGGTCCAACAATTAATCCAAACTACGAGTATCATTTCCTCTGTAACCTCGAAGAATTTGGGGGGGGGGGGGGGGGGGGGGAGATTTACATGCCCGGTCAAAATCCCAAGCAAATAATCCAGAGGCCGTGTCACAAAAATGCTCTGATTCCCGATGCCGCGCGGCCGAACCCGACCCGCACAAGTGGCAGGCTGGCAGGCGCCCCGCGCACGCGCCGGCACGCGTCCGGCGAGAAGAGAGAGAGGCGGGGCAGAAGCTCCTACAAGGCGGCGTCGAGTAGCATCGTCGGCGTGGCGGCTGCGGCGCCGTGGAGGCGGTCGGCGAAGAGCTGGAGCGCCTCGCGCATCCACCAGTGCGGGCACCGGTCCATGGCCTCTGGCACGGAGACCCAGCTCCGGCCCCGCCCAGACTCCATCTCCGGCCAGTGCTCCAGCTCGTCGGTGACGCGCAGCGGGAACATGTACCCCTCGTAGGTGGCGTCGTACCGGCGGCTCTGGTAGCACCAGCGACCCAGCGGCGCGTCCCCTGTTTCGCCGCAAACGCCGGCCTCCTCCAGGGCCTCGCGCCGCGCCGCCTCGTCCATGGACTCGTCCAGCTCCCACCCGCCCTTGGGGAACATCACGCCGGCGCTGGCGCCCTTCTTCCGGGAGCTGATCACCAGCACCTCCACCTCGCCGTCCTCTCGCTCCCGGTACGGGATGCAGCCGACCACGATGCGCCCGCCGGTGCTCGCGCTGTACCGCTGCAGGTCCCGGCCCTGCCTCGCAACCATCGCCGCCGCCATGGACAGCGGTGCTGTATTCCTTCTGTCGGATTCTTGGTTTCTTGCTCAAGGCCGATCGAGCTCCCGGAAAAAGATCTCAGTTATGGAGCTCGGTGACGCTATCTTAGGATTTGCCAGTGGGGATGAGCGGCTGGAGCTGAACGGATCTGATCCAAATCGGGGCGGAGATGCCTGGCTATTAATAGGATGTGAGCTTGGTGGTTGCGGTTGGCGGGCAGCGTCGTTGCCGAGTGAGGGAACGTGACAAAAGGTAGGCGACAGTGAGTGCGTAGACACGGCGCATCATAGGCCTATGTTGCGTGTACCCTTTTTCTGTTTTGGGATCCTGGTTGAAGTTTACGAGCAGAGTGAGGATCTAGATTATTTGACTTTCCAAGTACAACTAATGCTGCATAAAATTTACAGAATCTCTTTTCTATAAGCATGGAAATGATCGTGTGTACTATTGCTCCGGGTGCTCAATCAAAGGAGAAGTCGATCCTAATGTTGAGTTGTTCAAGGATGAAATGAGATGCTGCCACCACCGGGACATACACCTTCCCTATGATAGGAAAGCCAAGATCATTTCAGCCAGCCAGCGTTTAGTCGGCAAAATATGGAGGGCCGGATAATTACTGGCAAAAATGGTATTGATTTTTTCTTTTTAACTTTTCCATGTTTGAAATTCAAAAAAAAACCAGAAACATTTCGGGTAATCGGCCGGTAAATTCCGGCAATCATGGTTGTCCCGTTTCGCCCCCCCCCCCCCCCGGCCAATTTTTGGCGTAAAATAGCGCCTCCTGGGGCTATACGGCGCTACTCTCGTCTGGGGGGGACGGGGGACGGTTCCCAGTCGCGTACCTAGGCGACACGGCGAGATTTAACTAAAATTTAACAAATTCGAACAAGTTTGGACGAAATTGAGTTGATTTATATTAATAGTGCCGAATATAGGGCGAATTTACACGGGCCCGATTCTACAACTTAAAAAACTACAAAACTAGGCGCTCGATTCTTTCTTCGGGACAACGTAGCTGCAGCCCTGGCCAGGGTCACCTCCGTTGCTCGGACCTGGTGCGGCGTCGTCGTCGTCTACCACGATGACGTCGTTCTCCTCGCACCCGCCTCTCCGGGCGGCAAACTCCTCCAGGGCGCGCCGCTGCTTTGCCACCTCGCCGGCGATGTGATCTTTGAGTGACCAGGCGATTGCCGCCGCCAGGTCGAGCTCCGGCTCATCGTTCTCCTCCTCTTTTTTTTTGGCTTGACTAGCCGGACGTAGCCCCTTGACAGCGACGGGGCGCGATGCTCGCCGATGACGACTCACTGGGCGCGAGCAGCGGAGCAGAGGAGGCATCGAGCGCAGCTCCGGCGTTCGCGCGGTGCTAGAGGAATGCGACGGGGAGGACGACGTTTTTGCCGCCATCCTTCTCGCCGCCCACGGATCACCCGCATGGCGCCAAGAGAAGCTTGGCACCCGCGACGGGGGTGGGGGGGTAGGTACTTCAGCCGAGGGACATTGCCGTTCTCGATGCGTGAGAACGGCGTCGAGGCTGTGGCCCTGGGCGCCCCATCAGCGGCGGCGACCATCGGATTGCCGCGCGACGGTGGAACTGGCCCCTCGTAGGCCGCCAGTTCGTTGTCGCGCCGCTCCTGGAAGTAGACCAGCCACGCGCCATTGTTCGCGGGGTGGAAGCAAGGCTCGGCGCGCTGTGTCGGCGTCAGGCGGGCGCACTCGTCGTGGACCGCGAAGATGAAGTCCTTTCCTTCAGGGACGAGGGGCACCTGTAGCCCGCCCGCGTTGAGCGTCCAACCGCCAGGGGGGAGGAGTCGGCTTGGGCGAGGGCAGACGTGGATGGGGGCGAGATGGTGGGGATGGGGCGAGTAGAGAAGGACGACGACGGTGGGGGGCTTTTATTTGGGCGAACGGGCGGGGCTACCGATTCAGCTGCTCCACTCGCCCAGTCCACGCGGCGCGCGCGGTAGCCTAGTAGGGCGAAACTCTCTCTCGCCGACAGTGCGGGTCCACTTGGCGAAAAAAGACGCGGGAGATCTTTTTGCACCATTTCCTTTTATCCGGCGCCCCCAACTGCGTCTCAGCGCGCTGGGTTTAGCCAAGGTTTACCGGACGCTAAAATGGCCGAAACCGATGCTATTTATACTCGTGGGAGACGACGGGGCGCAAAAGGCGTACTGGCGTAAAAAAAAAAAAAAACGGTCCTGGGCCCTCGTGGCCGGTCGGAGACGCTCTTGTTCTCCTATCCAAATGTCCCGTATCCTCGTTCGCGGCCAGTCAGCAATAGGCGTGTGGTGTATGGACCAGGCGCACGCAAGCTGACGGGAGGTCGGACAAACGGGGAATCAAAGCGCGTCGTGGAGAGCATCGCAGTGGTTTCTCTCGCTCACGCGCCTAGCCTCCGCGCTTTCTACTCTTTTCTTCACTCTCCTCGTGCAGCAGCCACCAATCCACTGCATAAACCCTCAACAAACATGCTAGCTAGAGACCCACGTACGTTCAAAGTAGTCCATGTTTGAATCTGCTGATGAGTAGGTTAGGTTGCAGAGTTAACAACTCTAGCAGAACCTCTATCCGCTCCGGAACTGAAAAATAACGGCCGCATATGGGCCGCGAGCGGAAGTTTCGGCCCGACCAGAGCCCGTCAACTTTGTCGGCCCATAAAAAATTTGTAGCCTCACCGAGAATTCCTTTCTCCGACCCATGAATCTAAGGGTTCCGCCGCCGACCCGAGGGTGCCTCTATCGCGCGGAAAGACTTGGCGGCACAGAACTTTCACCTCATGTCCCCCCACTCCAACCTTCTTCCTTTGCTATGACCACTTTCTCCCTCTTGTAGCGCCGCCATGGACGCCCGACAGTCCTCCCTCGTCAGTGTCCCGGTTTGCACGACGCCAGAGACCGATCCTGCTCGTTGTTCAAATATGTCGGCGGCCGCTTCTGTTGCCCCCTGCCCCGCGCCATCGGTGAAGCGCGAGCGGCTGGGTACCTGGCAAGCCGCTAAAGCTGCCACTCCTGTCGCGGAAGGAGGCGTCGGTTTGCTGGCCGCCGCCACGGTAGGAGCGTCGAAACCGCCAAAGCCGCTGCCGAAAAGAAGAAACCGCCGACGCCGTCCGCCACAACTGCAATGCCGACGCAAAGGTGCGGTTATCTGCCTCTCCAAATTGAGGTTTTGCAAGTAAATAACTCGATTTTCGTAAATCATAGATACAAAATCAATTTAATATTTTTCCTGGTCCATTTTCTAGAGGTCTAGAAGACGTGTGTGTTTTCCCGCGTGACTGAATGTCTAGAAGTTCGTTGATAAGACGTCACGTCTAGAAGACAGTTACTCTTCGTCTTTATGCTGACTGAGGGCATCCCTGGAGCGATCAGCACGATTAAACGAGGTTGCAGTTGGTGTGTAGTGTACAGATCGCCGGCCAAGTGTGTCGAAACTTAGCTTTACCCTGGCCTGTTGGCACTGGATCGCTGAGACCGAGTCCGGGAGAGCGACAGAGATATATATACTGTCTCATTGGCACAGGCCGCTCCACGTCCGAGCTAGGCCGGCGCCGCTCTTTTTTCTTGGTCGGCGGTGGACTCTGACTGACGTGGGTCCGTCGGTGCCCAAGGTCGCCGGCCGGCGCTGACTCCACTCCACCTGATGTTTGCCTTGTGCCATTAAATGACGTGTGCACCGATCATGCTCGCGCATCTGCATGGAGATGTAAATCATTTCCTCTTGGCTTCGTCTGGCCTACTACACGGGCATGGCGAGACGGGGTCTGATCTGACGGCGCCGCGCGTCTTGGCCTCGGACGCCGCTCAATCCTGCGCAGCACGCTAGCTCGGATCTAGTAACTTGCAAATTACGTGGGACACGCTGTAGATCGAGCAACGATATACATGGCTAGTTGTTGACAAGAATCAAGGCGCTGCATGCACACTAATCTTCCCCTCCCTAAACTAGCCATGCCATGCATGTGCAATTGAGCTGCAGAAAGCTACGACGTCGGGTCACATGCGTGGCAGTGCTTGAAGAAGCGGTAAAATGTAATACCTGATGCCCAAAATCTCCACAATCGACGCTTCATTCTGAAAAGTAAGACCTTGAAGTTCACCTATGCTGCCGCCCCCACTTACATACCGATGCCACAATTCCTGAAAACTCCAAGCCGGTTCATCATCGACGTAAAGATTCCAATCACCATTGCTATTCCTTCAATCTCACCTTTCATGACATTCTCCGTCTTTGACTTCACCATAGATCAGGGGCGAAGCCAGGAAATTTGGTCATCGGTGTCAACACAAACAAAAAAGAGAAAATGTGTCTAAAATATACCACGAATGTATATAGCTGGTATTGCTAAAGGCACAACCGGTATATTTTAACATTCATACAATGTATTTATTTAATAAACTAACACAAATAAGAAACAATAACTGTCAATATATCATATCAAATCAAAGGTCCAACTAACCTCTCTATTTCTTTTGGCCTCTACGATCTTTCATCTTGAGAAATCGGTCTATCACATCCTTGTTGGAATTTTACATGGGCTCCATCATATGGGCTCACTTGGCTAGCCCATTAAGCCCACTGAAAATCCTGAAATTGTCATGGCCCATTCATGAATAATAAGTGGAGTGAGTGGGACTAAAGTTTAGTCCCACATTGCTAGTTTGAAGAGAGTGGAAGCACCTTATAAGGTGAGCCATTCTAGCTCATGTATGAGTAGGCAAGGCAAGAGGAGAGGTGTGCCACACGCGCAGTCCTCCTCCTTCGCCGCCCGCCTCGCCACGCCTCGCCTCGTCACGACACGTCACGACGCGCCGCGGGTTGCGGGAATGAGCCGAGAGCGTTTATTTTGTCGATTGGGGTAATTGACGGACGCGTTACACTTCGTCATACCGTTCCAAAACACTGCGCCGCCAATTCAAGTCTTCTCCATCCCTCCTTCCGGCGTGCACCGCGAGAAGGGACAACAGGCCTCCGGAACCCCGCCTCTTGTGATCCTGTACGGGAGAGGGGCGATCAGGTTTTTGGGGAGCGCATGAGCGCGACTGCTGACGGCGACCACTTCCCCAACGACGATTTCTTCCCCGACATCGGCAACCTCTTCATCGACGACATGGCCGACGTGGACAACAACAACGGCGGTGCCGCTACCGCTACATCGTACGTAATTCTATTCCATCTGTATGAGATACTCCTGGAATTCTTATGTCTAGTTCTAGCTATAGATTGGATCAGTTTGTCTACTGTACTAGATCTAGATATTTGCATGATTACTGTATTTGCTACTGTCGCAATTCATCTGCTGCTATTTCGAATTAAATCATGTGCTAAATTGCTAATATATTCAACAATCCAAAAACCTGATTATAGGCAATTTCTTGCACCTGTGCCGTCTGTCATTGCGGCGACAAGGCCAATCCCTTTCAAGGGTGTGGACTATAAGAGGTGGCGCACGAGAGCAGTGCTATGGTTTCAAACCTTGCGCTGCTATGCGGCCACCAAGGGCAAGCCTGAGGGCGATCTCAATCCAGCACAGCTGGAGGCCTTTGAGAATATGGACACTATGTTTAAAAGTGCCCTCCTCGGTATTATCGATGATTCCATCGTCGATCCATATATGTCGTTTGATAACGGCAAGGATATGTGGGCTGCACTCGAGGCCAAATTTGGGGCCTCGGATGTTGGCAGCGAGCTGTATGTCATGGAGCAATTCTATGACTACAGGATGACTGATGAGCGCTCTGTTGTTCAACAGGCTCATGAGATACAGTCACTCGCTAAAAAACTTGAGCACTTCAAGTGTATGTTACCGGACAAGTTTGTGGCCGGAGGCATTATTGCCAAGCTTCCATCTTCATGGAGCACCTTTGCTACTTCTCTAAAACACAAGAGACAGGAGTTTTCCGTAATGGACCTCATCGGATCTCTTGATGTGGAAGAGAAGGCGAGAGCAAAGGATACACGTGCTCGGGTTGCTGAGGTAGGTTCTTCTGCTCATGTGGTACAGAAGAAACATTACCCGCCCAACAAGCCTAAATATAACAAGAAGAAATCCGAGGGTAAAGGCAAGCCGATGGCAAGTTTAAGCCGTCGCACTCTACCAACTTCAAGAAGAGAAAGGGGTCATGTCACGTTGCGGTGAACTGACCCATTGGGCTCCAAAGTGCCCTAAGCGTTATGAGCTGCAGCAGCAGGAGAACAGCGGCAAGACCGCTAATGTTGTCATGGCTGACACTGAGATGAAGGATTCTGGGTACGGTATAGTTCCCACTATTCTTTCAGTTTGTCATTTACCTGAATGGTTAGTTGACACATGTGCCAATGTACATGTTTGTGCTGATGCTTCCATGTTCTCTTCTTATCAGGTCACAGGGACTTCCCCCGTGCTGATGGGGAACGGGTCACATGCTACTGTTCGTGGTGTTGGTACGGTCGATCTGAAGTTTACTTCGGGGAAGATCGTGCGGCTGAAGAACGTTCATCATGTGCCCTCCATCAATAAAAATCTCGTCAGCGGCTCACGTTTATGTCGAGATGGTTTTAAGTTGGTTTTCGAGTCTAATAAAGTTGTAATTTCCAAGTATGGACAATTTATTGGTAAAGGCTATGAGTGCGGAGGCTTGTTCCGCTTATCCTTGTCAGATATTTGCACCAAAGTTATTAATAATGTTTGCCACGATAATGATTGTGATGTTTGGCATTCACGACTTTGTCACATTAATTTTGGTTGCATGACGCGGTTAGCAAATATGAGTTTAATTCCGAAATTCAGTACTATTAAAGGTTCCAAATGTCAAGTGTGTGTTCAAGCTAAGCAACCTCGCAAATCTCATAAGACTGCGGAGGCGAGAGACTTGGCACCACTAGAACTTATACATTCTGATCTTTGTGAGATGAATGGCGTATTGACAAAAGGTGGAAAGAAAAATTTTATGACACTTATTGATGACTCCACTAGATATTGTTATGTGTATCTTCTGAAATCTAAAGATGCAGCTTTAACTTATTTCAAGAACTATAAGGCCGAAGCAGAGAACCAACTTGATCGTAAAATTAAACGGCTTAGGTCTGATCGTGGTGGAGAGTTTTTCCAACGAGTTTAATTCTTTTTGTGCTGAACACGGTATTATTCATGAGAGGACGCCTCCCTACTCACCTCAGTCAAATGGGGTGGCTGAAAGAAAGAACCGAACGCTGTCTGATTTGGTTAACGCCATGTTAGACACTTCGGGTCTCTCCAAGGCATGGTGGGGGGAGGCGCTAATGACTGCATGTCATGTCCTAAACCGAGTTCCCACAAAGAATAAAACCATTACTCCATTTGAGGAATGGGAAAGGAAAAGGTTGAAACTCTCCTACCTACGTACTTGGGGTTGTTTGGCGAAAGTCAATATACCAATTCCCAAGAAGCGCAAGCTTGGACCTAAAACCGTAGATTGTGTTCTTCTGGGCTATGCTTTTAATAGCATTGGTTATAGATTCTTGATAGTAAAATCTGAGGTATCCGACATGCATGTTGGTACGATTATGGAGTCGAATGATGCGACTTTCTTTGAGAACATATTTCCTATGAAGGATATGTCTAGCTCATCAAATCAGGAGAAACCTGTTTCATCTAGTCAGGAATTAGCTGAGATTCCTGAATCCACCATTCCGATAGAACACGTTGAGAATCCCGAGGAGGATGACAATGAAGTTCCTGTAAGGAGCAAGAGACAGGACTGCAAAGTCCTTTGGTAATGATTTCATTGTGTACCTCGTGGATGACACACCCAAAACTATTTCAGAAGCCTATGCGTCTCTTGATGCTGACTACTGGAAGGAGGCTGTTCGTTGCGAGATGGATTCCATCTTGGCTAACGGAACCTGGGAAATCACTGATCGTCCTTATGGGTGTAAACCTGTAGGATGTAAGTGGGTGTTCAAGAAAAAGCTTAGGCCTGATGGTACAATTGAAAAGTACAAGGCAAGGCTTGTGGCCAAGGGTTATACCCAGAAAGAAGGTGAAGACTTCTTTGATACTTACTCACCTGTGGCTAGACTGACCACCATTCGTGTGCTAGTCTCACTGGCTGCCTCGCACGGTCTTCTCGTTCATCAAATGGACGTTAAGACGGCTTTCCTTAATGGAGAGTTGGACGAGGAAATTTACATGGAGCAGCCAGATGGTTTCGTAGTACCCGGTCAGGAAGGCAAAGTGTGTAAGTTATTAAAGTCATTATACGGGCTCAAGCAAGCACCTAAGCAATGGCACGAGAAGTTTGAAAGGACTTTGACTGCTGAAGGCTTTGTTGTAAATGAAGCTGATAAATGTGTGTACTATCGCCATGGTGGGGGCGAGGGAGTTATTCTATGTCTATACGTTGATGACATATTGATCTTTGGGACCAATCTTGATTTAATCAAGGAAGTTAAGGATTTCTTATCTCGCTGTTTTGAGATGAAGGATCTAGGAGTAGCTGATGTTATCTTGAACATCAAACTGTTGAGATGATAATGGTGGGATCACACTGCTTCAATCTCACTATGGGAAAAGGTCTTGAGTCGCTTCGGGTATAGTGACTGCAAGCCTTCTTCAACTCCATGATGCTAGTTTGTTGCTTCGAAAGAATCAACGGATTACTAGAGATCAACTGAGATATTCTCAGATTATAGGCTCGCTTATGTATTTGGCGAGTGCCACGAGGCCTGACATCTCTTTTGCTGTGAGCAAATTGAGCCGGTTTGTTTCCAATCCGGGAGATGATCATTGGCGTGCGCTTGAGAGAGTTATGCGCTATTTAAAAGGCACTGCGAGCTATGGAATTCACTATACCGGAAACCCGAGGGTTCTGGAAGGATATAGTGATTCTAATTGGATATCTGATGCTGATGAGCTTAAGGCCACTAGTGGTTATGTTTTTACACTTGGTGGTGGCGCTGTTTCCTGGAAGTCTTGCAAGCAGACCATCTTAACGAGGTCAACTATGGAAGCAGAACTCGCAGCATTAGACACAGCCACTGTTGAGGCAGAGTGGCTTCGTGAGCTCTTGATGGACTTGCCTATGGTTGAAAAACCAATACCCGCAATCCTAATGAACTGTGATAATCAAACTGTGATCGTCAAAGTGAACAGTTCTAAGGATAATGCAAAGTCATCAAGACATGTGAAGAGGAGATTAAAATCTGTCAGGAAATTGAAAAACTCCGGAGTTATTGCGTTGGATTATATCCAAACGTCCATGAACTTGGCAGATCCCTTCACAAAGGGTTTATCACGGAATGTGATAGATAATGCATCAAGGGAGATGGGTTTGAGACCCACGTTATGAGTTGCCCACAGTGGTAACCCACTCTATGTGATCGGAGATCCCATGAATTAGAAGTGGGAGACAAGCTGTTGGTCGGCTGAGAGGAGAGTATCCTTATATTTTATTCCACTCCATAAAAGATGCAATACTCTCCTGATCTGTATGGTAGGTTGACATTTGTCTTAATGTGTTCCAAGTGGCTTATATATATAAGCAGAGATGTGTCCTACAGAAAATCTCTTGCGGAACTCACCTATATGAGTCTGACTGTTAAACGTCGCAGTCTATGAGAATCGGGTGCTCTCTAATAAACTCATGAAAGGCCTTCGGAGTATGACGCATACGCTCCAAACCGCGGGGAAGCCTTGCGGCAGCCTAGTATCGGTTCAGACGTTGTGTGAAACGGGTATCACAGCAAACTTGTAGTTCAAGGCGTAGTCCACTATTCAAGTTGTGAACTAGTGTAGCATGATGTTCTAAGTGGAAGTTCAACTTAACAGTCTCCACTAACACCGGTATATAAACAATGTTTTGGAACAGAGTTTATGAAATGTGCTAATGACACTTTGTGGGGGATTGTTGGAATTTTACATGGGCTCCATCATATGGGCTCACTTGGCTAGCCCATTAAGCCCACTAAAAATCCTGAAATTGTCATGGCCCATTCATGAATAATAAGTGGAGTGAGTGGGACTAAAGTTTAGTCCCACATTGCTAGTTTGAAGAGAGTGGAAGCACCTTATAAGGTGAGCCATTCTAGCTCATGTATGAGTAGGCAAGGCAAGAGGAGAGGTGTGCCACACGCGCGCTCCTCCTCCGCCGCCCGCCTCGCCACGCCTCGCCTCGTCACGACGCGCCGCGGGTTGCGGGAATGAGCCGAGCCGAGAGCGTTTATTTTGTCGATTGGGAAAATTTAATGAGTCATTTAATTTGGTAATTGACGGACGCGTTAATTCCAAAACCGTTTCCGTTTCCTTTCTGGATCGTGGATCCGAACCGACTCAGACGTGGAGTTACGCCCACGTTTCTCCCAGCCCGCATATAAATACAAGTATACGGTAAACCCTAGCCGCCACTTCGTCATATCGTTCCAAAACACTGCGCCGCCAATTCAAGTCTTCTCCATCCCTCCTTCCGGCGTGCACCGCGAGAAGGGACAGCAGGCCTCCGGAACCCCGCCTCTTGTGATCCTGTACGGGAGAGGGGCGATCAGGTTTTTGGGGAGCGCATGAGCGCGACTGCTGACGGCGACCACTTCCCCAACGACGATTTCTTCCCCGACATCGGCAACCTCTTCATCGACGACATGGCCGACGTGGACAACAACAACGGCGGTGCCGCTACCGCTCCATCGTACGTAATTCTATTCCATCTGTATGAGATACTCCTGGAATTCTTATGTCTAGTTCTAGCTATAGATTGGATCAGTTTGTCTACTGTACTAGATCTAGATATTTGCATGATTACTGTATTTGCTACTGTCGCAATTCATCTGCTGCTATTTCGAATTAAATCATGTGCTAAATTGCTAATATATTCAACAATCCTTACATGGAGTTGAGTATAGAAGTCTTTGCTCCAAGAAGCAAATGATGCAATGGTTCATGAAATCATCACCAATGCGATTACGTAGCACTGTCTTCACTATCTTCATTGCTGAAAAGCACCTCTCAACACATGCAGTGGCCATGGGCAAAACTAACACTAGCTTGAGGAGTTGATACACCAAAGAAAATGCCAAATGCTTGTTTGTACTAACCATCAGCTTAGCAAGTTCAGAAATAGTTTTCAAACTCACAAATCTTTCATCTGCTCGCACATTATCAATGTAGAATGGAAACTCGTGGGCAAGATCCTTCAGTTCAATGGAACTGAAATCATCTGGATAGGACTTAGCTAAATCATCTGGCAAGATCCTTCAGTTCAATAGAATGCGTCTTCCACTATGCCATAAATGGGCTGGGTCAAATACATTTTTTACTGGGTCATTTTCCTAGACTGGGTACACGTACATGGGGATTAGGCCAAGGTCATCGGTGTCAATTGACACCAGCCGAAACACTGTAGCTCCGCCCCTGCCATAGATTTACCCATGGTGGCAACAGAAGCAGAGTTTTGCGCCGCTCCGTGCGTTGCGACCGAATTCCACCTGATCCAAGAATCTCCAGGCATTAACGTCCATGGGAGATCGCTGGCAGAGTCTTCCGAAACCCGACACTCTGGCCAGATCAAAATGGATAGGCGTGAGGGCAGTCCTTCGTCTTGGCACATGAGGAACCCTAGAACCGCCGCCTTTATTCGAGCACGCCAGCAGGCCCCCACGCCCATGGACAGCTTTCGGCAAATAGATCGAGCCGATCAGCCACACGTGACAACGACAAGAGGAAGACTACAGCGTACCCTAGGCATGCGTCGCCGTAGGTTCTACGCCGTCGCCTCGGGTCATCACCGCAGGCTCGCCCCTCTCAGCCCCATCCACGCCTCCCTGCAGCGCAATGACAGACGCCGCGCATGGGGTAGCGCCGTCGTCCCGCTGTCATACCTCCACCTGTGCCGCCAAGGATCCGAACCGCCGCTCGAAGGGAATCCGGCAGGCTACGTCAGCCCCCTCCCGTCGTCTTTGACAGCCATGTCGTGGCCGCCACCGCCGGCGGCGGCAACGGCCGGTGGGGGAAGATTAGGCGTCGATCTTCTAGATTGGATCGGGGTCCTCTGGAGCCGTCCTTGTGCGAAGCGACCCATGAGTCAATATTTTAGGATAGGTTGAGAGAGACACCGAGAGTTTTTCGGATGTGTATTTGGCTTGACCGGAGGTGGCCGGAGATGGGAGTTCCGTTGGTGGCAGCGGTGGAGAGCTACGTGGAGCCGAGTCAGAGGAGGTTAAGTCTCGATCTTGAGCATGTTAAGTGTACGTTTGGACAAACGCACACGACGCACGATATGGTGGTGCGAGGACTTAGGTAGGTAAATAAAAAAATTAGCAACATGTTTGCCATCCTGATCAGGCTTCAGGATCTGTGATATCGCTGTAGCATATTCTACTTGTTTCCATGTTAATCGTGGCTTTCGAGTTTGGAACCACACTGATTTCTCCTTTTGTTTAGGACCTTAACAGGATAATGGACGCTAATTAACATTTGACGACAACCCATGCAAGTTTGGTAAAGATATATATAATAGTTGGCTCCAGGAAATTCACATGGGAGACCGGGCTATAACTAGCACTTTTCTCTTTCGTTTGTACAAATATGTGAAAACGGAATCTGAAAGTTTACAAACACGTATGAGTCAAGGTATCATTCTATAGTATGGTGTAGTTCGTATAGTAATTTTACAAATTTGTAGTATACATGTATATTTTTAAGAAAATATTTGAAAAAAAAACTTTCGAAATTTTCAAAAGAACGCGATGCTTGGAGCCTGAGCATAGAAATGCAGCTCTTGAAGCCCCCCTTCATGTTGCTCTATTATTTTCCACTTGTTGCCTCATTATAATTTTTCAATTTCAAAGTTTTAACGGTTATTTTTTTTCCAGTAAGGAGCATAATCTCTGGCCTCTACCTTCATCATATTCACACAACCATATATTATTAATCAATAAAAATTCCTTGTGCTGATGCCAAAATGTTGAGCACCAAGGTGGATAAAATAACTATATAGAAATAAAAAAACAAAAACGTGAGGCCCTATACAATGGATCAACCTCATGATGACATCCCTCGGTACCTACAACAAACCTATCACATGGACCATAATCCACTGGCACACACGTAGACGACGCATCTCCCCATTGAGGCATATCAGGCCTACGAAGGAAAGTCCCTGGCTGAATTGAACAAATTTTGCCAACAACGTCTTGTGGCGGTGACGGCTTGCGAATAGGAGGAGCAGATGAGGGCTAGGGTTGGCCGGCTATGGGTGCTCTGGTGCAGCCGGTCGGAGCCGAGAGCGGCGGTAGATCGGTTATTCTCAGCTTATGCACATGTGTATGAAATACTAAAACCATATTTATTCTCAGCTTATTCACGGTTCAAGATATAGTTAACAACAATTATAATTTGTGTGTTTTTTGATATCTTTGATTTTGTGCATTAATTTTCCTTAAAGACTCCCCGTCATTATGCAAACAAAAAATAAGAATAGAGTTACCAAATATATATCAAAACTATACTGTTTTCAGTCGGACGAGCTTTGCGCGTGCACGTACAACCACTGATAAACATAAAAGGGACAATGACATACTCGTCTGCTACTGTTTATTTATAGTGCTAGTGTACAACAGTACAAGATCTCACCATCAGGAGGTGCATCCCATGGCTTAAATTATGCCCACGCTGTTATCCAGCTATTGAGGAAAGCCAAAAGCCAAAAGGATGATCACGACCTCGACACGGTTACCCGCTATAATTAACACGGAACTATCTATCTATCCACACAAAAATCAACACGGTGGAGCGATGATCACGATCCGACGATGGTGCCTTTTACCTGCAGTATATATGGCGCACAGATGAACTGCCGACCAAGTCAACGATCGGCGGTCGATCGAGCAACTGACGGGTCCAACAGCGGTTTCTACAGGTTCGTTTGGAGCTGGACTTAAACTGTAACCAGCTAGTCGCCTACAATGCTATCTCCGGCTCACCAGTCACTAGAAGGTTATTTTACATTTACTAATTTTGAAAATAGATTTACTTAATAGACATTATATTCAAAGTTTAGTAATTATGAAAAGTTATTCATTTGGAAAACATGAAAATAAAATACAATATAACAAAAAAGAGTGTTCCTACAGCAAAAGAAAATGCTCTCTGGATTTCAAAAGGCACATGGGCTCACAAAAATACTACCATTTTTCAAATTATTCAGGTGTTAAGGAAAAATATTCGCAAACTCAAAAACATTATTGATGCATTAGAAAACCATTTCGTGTGCTATCAAAAAACCTAAAAAAAAGGAAGAAAACGGAAAAAAGATTCCTTGATATATTTTTGTTTCCACTCTTGATTTTATTTTTATCTAGTTCATTTCTCCTAATATGCATGAAAATTAATTTAATTACTTTGGAAGATTCCGATTCAAAAAATATATAAATAGGAAGATTTATATATATTGTACTCCCTCCGTCCGGAATTAAATGTCACAAAGTTTGACAAAAATGGACGTATCTAACAATAAATTATGTCTAGATACATCCACTTTTGTCAAACTTTATGACATTTAATTCCGGACGGAGGGAGTATTTATTTTATATATTTATTGTAAAATAAATATGAAAATTGTTTTTTGCGATCCATGAACAGTTTTTGGGGACACATGATTTATATCCATCACTGATTAAGAAAGAAATGTTTAAAAGGTTACGAAATACGACCGCCACACCAAAAGGACTACAAGAGTGCAAATAAACTAAGCTCCCGGGTTGAAAGGTCGACTTTTTGGTCGACTTTTGTGTGTCACATTGTCATCGTTTGCACTGCTTCATAAGAAGAAGTTGTAGAATTATAAAATTTTGATCCAGAGAGATTCATTGTTGACAATGTGTTGTAGGGGGGTTTCGGAATAGATACATACTTGTGATTCTGCCTCTTCATAGGAGCCATATCCAGTTCCTCTAGTTTGCGAATGAGAATATTGTATGTCACTTAAGAAAAAGTTAAGTTGACATTATGTGTTAATTTTTTATGAGAATGGTAGAATTTACCCATATGATTTGCTAGCATCATATTCAGTGAAATCAAGGCTTCTTTTTGCTAGGGAGCTGATTCAAGTAAATTATTGATGAAAATGTAATCTTGAAAAGAGTAATTGAAAAAAGATGTATGGACATTTACCTGGTTTCAATATGTTTTATGTGGGCATTTTTCTGTGCAGTTGGGGGTGTATTGGCATAGCAGGAGTCCGGCTTCTGTGCAGTTTGGCTGTAAAATTATAAATTTAAGATCCATCGTAAATTTAGAAATTAAATTTTCGGTCAAGAGAACTTTAGAAATAGCCAAGAACCTCTGAATATTTATGGGAGAGAGTGCAAGGGATAGCTGATTCGTTTCAGATATCGACTGCAATGTTGCACATGCATGTGAAGTTATTAGTTACTGGCATATGTATGTAATAGATATGAGTAATTTGCGAACCTGTGGAGAGGGTAGCATAGGCATTGCGGATGTATTTCCGGCAGGAAAACTTCTGCGCAGTTCAAAATTTATAGGGTACTTTGCAACAAAATCAGCACTCCTTCCTATATGGAATAATCTTTCTTTACCAATTGCATTATCAAGGGTAACCACATGATCTTCAGGATCTATCTTCATATTCATAGAAAGTTGGTCAGCGAGATGTTCAACTAAGTCTTCGGCTACTTTAGAAAAAGCAATTGCGTCCAAACTTCCTGAGCTATCTGTTATGGTCAGGTGAAGTTTGTACCTGAAACATGAAACAATTGCTATTTATATGAATAATACAATACTGATTTGGCTAGCATAGTCATATGGCCCGACGTCACTGATGACTCCTATTATATATGAAATGACGAAGTATGTATACAAAATTATGAAGCATTGAAGAATAGCATAAGATTAATTAAAGAAGCACATGTTATTACCTAGAAGAGGCTTTGAGTTAATTGCTTTTGTTTGCATATGATCAAATGGACAGAAGTCAAATGCTAGTGCAGGTATATCCACTCCTCTTGAATGTAGAGGATGGACCTTTGTGTCTTGCTTGAATAAAAACATATAATTTTGATGGTGATAGGCATATGATTTGCTTCTGGCATCAATAGCTGCAAGATCTGTAATAATGTAGACGGATCCTTGAGTAAGCATGTTGCGAAACTGTTTTTCATATTTTCTAGGAACACTAATCTATGCCATGGTACCCTTCAAAAAGTAAAAAAGCAGTAAATCAGATATGAGGAAATAGTAATATTGTGGCATAAGATGTGAGTGTGTATACTTAAATATACAATTATTTTGTACATACATCTTCATCTAAAAGAATGCTATCAATGCTGAGCAAACCATCTCCAAATCTAGGATTCATAGCTATATCATCCCAAACTCTGATTATACGTGCAAGGACCCTGCAGTTTTCTTGCCCTAAATTGATGCTTTTTAGTTTTGTAGTTGACTCCATGGCAGGGATATTTCTGTATAAACATGAAGATGGTTAGGGAGAAGTGTGCAAATGTTTGAGAAATAACAAATGTTCAAGCATTATAAATACCTGTATGTTAGCTGTTATGCCTATTAATTTTTTTGAAAATTTCGGCATATACTACATTATGTGTGCAATGCTCATAGGAAACTGGATTGTTTTCTATCAAAATCCGTAAGCCTTATGGTGATGTAACACTTGAAAATGCAACATATAGTTGACCATGAGAGAAGACAGGAGATGGCAAATAGACACCTACTCGGTTCAGTGTTTGCCCCTGACTTGTATTTATTGTCATAACATATGAAACATGGACAGGAAATTGGCGCCTTTTCAGCTTGAATGGCCACTTGGATTGAGTTGATGTTGTCACAATGCGAGGAATATATACTTTGGAACCTATAGCTTTTCATGTGATGATTTCTCCTTCTATGACACGGCCAGTTAGTTACGTGACAATGAGCCTAGTACCATTACAGAGTCCTCTTGAAGGATCAAGATTACGTAGTAGCATGATAGCAACACCAACTTTCAAATGCAACACATGGTCTGGAAGTACAAGTATCGGAATGGTGTTTAGAAACTCTGTTGGATATACTGCTTCTAGAGTAGAATTATTAGGACAACTATCATCAGTTGAATCTGAGCTATAATACGACATTTCACTTGTTGTCAACTCAGCAATCATCCTGTTATTTATTTCAGAAACCACATCATTAGTAGGTGCAAGTATAGCTCGATCACAGAAATACGATGTAGCACCAGCTGTGTCACAACCTAAGTTGTAAAAAAAGGATATCAACCCATCTATATTCCTATGAACCGGGGGTAATTGGAGGTAATGAGGAATCTCTATGAACCTATCATCGGGTTCATTTGGGACAGGGACAAAAGGTTCGGTACCATTTCCAACTCGTAGAAGCCAATCAGCAAAATTACGTAATGATTCTTTACTGGAGATGGAAAGACATCCAAAGTTCAACCTCATATTTTCAGTCAATTGTAGCACTGTGCATTGGTTCCACAAATAAGAATTCACAATGCAAGATTTCAAAAATTGTTCCCTTGTTGCATTTTTTTAATAACCGGTAGTGTTTGTCGAAAATATCCACCAAGAACTACGGTGATACCTCCAAACTGCATGTTATCTGCATTAGGCCTCTTATCTGACATTATATCCCTAAGGGTGCGATCCAGTGCCTCAAAACAATATCGATGATTTACCGGTGCCTCGTCCGAAATAATAAGAGATGTGTGTTTAATAAGTTCTGCCAAGTGTGTGTTTTTCTTTATGCTACAAATTGAAGTCTGAGAAATGTCCAATGGAATTTTAAAGCGGGACTGTGGTGTTCTACCTCCCGGGAGCAACAGGGAAGCAATTCCTGATGATGCAACTGCTAATGCAATTTTCCCTTGGCGTCGTATAGAGTTTTTAGGATGTGTTCTTGGCTTGGGTGGAGGTGATCGGAGATGGGAGTTCCGTTGGTGGCGGCGGTGGAGAGATACGTGGAGCCAAGTCAGAGGAGGTTAAGTCCCAATCCTCAGCATGTTAAGTGTATGTTTGGAAAAACGCACACGACGCACGAGATGGTGGTGCGAGGACTTAGGTAGGTATAAATAAACAAATTCGCAACATTTTTGGCATCATGATCATGCATGCATGGATGCATCCAGGATCTGTGATATCGCTATAGCATATTCTACTTGTTTCCATGTTAATCGTGGCTTTCGAGTTTGGAACCACACTCATTTCTCCTTTTGTTTAGACCTTAACAGGACAACGGACGCTAATTAATATTTGACGACGACGACCCATGCGAGTTTGGTAAAGATATATATATAATGGTTGGCCCCAGGAAATTCACATGGGAGATCGGGCTACAAGTAGCACGTTTCTCTTTCGTTTGTTGAAAAATGTGAAAACGGAATCTGAAAGTTCGCAAAAGCTTTTGAAAGAAAAATTAGATATAGACGCAGATGTACGTATATATCCTGCAAGCGTGTTGATTTTCAATCCGAAATACATTATATTTCGAGCTACACAAACACGTATAAACCAAGGGTATCATTCTACAGTATGGTGTATTTCGGATAGTAATCTTACAAATTTGTAGTATACATCTATATTTGTAAGAAAATATTTGAAAAACAACTTTCAAAATTTTCAAAAGAACAAGATGCTTGGAGCCTGAACATAGAAATGCCACGCTCCAAGCCCTCCTCAAGGTGCTCTATTATTTTCCACTTGTTGCATCATTATAATTTTTCAATTTTAAAGTTTTAACGGTTTTTTTTCCAGTAAGGAGAATTATCTCTGGCCTGGCCTCTAACTTCAGCATATGCACACAACCATATATTATTAATCAACGAAAAATTTCGTGTAATGCTTCCAAAATGTTGAGCACCAAGGTGGATAAAACAACTTATACAGAAATAAAAACAAAAAGCTGGGGCCATATACAATATATCAACCTCACGATAACATCCTCATTAACTACAACAAACCTATCACATGGACCATAATCCACTGACACACACATAGCCGGCGCATCTCGCCATTGAGGCATATCACTCCTACGTGCCTAAGGGAAGGCCCCGCCAGTGTTGAACAATCTTTGCCCAACAACGCCTTGTGGCGGCGGCTTGCGAAGAGGTGGAGCGGATGAGGCCTAGGGGTGGCCGGCTATGGGTGCTCTGGTGCAACCCGTCGGAGCCGAGAGCGGCGCTAGATCCGTTATTCTCAGCTTATGCACATGTGTATGAAATACTAAAACCATATCTATTCTCAGCTTATTCACAGTTCAAGATATCTTTACCTAATAATAAAGATATTAAGGCTTCCCTGGTTTGGTTTGGTACGTCACCCAAATTAACCTTGATGTTATAAATAATTACACCTTATGCCACCGCTTAGTACTAAGAAAAACGGTTCGATAGAAGAAAAAAAACAACGCCGCGCAGCGTACGGTTTCAGAGACGAAGACAAATATAGGACAAGATTCCCGCGCCGCCACGAGAGCGCACCTCTCGCTCTGCCGTAGCCACGAATTCCACCCGCTCCTGCACGTGGGTGAACACATAGACGGTCGCTGCTCCGGCCTCCGGCGGTGGGTGTACCTAGAGCCCGTATTCGGACGAATTCAGATTCGTGCAGCCTCACCTCCGCTCACGAGCGTGGCGTCCCCCGCAGCCTTACCTCCACTCACCGATGCGGTTGCAGAACGACGGACCTATCCGGACCGAGCCTGGCCGTTCCGAGCAGTTGTAGGTACCTAAACAACGAAATCTTATAATGTTGCAGAGCCGTAGGCATCTAGGCCGATCTGAACAGTCCTCTCCGCTCGAAGCGTAGTCCCGTCAGATCTAAACTATGGATGCCCTGCCCGTCCGGCGCCCGTGCCATTAGCTGATGGCCTGATGCAGTTACTGCACCCTACAGATTGGAGACGAGATGGTCTTGAGGAGGAGTGTAGCAAGATAGATCTCTTCAGGCGCGAGCTACCCCTCTGTGTCCGTGTGCTCGCCGAACGTCAGTCATTCTAATCAATAACCGGATTATGTAATGTTTAGTTTCCATGTCCATCTGAAGCGCTGGTGGCTGCACTGTGCATTGATCTAGGTGATGAATGAGGAGGCGGCTAAGAGGAACGCAGTTGGTGGCAGCGTTCTCCAGTTGTTAATTATTTGTCCTGGGACTCACGGTACTGCACTACTGGGTAATCAAGTCTTGACTATATATAAATTAACAGCACACATACGAAGCTAGCTTGCTAGGCATGCAATTGAATTTGATCTTTTTTTTGCTAGCACCCAGCTCGCACTGGAGGGCTTTACTGGCCGTGCAGCTGGCCTCCGTTGAATTCGATCTTTTTTTTTTGCCTGCCGCAGTGCGCCGCTATTGTTGACCTCATACGGGACGCTGGCCAGAGATAAGGGAGAGACGATAGAAAAGAAAAGAAAACACAGGAGAATATCTCATTACCCTAATTCTGGTAAATGTTACATAGTGGTAAAACTAATGTCAAACCCACTTTGCAAGTCCTAGGGGAAGGGGGATTCCTCCGGTTTAGCCGATTTCGATCTCGAGGGCTTCTCTATTTTTTCCTGAACTTGTGGTACATGCTTCTTTCGAAGGACTGGCTCTTCAGGTCGTATGGCTATATCGGGAATTGTTTCAAGGAATAAAGGGTATTTTTTTGTGATTGTTCAATACACTAAGATGTAAAGACACACATATAGCTGGGAGCATTCAATCGGTGACCCGTTACGTATAGCGAGAGAAGATTAACCCAGCGGATTAACAACAAATTGTTCAACACAAAGAAGTGAACAAAAAATGCTTGTCTGGATGCGATAATGTAGCAGATACTTTTACCAACATATTTGTTTCTGTTGAATTTCGAATCTCAACTCCTACAATGATTAATGCATGAAGTTCACATGCCAATAGCATGTACATTTGGGTGGGAGAATAAGATTTTGGGCATCCCTTCCTCATGTACACGAAGAGAGGGAATGATTCCCCTGTCCCGCTCTCACGATAGAGGAGGTGACCAAAGCCCCCCGTGATGCCACAGGTGGGATAAGAGTGTGAGTTCCATCCTCATCCATCCGCCCCTCCGGGATAGGACAAGTAGGAACACCGATGTGTCGGTCATTGCGTGAACATATTAGGGTTTATTCTTTTCTGGTCTGCCATTTAGATCGTGCGACTTTGCATGCATGGGCGATCATTGTGAGACGAAGGCGCCTATATCGCTTTGGAGTTATGTTCCCAAACTCAACGTAGTCACGCCGACACATGCTTTGATGCCCTGCTGGCTACAACGTCTTCTCAGTTGAGCGTATCAACAACCACCATAAACCCATAGCAACACACAAGCAGATCAACTTTGGGGGGAAATTGGGTAGTGCCGATATTTTTTAACGAAAAGTGGATTTTTTCTACTACCGTTGCAACGCACGGGCATGTTTGCTAGTAGTTTACAACAATTATAATTTATGTTTCTTTATATGTTTGGTTTTGTGCATTAATTTTCCTTAAAGACTCCCCGTCATTATGCAAACAAAAAATAAAAATAGAGCTGCCAGATGTATATCAAAACTACACTGTTTTCAGTCGGACGCGCTTTGCGCGTGCATGTACAACCACTGATAAACATAAAAGGGACAATGACATACTCGTCTGCTGTTGTTTATTAATCGATCTCAGCATGCTAGTGCTAGTGTGCAACAGTACAAGATCTCACCATCAAGAGGTGCATCCCGTGGCTTAAAGTATTTCCACGCTCTTATCAAGCTATGGAGGAAAGCCAAAAGCCAAAAAGATGATCACGACCTTGACACGGTTACCCGCTATAATTAGCACGTAACTATCTATCTATCCACACAAATTCAACAAGGTGGAGCGATGATCATCGATCCGACGATGGTGCCATTTACCGGCAGTATATATATGGCGCACACACGAACTGTCGATCGAGCAACTGACGGGTCCAACAGCGGTTTCTACACCTTCGTATGATCGTATCGAGCTGGACTTAACTGTAACCAGCTAGCTAGTCGCCTACAGTGCTCTCCGGACCACCAGCAGGTTATTTTGCGTTTACTAATTTCGAAAATAGGTTTACTTAATAGATATGACATTCACAGTTTAATAATTATGAAAAGTTATTCATTTGGAAAACATGAAAATAGAATACAATACAACAAAAAAGAGTGTTCCTACATCAAAAGAAAATGTTCACCGGATTAGAAAAGGCACATGGGCTCACAAAAATACTACCATTTTTAAATATGCAGGTGTTAAGGAAAAATATTCACAAATTCAAAAACATATTCACATGTTCAAAAAAATATTCATGCATTTGAAAACCTTTCCGTGTGCTATCAAAAAATCTAAAAAAAAAGGAAAACGGAAAAAAGATTCCTTGATATATTTTTGTTTCCATTGTCCATTTTATTTTGATCTAGTTCATTTCTCTTGATATGCATGAAAAATAATTTTATTATTTTGGAAGATTCCGTTTCAAGAAATATATAAATAGGAAGATTTATATTGTATTTATTTTATATATTTACTGTAAAATAAATATGAGTTTTTTGCAGTCCATAAACACTTTTTGGGGACACATGATTTAAGTAAGAAATGTTTAAAAGGTTACGGAATACGACCGCCACACCAAAAGGACTACCAAGAGTGCAAATAAACTAAGCTCCCGGGATGAAAGGTCGACTTTTGGGCACCGGAAACGTGGCTATGACCGTCGGCAAGATGGAAACGTGCTGGAATATACTCTTTGTACCACATCCTCTCGAGCGTTGATTTGGTGCCCCGGGCAGCGGTGCTTTGAATTTTAAAATTTTCAAAATTTAGTGTGCCCGGACAGCGGGGGTTTCCACATCTCTCAAAAAGTGTGGGCTGGAATACAACACTATTCTGCCAACATCACATTTTGGAGACCTATCAAGCTAAACTTGCAATAATCTACTACAGTAGTTAGTAATTACCGAATCTTCCATGTGCACCAAATGAACTCAATTTAATTAAGAAAATTGAAAATTGTCTCCAAGCATCCAATCTAAAATATCTTCACTAACAATTCTTCTATATATGATCTCACAGAATTTGTTGAGGTTCACACATTCCCGGTCAAATCGGAGGACAAAAATTGGAATCCCCAAATAGTTTTCAGGCCGATGCTCAGATTCCTGATGCCGCAGCGCCGCGCCCAACTGGCACAAACCGTGGGGCGGCAGTACGGCGCACACACCGGCGCGCGCCCGGCGAGAAGAGAGAGAGAGACAGGGGCGCCGTGCGGGCGTGCGCCTACAAGGCGGCCTGGACGCGGTCGGCGAAGAGCTGGAGCGCCTCGCGCATCCACCAGTGCGGGCACCGGTCCATGGCCTCCGTGACAGAGACCCATGTCCGGCCGCGCCCGGACATCTCCGGCCACCGCTCGAGCTCGTCGGTGACGCGTAGCGGGAACATGTAGCCCTCGTAGGTGGCGTCATAGCGGCGGCTCCGATAGCACCACCGGCCGAGCGGCACGTCCCCGGTCTCGCCGTGGACGCCGGCCTCCTCCAGGGCCTCGCGGCACGCCGCCTCCTCCATGGACTCGTCCAGCTCCCACCCGCCCTTGGGGAACATCACGCCGGCGCTGGCGCCCTTCTTCCGCGAGCAGATCACCAGCACCTCCACCTCGCCGCTGTTCCCGCGCTCACGGTACGGGATGCAGCCGACAACTATGCGCCCGCCCGTGATCGTGCTGTATCGCTGCAGGTCCCGTCCCTGCCTCGCAACCATCGCCGCCGCCATGTCGGATTCTTGCTCAACGCCAAGATGAGCTCGACGAAATGATCTCAGATATGGAGCTCGGTCAGTGGGATGAGCAGCTGGAGTTGTGGATGGGTTTGATCCAAATGGGGGCGGGGATGCCTGGCTATTAATAGGAAGTGGCCGCAGCTCAGCTTCGGTGGTTGTGGGTCGCGGGCAGCGTCGTTGCAGAGTGAGGGAAGGTTTGCGCGTGGCTGATGTTGCGTGTATCCTTTTCCTGTGGTGATCCTTGTTTGGGCAGCGGTTTAATTTTAGGCGCCGGCTGATGTTTACAGTTGAGGAATCCAGAGTTTTTCTTTTAGGGTCCAGAGTTTTTCTAGAAAGAGACATCAAACTAGAGGCAAATGGTTGAGTCCAGAAAAATCTTCAATTGAATACATTAGGATATCTAGTAAGCCGTGACCACAAGGTGGATTGCGAAGATACACACCGAGGTGGTCTTTTGGATTTCGCAAGTTCTTCAATGAGAAACTTTTTCTTTCCTAGCCAATAATAGTATTTAAGTAGAGCAAGTCAAAATGGTACCGTCAAAGTAACTTTTTTTCTTCTTGTGAGAACTCAATTGCTACAATTATTATGCAAAAAAATATCCGATTTTCGTTTAATTAACGATCGAAGTTAGTTACAGATGTTATCCCCTTTCTCTCCCGTCCCCCAACTCCCGTTGAGAGTTAACATGTTTCCCTCGATTCTTCGCCCCCTCTCCCTCATGGGCCTCTCCGGGCAGAATTGGAGGAAGGACGGGGGGCTGGCTTCCTCATGTAAATACTTCTAGTGCCCGTTGTACTTTGATTTCTTCCCCTGTGTCGCTTGGCGTGATGTCGCTCTTCCGAAACCTCCCCATGCCGCAAGCGAGCCGCGGTAAGGAGTCCCTGACGACGTCATCATTTGTTCCTCGATGGTGGAGGCTGATGATGGGGATTTCGAACGTGCCTAGGGATTCTTCAATGAGCTCGGAGGAGCTCCATTTGCCGATGATTTAGCCCGATATGGTGACGGAATGGAAGGATGATTGGTCGGGTATGGAGTTTACCAGTTTGTTCGCTAAGTTGTCGTTCTTTGGAGTTCATCCACGACAGGCTTGTCTTGACACTGTGATGTTTTGCTGATGAGGCGGCGGCCACTCCGTACTTTGGTGCCTTTCAAGCACATCGTCTCTTACTTCCCCCCGGTCGACGTGGTCACCGTTGATTGACGACCAAAGAGAATCTCAAGCGCGCGGTCCATGCACCGCGTGCGTGCAAGCTAAGGAGAATCAAGCGGGTGGACATGACCGAGAGCATCTTTCTCTCGCACGTCCGACTCCCCACGCGCTCGCCACTCTTTTCGTGTCAGACACCAAGCCTGCTTGCTACAGCACAAACAAACTCCATGCAGTACCCCGTTCAAAGTCCACTTTTTTAACCCGAGTAGTAGGTTGGCATCCATGATGTGTGCTCTAGCTGAGTTATCAATCAATCGGTTTATTCTTCCTGGTCCCAACACCTAAGAGTTCAAGTCCCGAATTTATTGGCTTTCGATCAGGATGGCGTTTTCCCCTCTCCCGTTCTGGAGGCTTCCCACCGGCGATTTCCCCATGAGCCCGAGCCGCTGCGCCACCGTCGCTCCTCCGCCGCGTTGTCGGCGGCAGCTCGCATCTCCGTCCCCTGCTGCGCTCGCCGTACCCCTGCTCCGCAGAGATTTCCCGTCCCCGTGCCGATCCAATCATGCGGAATCGGTGGTGAGCTTGGGGACGGCGGCGGAGAACTTCGATGCCGCTTCCTGCGCCTCGACGAGGTCAGGGGGATCATCTCCCGGCCGCGGTTCGGCTTGCGCCGGCTCCCCACTCCGTGTCCGCTCCGGCTTCTCGTCTCCGGCGGGCCCTTCTGCAGCTCTCGTGCGACCGGCGGTGCGTGGTAGCGAGGTGGGTGGATCCACCTCTGCTACGCGTGCTCCTGCTCCACCTTGGCCTGGCGATCGCGAAGCTTTCCCCGAGCTCGATCATGGCGGGAGGACACCCGTTTCGCGCGGTGTGGGCCATTCTACCCCTTCCCACCTGCCCCCGCTTGTCAGTGATTGTGGTGTTGAGGAGGAGGAGGTAGTTCAGGTCGATGGCTAGTTATGGGCAGTTCCGTCTTTTCGCCGTCAAGGGGATAAGGACGGACGCGTCCTGCTCTGGATCCAAAAGGGGATCGGAGACAACAAGGTTACCATTAACAACTGCTTCCCCGCCACCACCTCCGCTCTGCTCCACCATCGATCACGACCTCTCCAGATACCTTCCAACTCAGGGCCTGGATCCTTTGTGGAGGTGCTGTCCCGGAAGATGATGGGTGGTCGTTCTGCGACGGGGAGGGGACGTGGGAGATCTGGTGGTCCTCCCCCTCCGTCTGTCCCTGCGCCGGCGAGGGCCGTGCCCGCTGCGGCTGTGAGTGGGGCTACGCTGCCTGCTGGGCCTGCTCGTCTGCCGCAGATGCAGAACCAGAATCAAAGGTACCAACGCCCGCCCCAACGCTTCTATCACAAGAAGAACCAGAATCCAGTGAATCTAGGTCAGACTTCGAGTGCTCCGGTACAGCAAGCTTCCTCGGATAGGTCTGCATCTTCTCAGTCTGCAAGCTCATAGGTCCCGGAGCAGGTTGAACAAGTGTTGGATCCTAGGTACAGCAAGTTGATCTGCTTCAATTGTGGAGATCCTGGTCATTTCGTGGGGAATTGCGTCAAACCTAGGGTCTGCTTCATCTGTAACTTGGCGGGGCATTCGGTGAACTCCTGCCCGGAGTGGTATAAGGAACACCCAGTGGCAGATTACTTTGGCAGTGGAAATCCTGGACTGGGGTTCTTCCACATCGACACTCCCTCTGCTGAATCTACCAGGTGGTTAAACTTCTCGAACTGCGGGGTGGTTTCTGTGAAGAAGGGTGAACTCTCGCTTACAGAACTTGAAGCGAACTTCAATTCTATGTTCTGCAAAGAAAGAAGATGGCCTTGGCAGATGCGTGAGCTGGAGTCCTACTCGTTCTTGGTCAGATTCCCGCCGTGGAAGAAGGTTTCAGATTTGAGTGAGTTCCCTGCTTTTGATCTGGAAAAAGAGGGGGTCACTATCAAAATTACATCCTGGAATGGTGAGGTGAAGGAGTTTGGTTTCCTAGATGAAGTATGGGTGAAGGTGAGAGGGATTCCTCCTAAGTGGTGCGCTTGGAGAACCTTCGCTCAAGTGGCTTCTATCCTAGGTGTGCTGGTTGATATCGACTGGTCCCTGCTGTTCAAATCAATGTATTCTGTGGTGCGCATGCTGGTTTCTGTTAAAGATCGTTCCAAGATCCCGTCTTAGCGTGTCGTAGAGATGAATCAAGCCCTTTACATGCTGCACCTGGAACTGGAACTTGATGGTGATGATGGGTCTGCTCCTGATGATGGCCATGATGATCTGGATTCTCAGATAGTGGCAATGGAGGATGATGTTCTTCCTGCTGGCTCCAACACTCTCCCCCCTGCTCCCCCTCTGGTGGCCCCACAGAATGGTCAGAGAGCTGGGAAGGGGGTCATGGAAGATGATACCATGAGCTGTCCTGAAGTAACTGCAATTGAACATTGTGCTAGTCCTACTGCTTCCCTTCCAGACAAACTCCAGTATGATGAGCTTGATGATGAAGTTTGGGACTGGGAAGGTCCTTTTCCTAAACCATTGCAAGAGGTTCCTCCCATTGACTCTACCGCTGAAGCTCCCAGATGTATCCTTCAACTTGAAAACTCTACAATCGATCTTGATCTCTACAAGGAGGTTTTTTATGCTGGCATGGATACTGATGAGGATGATAAAGAAGAAGACCCCTGTTCTGAGCATCTTGACTCTGAGCTGGTTACACTTATCAGTGGCTCCAAAAGAACCCTGCTCCCTTCACTTGATGCAGCCTCTTCTGCTGCTGTCCCTCCCAAAGATGCTAAGAAGCCGAAATGGGGACCTACTGTTGCTACCAGGAGAAGTGCCAGGCTTCAGGGTGCTGGGAACATTGTTGAGAAGGCCGAGAAGTACAAAATGAAGAAACATCTTGAAATTCCTCGCACCTTTAAAGGTAACTCTTTTGCTGTACTTGATCCAAGTGTCCTTGGTGACATGCTGGATGTTTTGAACATTTCTTGTGGATCAGATGCTGCTGAGGAAAAACTAAACATAGACAAACTTGTTCAGGATGAGATTGTGCTCAACCATAAATTTGCTTTAGATAATCCGGTTACAGTTCTTCCACAAACTATTGATATAGAATGCGAGATTCAATTTCCTGCTTTTACTCTTGTTAAAAAACCTGAAAGTGCTTGTCAGACTTCTGATCAGTTATCTGATCCTGAAACTGGCCTTAAAAGCAACTCATGGTCTACTGTGGTAAAGAAAAATAAACATGTTTCTCATGATAGGGGGATTTTGGAATAGTAGAGGCACAGGGAGACCTGGCCGCAAACAAGCTTTAGCTGATTTTGTTTTTAAAAACAAATTGGATTTTGTGGGGTTCCAGGAGACTAAAAGGGCTACCTTTCCTCCCAATTTCCTAAACTTCATTTCTGGGCCTTGGGAGTTCTCTTGGATCTCCCTTCCTGCCAAAGGTACTGCTGGTGGTATTTTGGTAGGATTTAGAAAGGATAAGTTTGAGGTTATTTCTCATACTTGTCTGGAATTTTGTGTCTCAGTTACTGTCAGGAACCTTATTGATAATTTTTCCTGGCAGCTTGTGGTTGTCTATGGTACTGTGCTGAGTTGCATGAGATTATGAGTAAGAGTACTTTGCCTACCCTCATTGGTGGAGATTTTAATCTAGTTAGAAATGCTTCAGAGAAAATCAATGGGACAGTTAATGCTAACTGGACCCATCTCTTTAATGACGGGATTAATACTTGGGCTCTTATTAATTATGATCTAGCTAACAGAAGATATACCTGGTCTAATAATCAGGATGATCCCATTATGGCCACTTTGGATAGGGTCCTGGCTTGTACTGATTGGGATAGTAAATATCCTCTCACTACTGTCAAAGCCCTTCCAAAACCTGTCAGTGATCATACTCCTCTCCTTCTAGATACTGGCTCTGATGCCCCTCCACCTCCTAGATTATTCAGATTTGAAAAATGGTGGCTGGAATATCCTGAGTTTCATGAAGTAGTGAAGAAAGCTTGGGCTATCCCTTGTACTCTAACCTCCCCTATTGATAGGTGGCAATTTAAATTGAGAAATCTCAGGAAACTCTGTAAAGGATGGAGCATTAATATTGATGCTGCTAACAGGAAAGAGAGAAATGAGTTAATTCAGGAATTTGACATCCTGGATACTTTCTCTGAAGAGAACCTTCTATCTGAACTTGAGAAAGCTAGACTCAAACAAATTAAGGTTGATCTGGACAGGCTCCTCAAGCTGGAGGAAACCAAAGCCTGGCAAAGGTCTAGAGATAGGTTTATTAAGGAAGGAGATAGGAACACTGCATATTTTCATGCAGTGGCCAACCAACGAAGAAGAAGAAACAGTTGGCTGTCTTTGATGGTCCTTCTGGTCCTGTAGTAGAAACTAACGATATGCTCAAAGTAGCAGTGGACTTTTATAAGTCCTTGTTTGCTGCTGAGACTAGAATGAACATCTCCTTAGGAGAAGATTTCTGGGACCATGATGACATGGTTAAGCCTGATGAAAATTTAATGCTTCAGAAACCATTTTCTGAGGATGAAATTAAAACTGCCATTTTTGGCTCTTATGCTAATGGTGCACCTGGCCCTGATGGCTTCTCCTTTCTGTTCTATCAGAAGTTTTGGGAGCTCATTAAAGAGGATTTCATGGGTTTGGTTAGGGACTTTGAAAGTGGTAATTTGCCTGTTGCAAGGCTTAATTATGCCATTGTGACTCTGATCCCTAAGGAACCAGAGGCTAGAGACATGAAGAAGTTCAGACCCATTAGTTTGGGTAACTGTAGTCTCAAGATTATTTCAAAGCTATTACAAATAGACTCCCTTGGTGGGCAGCAGACTGATCTCTCCCCACCAACTGCTTTTATCAAGGGTAGATTCATTCTGGAAAGTGTTGTCTCTGCTCAAGAGCTCATCCACTCTGCTCATTCCAAAGGGGATCCTGCTCTTATTCTGAAACTTGATTAGAAAAAGCCTATGATAGAGTAGATTGGGAGTTTCTAGATGATATGTTGGCCTCGAGGGGGTTTGGACCTACCTTTAGGTCCTGGATTAGAAACCTGTTGGTGGGGGGCTCCCTGTGTGTTAGGATCAATGACACTAATAGTTCCTACTTTAAAGTAGGTAAAGGGCTTAAGCAAGGGATCCCTGCTCTCCTATTTTGTTTAACTTAGTAGGTGATGTGTTTTCTAAAATGTTGTCTAAGGCTGCTAATGGTGGTTTAATCCAAGGCCTCCTACCTCAGGTAACACCTGGAGGGATTATTAGTTTGCAATATGCTGACGACACAATTCTTTTCTTGGATGCCAAGGTTGAGTTTGCTAGGAACCTGAAGTGGATCCTAGATTGCTTTCAACAAATGTCTGGCATGAGAATCAATTATCATAAGTCTGATCTTATGTCTGTTCATGTTGATGAAGATCAAAAAAATCAGTTTGCTCAGATTTTTTGTTGTAAATTAGCAGACTTCCCATGTAAGTACCTTGGTGTACCTCTTCATTATACTAAATTGAGGAGAGAGGGACTTACAGCCTCTTGTTGACAAAACCTTCAAAAGGTTTGCTGGGTGGAGGGGCAAACTTCTCAGCTACCAAAGTAGGCTAGTGCTTTTGAAAGCCTGCCTGGCCAGTATTCCTATGTACTTACTGTTAGTTATTAAGTTTCCAAAATGGGCTATTAAAGCTATTAATTCCCAGATGGGCCACTTCCTGTGGAGTGATTCTGACAACAATAAGAAATACCATCTAGCTAATTGGGGCTTGGTGTCTATGAAAAAAGAGTTTGGGGGGTTGGGTGTTCAAAACTTAGGGGACTTCAACCTTTGTCTGATGGCCTCTTGTATTAAGAGGTATCATCAAGACTCTGGTAAGATTTGGAAAAGGATAGTTGACTACAAGTACGACCCAGACCCAAATGTCTTTTCCTCTGTTCCTAACATCTGCTCTCCCTTCTGGAAGGGTGTGATGTGGGCTGCTAAGGCTGCCAAGTGTGGTTACAGATGGAAGGTGGGAAATGGTAGGAAAACTAAATTTTGGAGTGATATCTGGATTGGTAACTGTAGTCTTGCTGTTTATTATTGGGGTCTCTTTGAAATCTCAAATGAACAAGATATCACAGTTGCCCAGGCATACCAGGATGGTGAGTTGCATATTACCTTCAGGAGAAATGTTTCACCTGAAGGGTTTGCTCTCTGGTTGGAACTCTCCCAACTGGTTAATACTGTAGTGTTATCTGATGAGGAGGACACGCCGGTTTGGAGGTTCCACTCGTCAGGTCTGTACAGTGTCAGATCCTTTTATGGGATTGTTAACAATAGAGGAATTGTGCCTGTGCACACTCCAGCTGTCTGAAGCCTCAGAGTTCAGCCCAGGTTACATGTGTTCCTTTGGTTGTTAGCCAATAACCGAATCCTCACTAGAGATAACCTTGCTAAGCGTCGCCCGGTTCCAGATGGATCTTGTTTATTCTGCTCTGAGCAGGAAAATTGCCATCACCTGTTTTTTGATTGCTTTGTGGCGCGCCTGGTGTGGCCTGTTGTTTCTGAACTGCTGGGTGTCTCTGTAGGCTCCAGTTTTGAAAGTGTTGCCCATTGGTGGGTTAGTGAGAAGAGGAATTCTCATATTAATGTTACGTGTGCTGCTGTCCTTTGGGCAATTTGGAAACTGAGAAATGCTATGTGCTTTCAGGGACTCGCTTGGCCAGGTGTACGGGACGTCTGGAGAAGAACCGTGGAAGAATTGGAGAACTGGAAGATCCTTGCCACCCCCTCCTCCGCTCCGGTACTGGACATGATCATCCCGAAGCTGAACAAGCTCCGTGGGGAGCTCCTCCGGATTGCCTGGCGCTGATGGCACCCCCTACGCTGGATGCCGATCAGGAGGCGACCTGCAAACGTGTCCTTGCGAGATTCTGGGCGAAATCTCTGCAGTAGTTAGGAGGTTTCAGTCGTTTGTGTTGGGTGGAGCTGTGCTGTTGTTGCTACCTCTCTTTCTGCTCCTTCTGTTTGGGCTTTTGCCTCCGTATTCGTGAAACTAGCTCACCGTATCAGGTGTTTTGCTCGTGGTATGTAAAACTTTAACTGCAGCTTGCTGCTTTTGGTTTCAATGAAGCCGGGGGTGGCCCCCTTTTAGTCTAAAAAAAGAGTTCAAGTCCCGTTGCGCACCTGTAGTGATACGCTTGAGAATTCGTGGCTGGCGGTCAGGGACAGATTTAGAGACAAGCAGCGGAAAGATGCAGACTCATTGATAACACTGGTGTGCTAGAGTATTTGGAAGCAGCGTAACGCAAGGGTGTTCGGGAACGACAATCAGTTTAGAGACGAGGTAGCGCTAGCTGCTAGAATCTGCGAGGATTTGAAGCTTTGGGTGGCAGCGGGAGCTGCAGTTGGAGCTATTATTCGGGCGTAGTCCCTTTAGGTGTGTGTGGGTGAGTGTGTGTTGCGGCAGCTGAGTTGTTTGCAACTTCTTTTGTCGCTCGCCTTTGTAATTCAAACTCTATTCTTCTATAAAAATCAGGTAGGCAATTGCATACCCTCTAAAAAGTTTATTCTTCATGGAACACTAAAAGAGACATGGCATTTCCGATCCATCCATGGATTCCTATAGCGGTTAGTGTGCACACGTCAACAAATCATGTTTTTCACTTGGCTTGCTTCCCCCGGAATAAGCAAGGAACACGCCTGTGTTGAAGAATTCTAAATGAATACAGGTTCAAGCAACAAGGAGTACACATTTCGTAACAAAACAGAAAAAGGAAAATGAGTACTCGATCCACACGATGCATGATTAGATGCATGCTTGCCTAACCACTTAGCTTGTCGGCACCAGGTGTACACATACTAATAGAAACGGGTGATATATTTGTGTACTTCCTCCGTCTTAAAATAAGTTTCATTGAGATATATGTATTCTAGTACTAGATACATCTATTTTAACCCATTTCAACGATACTTATTTTGAGACGGAAGGAGTACGAAGAACGAGAAAGCTCAAACATAGAACGACTCCTTGTTTTTTTCCGCATCGTGGATGTCAAAATGTCAACTTATATATTTTGGAACAGAGGTAGTAGCTACTAATTTCCGATCTGGATGAAGCGGACAGATAGCACAAGGAAGAAGATGAACAACACAAATAATAACAAACAAAATATGCGAAATGCAAGAATACTCGGTCGTACAAGCAGTGATAAATATTAAAGAACAGGACAATGACACACTCGTCTCCTAGAGTTCTTTTAAATACATGTCGCTATGCTAGTCTAAAAGGATGGGCACACCGTGTCCACCCGGACAGTTAAAATGTCCATTGGCTCTTATCCAGCTATTAAGTAAGGAAAGTGAAACGTCAAAAGATGATATGATCATGACCTACGCGACATGGTTACCTGCAATAATTAGCATGTAACTATCCACAAAAATCAACACGGTTGATCGATTTATACGTGCTTGTGATGGCGCCATTTACCGGCGCTGCCGGTCGATCTGGTCAACGTTCGATCGAGCAACTGACGGGTCCAACTGCAGTTTCTACAGCTTGGTTTCCAGCTGGACTTAACTGTAACCAGTCAGTCGCCATGTCGTCTTTGTTGTCGGAGATGGAGGTGACTAGACTAGAACGGGTGTGCTGGATTCAACAGTCAGCACCGCCAGCGATGACCTGGCCGGCCATGAAGGTCGGCATTGATCCGTGTGTGCTCCGACTAGGTACGGAGTGGGAGGTCGTGCAGCACACAGCCAGAGCCAGGTGATAGCCACGGCAGCATGCATGTCCCGTGGCGCTGCATGCATGCAGCATGCCGACATGTTTTTTTTTTTTTTTTTTTGGTTTTGTGTGACAGCATGCCAAATTGTCGACGGAGGCGACGGCCATTTGGCCTACTAGACTACCCTTTATCCTCCAGTTTTGTCAATTTCAACCCACCCATAGGTTCTGAACGGTCCATAAGTTCACAGGTATGGACCAACTCCAGAAATTAACACCTGTCATGGATGGCTATGTTCTGAACCACTAAGTAGTCCTTCAAAGTGCTCTCCTAAATATGTTTCTGTAGAATCATTAATAATGGTTTTATGTTACCAATCATCATGTTGACCCGCAGCTCTGCCCCGCTGATAATCGCCCTGAGAGCTCTTTCAACGCACCTTACCTCCCTGCTCACGGGAGGCCCTGGCGGCCCGCGAGGCGATGGATTCGGAGGTAGGGCCCCTTTGTACAGCAGTAGCAGTAGTTTTAGGTCTAGATCGAGTGTTAGGGTTAGCTAGTCCTGTGTGGCTAACGGCGTTATGCCCTCTCCCCGGTCCATGTGCCTGTCGGAGCCACCTGCTAGTGATTCGCCTTGGTTTGGTAAAGCTCCTTCCTCCTCGTCTTCCATGGTGCAGGGTGAGTGGAAGAGTGGATATGTGGGCACCTTCAATAAGTTCGTCGGAACGCCATGTCGCGGTGCGGTCTGGTGGCCAATGCTCTCGGATGCTGTTTTCTTGAGGAGGAGCCAGCATGGGAGCGGATCTGACTATTCTTCCCCAAATAATGGAGGTGGCGTTGTGGTTTGGATTGACTCTGCAACGTTGGTTTCTGTTTATTTGCATCGAGGTGATGCGAATGATGGGAATGAGTGCTCTGTCTCGATTCAGACCGCGGCGCCTCGGGATGTCGAAGCACTGCATGCTCTGGTTGCTGTGTTCCATGGCAGAGATCCCAAGCAGAGGCCAAGTCTTGCCGGCACTATCCATGGCCATAGGGGGCACTCTCTGCTCAGGCGCGTGATGTCGAGCTATTCCTTCCTCCAAGTTGCGGAGGATCTTCTTTGACCTCGTCGCGGGATTGTTTGCCAGCTTCTCACCAAGTGGTTCGTCCCCGGTGGTGATGATGGTGCCCGCGGCTGGAGGTCCCGGTGATGTAGCATTGAAGACCGAGGACCCGATTGCTTTTCAGTTTTTCTTGTTAGGTCCGGTTTGAAAAGTCCTTGGACTTGTTTGTAGTTTTTTTTTGGAGGCCCTCCTTTTATTGTGCACATCGTTTTAATACAACATCCAGGCCCTTCGGGGCCTCTTTGGGGCCTTATCCTGTTTTAAAAAGAAAATCTTACTAATCACATACCATGATTGCCGAGTTAAAGGAGAGGGGGAAAAGTTGGCCTTCTCTTATCTAAGAGATGGCCATCATGACCTCTTAACAACAATAGCTTCCACCATATATCTAGGGATATCCATTTATTAGAGACGGGATTAAAAGATAACATATTATACATCATGTTTTTATTGTCATTTTTCTAGATTAGGTGCTACATTTAAAATAGGAAAAAGTCCAAATCAAATCTAGAACTTGTAAGTAGGGGTTAGCTAAATCGAACCCTAAACTTCAAATTCCGGAAATTGGCACAATAAACTTGTGGTTTCTTGCCAATCTCGATCCATGAAATGTTTGGCGCATGGGAAACGCAACCATTCCAACCAGGATTGTAAGCTACTCTCATTGACAGTAGGGCCCCTGGATCATAATATTTTTTTTTCATCTTCTCCTTTGCTGATGAATTCTGTATCCCTTTCTTTTGGCTGCTCATCTTTTGCAGGTGCATCTTCTCGGACCACTGCCGACTGGACGCCGGTGTCCTAGTTCCGGGGAGCCCATCCTCTCTCGAAAGATATGCCCAAGGCGTGCATCCTCTCCTGGCGACGTCCCCTATTCCGGCCACGAACTCGCGTATACGGTCGCCCGCCGTCCGCTCAGGACAACATGGTAGGGGCGCTGGGTCCGGTAGCTGGGAGCGCTAGGTGTCTCGCGTACCGCTCCAGCTACCGAAGCTACCGGACCCAGCGGCTGTCACCGAAATTGATTTTGACGACGGTTGTTCATAGGCCTACAAGACGGGGATGGTTCGCTCGATCTTGTTTGCCCCTTGTTGATTCCTTGGGCGATCAGCAGTAAGACGACGAGCCGGATGTCCTAGACACGACGGCATCTCGTCTATAATCGGTAACCTCACGCGCCTGAGGAGACTCGACATGTCCAGCAAATTTCTCACGAGGCGGATCCCTGCCGAGCTCTCTAACCTGCAGCGCGTCGACATCCTCAATGTCGGGGGGTTACCCCCGAGTAGGGTAAAGGCAAGTGGTAAAAGCAACTGTCAGAAGAGAGGTTTGGTCGAGTAGCCGTCTACCCGGTACTTGCTACCCGGTTGACTGCTACCGGACTCTACGTCTCACCTCAAGATGACCAGAAGGAAGAATCAATCAAGTTCTGTCCATTCGAGTAGAAGAGTTGGCCCGAGTAAAATTGGCGGGAACCTACTCGGGCCAGAAAGTCAAAGGAGCCGTTCTGACACAGGATCCCGCGTATCCTGGGTCCGTACTTGGCAGTATTCGAACTACTGTTCATCTGGGACCGGCCTGCCTGACAGTGACAGCATGGAAGCAGGCCGTCGCAGGATAAGGGGGCCCTACTCTGTGTTTGGCACAGTGATACCAGTCTGTCCCCTTGTTTTGCCCAACGACTTTCCAGATGCAGCCAAGCTTAGGAACCAAAGCTGTCAGCGGGAACCCGGAAGAAGGACGATGTGCACACTATGTCGACACTTGTCCATGTTTGGACGTATCCGGCTGGGCACCGGGTATATAAGGTGCCCCGCCGCCTCCTGCGTGAGGGATCCGACGATCGAACATTTGGTGACTTAATTCTTGACCTAGTTCATCACGTAGAGAGGAGAGTGGCTACTCGGTAGCAAGAAATTTGTACTGTGGCTACTCGGTGAGACATCGGAATACATAGAGAAAGGCAGGAGTAGGGGTTTTACCTCCTCACGAGGGCCCTGAACCTGAGTAGATCGTGTTGTTTGCAGTGTTTACTTCGTACCTCACGCGGCTACTCGTCGCGTGATCCCTCCCCGAGCACCTCCAGCGTCCTTCGTCCCCACATCTTTAGCCATCCCATGGCATCTGCCGTGACACCACCACGACAGTTGGCGCCCACCGTGGGGCAACCAGCGGCGCTGGTTGGAGTTTCTGTTCGGACGGGATCTTCTTCAGCGGAGCGCGTGGTCTGTGGCCTTGTCCACAGATTCGGCTCCTTCGACTTCGTCACCGACAACGCCGGCGATTTCGGCGGCAGGGCCATGCCGGAGGGCGGCTCGGTGATCTCCTTCGGCTCTCACCTCGTCTACGTCGCCATCGTCGCCAACCGCGAGTACCCCGAGCAGGTGCATGACGCGGAGGATCCTCCCGCGGTGATCGCTGCTCGCGGAAGGCCTGCGTGCCGCTCTGCGAACTGCGCTGAGGTGATGGTGACGGGCTTGGCGGCAAACACTGGCGCAGCCGCTACGGGCGCTGCAGCAGTCGTCGAGGATCTTGCTGCACCAAGCACTGGTGGCAGGGTTCACCGGCCCTACGAGAAGGAGAGCAACTTGCCGCCTTCCACCTCTACGGTCATTCCCGCGTCGGCTACGCGACCTGGCATGCCAACTCCCACCGACATCGAGCTCCTGGCCATGAGGGAGCAGCTCGAGCGGCAACGCCTGGAGCTGCTTGCCGAGCAGGCGGAGTTGGATAAGGTGAGGTTGGAGTTGAGTCTAGATCAGCTCGAGTACAACAAGGCTCACGGCTTCACGCCAGTCGCTAGGAGGGCTAGCAGAGTAGGTGCCACTCGGCGCAATCTTGGTGCCGAGATGGCGACAGTTGTAGAGGCTCCTGCTCAGTCCGCCACCGCAAACACCTCCACCAGGCCCAGATATAGCACACCCGCCAAGACACTCAGAGCTGCAGAGGCTGTAGCTGTCGAGTTGCCTCGCCTAGATGGCGATGCGCGTGTTAGGCAGCAAGAAAGACTCAACGAGTTGGTGTTGGAGGCTGCTAGGCAGAACGAGGAGTTCCGGAAGGCCAACCCGGGTGCTGGGGCTTCGCAGGTGGTTCACTCGCACGCGGCTAGATCTAACGATCAGGCCTCGTCTCCGCATCCCAGCCGCGAGAAGAGCCGCAGCGGGCGCTCGGGCAGAGATAGGCAATGCAGGTGTATGACCCGCTGCTGCCGCGAGACAGCTTGCTGTGCCGCAGCAGCCCGGGCAGGAACACAACGCTGCAAGAGCAGGCTCTCAAGCCCATCAAGCTCAAAGCCGAGCCCGAGATGAGGCGCGCCCAGGTCCTTCTCGGCGTCCCGCTGCTCCGCCTACTCGGCAGAGGCAGCAGCCGCGCGCAGTGGCACCAGTCGCCAACCCGGTGGAGCAGCCTGCAGCTGTGCAGGTGGACAGATATGATGACGGCTACTCGGCTATGGAGATGGCTGGCTATGATGTACATGATCGTGTTGGCGAGCGCATGCTGGCGCCAGGAGATGCGAGGCATCAGTTGGACCGGATCAGCTTGTCGGCGCGGCTGGAGAACACGGGTCCTCCTGGCCCCGAGTGCTTGGCCCGCATCATGAACGAGCCGTCCGTGAAGAATTTCCAGCTCGCAAGGGGCACCAAGAGCTACAATGGCAGCACCAAGCCTGAAGATTGGCTCAACGACTATGTCACCGCGGTCCATATCGCAAACGGCAACAGAAGATGGGCTGTGCGCTATGTTCCGCAGATGCTAGAGGGTCCAGCCCGCACTTGGCTCAACAATTTGCCCAAGAACAGCATCAATTGCTGGCTGGACTTCTCGGATGCCTTCATCAGCAACTTCACCAGCACCTACAAGAGGCCACAGCAGCTATCCGCTTGCAGGCAGCGAGAAGACGAGACAGATCGCGAGTATCTTACTCGGTGGAGTACACTGAGGAACACCTGTGAAGGTGTGAATGAAGCGCAGGCCATTACTTGGTTTGCGCAGGGATGCAGACATGGCAGTATGTTGTGGCAGAGATTGCAGAGGGAGATGCCGAACACTCTGGCGGAGACCATCAAGATTGCGGATCAGTACGCACTTGGTGATCCTACTCGGCCACTGATGGACTCCTCTGAGCCGAGAAGAAACTTCAGCAACAGCAAGCGCAACGAGTTCCGCAACAAGCGCCGAGTAGATACTCGGTATGATCCTGAAGAGGTGAATGCAGTGACTGTTGGAGCTGGTGGCAGCCAGAGGCAGAAACCTGCTGGAGCCTACGGGCAGAACCAGAACCAGGGCCAAGGCAACAAGAGGCCATTTCGCACCTCTCAGTCGGGTAGCGGGAACTCCGAGCAGCCGAAGAAGTTTGTCTTTGATGACATGAAGGATGGCCCATGCAGTTTTCATACTCACCACCCTTCGAGGCCTGCTAACCACACTACTCGGCAGTGCGAGTGGTGGGATGTGATCAAGAGTGATGGCTTGCCTCCTCCTCTGCCAGCAGCCAATGCCAATGTGCAGCCTACTCGCGCACCCGCAGCTCGGCCGCCAGTGTACCCGAGAAGAGAGAATGTGAACCAAGTGGCTTTAGGAGCCAACCGCAACTTCAACAATGAGGGCTACCGCAACAACAACAACAACTACAACCGCAACAACAACAACAGAGGCAACAACAACAACTATCAGGGCAACAACAACAACGGCAACAATGGGGGCGGAGGCTCCAATCAGTACCAAGAGCACCATGAGAGTTACATGATCTTCACTTCTGAGCCAGTCGACAAGCAATCACAGCACAGGCGTGCCATGGAGGTCAATGCAGTGATTCCTGCTGTCCCTCACTACATGTATTGGTGTGACCAAGAGATCAGGTGGTCCCGAGCAGATCATCCCAAGGTGATGCCCAATCCGGGTAGCTATGCCTTGGTGCTGGATCCTACTTTCCTGGGTCCTGAGAAGAATGTGAGGTTCAGCAAGGTGCTAATCGACAACGGCAGCAGCATCAACATCGTGTACAAAGACACGCTCGAGAAGCTTGGCCTGGCCGAGAACATGATGTTGCCCAGCAAGACCACCTTCCATGGCATTGTGCCCGGGATCTCGTGCAACCCGATTGGCCGAGTATGGATCGATGTGCTATTCGGCACCAGGGATAACTGCCGCACAGAGCGCCTGCAGTTCGAGGTGGTGGATCATCAGAGTCCTTACCATGCTCTACTCGGCAGGCCTGCTCTGAGCAAGTTCATGGCCTCTACCCATGTTGCATATCTGAAGATGAAGATCCCTGGTCCCAATGGCATCATTACTATCTCTGGTGATTACAAGAAGTCCATGGAGTGTGCCTCTGCTAGCTCCCAGTTGGCGGAGTCGATGGTGATTGTTGCCGATAAGAAGAAGATGTATGAGGTGGTGGCCATGGCGCAATCCGCGCAAGCTAGCGCGCAAGGCGTGCCGAGTACCCAGCATGGGACTGCATTCCAGGCATCTCAGGAGACCAAGAAGGTCCAGGTCGACCCCAAGTTCCCCGACCGCGTAGCCATCATTGGCTCCGGGTTGGCGGAGAAATAGGAAAGCGAGCTCATCCACTTCCTCCGTGAGAATCGGGATGTATTCGCCTGGTCCAATGAAGATCTACCAGGAGTCCCGAGGGAGTTGGTTGAGCACTCATTACTGTGCCCTGACGCCAAGCCAGTGAAGCAGGCTATGCGCCGCTTCGGAGATGAGAGAAGGAAGGCCATTGGTGATCAGATCACCAAGTTACTGATAAGCAATTTCATCATGGAAGTGCTGCATCCGGATTGGCTAGCCAACCCGGTCATGGTCGAGAAGAAGAAGGAGGATCCCAAGGCTGCCACTGCATGGCGCATGTGTGTCGACTACACCGACTTGAACAAGGCATGCCCCAAGGATCCTTTCCCGCTACCTCGCATCGATCAGGTGATCGATTCCACTGCTGGTTGTGAACTGTTGTCTTTCATAGATGCCTACTCTAGTTTTCACCAGATTGCACTCAACCCTGCTGATCAAATAAAGACTGCTTTCATTACCCCGTACGGGGCTTATTGCTATCGTGTCATGTGTTTTGGCTTGAGGAATGCGGGTGCAACCTATCAGAGATGCATGCAAAAATGCTTGCACGATCAGCTCGGCAAGAATGTGCAGGTGTACGTAGATGACATTGTCATCAAAACGAATAAAACACATACTCTGCTTGCCGACCTGGAGGAAACCTTTGCTAACCTACGCAAGTACAAAATGAAACTGAATCCGAGTAAGTGTACCTTTGGTGTACCGGCTGGAAAGCTACTCGGCTTTCTAGTTTCTAGTCGGGGCATTGAAGCCAATCCTTCTAAGATAAAAGCTATTGAGAGCATGTCTTTGCCGAGATCACTGAAGGATGTGCAGAAGTTCACAGGTTGCTTGGCATCTCTGAGCCGTTTTCTAGGCCGAATGGGCGAGAAGGCACTGCCTCTGTACCAATTGATGAAGAAAAGTGACAAGTTTGTCTGGACTCCGCAAGCGGATGTGGCATTCAATGAGCTGAAAGCAATGCTGGCTAGTGCTCCCATCTTGGCTAGTCCGCTACCCAAGGAGCCAATGCTGCTGTACATTGCTGCGACTAACCGAGTAGTCAGTGTGGTGATTGTGGTGGAACGAGAAGAAGAAGGCAAGAGCGTGCAGCGCCCAGTGTACTATCTCAGTGAAGTGCTGTCCAGCTCCAAGCAAAATTACCCGCACTACCAGAAGATGACCTACGGCGTGTACCTAGGCGCCAAGAAGTTGAAGCATTATTTCCAGGAGCATCCTATCACGGTTGTGAGCTCTGCTCCCATCTCGGACATCATGGGCAACAAGGAAGCAAGTGGCAGAGTAGCCAAGTGGGCAATCGAGCTGGCCGCGTATGCACCCGCGTACGCGAGAAGAGAAGCCATCAAGTCTCAGATTCTGGCGGAATTCCTGGTGGATTGGGCCGAGGTGCAGTATGAACCTCCTGCTCCAGTCTCTAATTACTGGAAGATGCACTTTGATGGCTCGAAGGTGAAGGAAGGACTTGGTGCTGGCGTAGTGCTTACATCACCTAAGCGAGATCAGCTCAAGTATGTGTTGCAGATTCACTTCAAGGCGTCCAACAATGTAGCAGAGTACGAGGCAGTGGTGCATGGTTTGCGAGTAGCAAAGGAGGTTGGCGTGCAGCGCATTATATGCTATGGTGATTCAGATCTGGTGGTGCAGCAAGTCTCGGGTACATGGGATGCTCTGGATGCCAACATGGCATCATATCGCTTCCTGGTGCAGTCTATGACTGGGTTCTTCGAAGGTTGTGAGTTCCAGCACATTCACCGAGCAGAGAACGAAGCAGCAGATGAGTTGTCCAAGTTGGGATCTTCTTGGCAATCTATCCCGGCGGGAATCGCCTTGGAGCATTTGAGGAAGCCATCCATCAAGCCTTCTCCCAACTCGGAATCCATATTTGTTCCTTCTCTGCCAAGTGAGGAATCTGATCCCATGGAGATTCACTGGGAGAATGCTACAGGAAACCCGGGGACTGCCGTCCTCTACTCGGGGACTCCCAATCCCTACTCGGGGACTGCCACTCCTTACTCGGGGACTGACATTCCTTACCCGGGGACTGCCATTCCTTACCCGGGGACTGCCATTCCTTACTCGGGGACTGCCATTCCTTACCCGGGGACTGCTGTTCTTAACCCGGGGACTGTCGCATTCATTGAGGAAGTCCTTGCTAATCGGTCTGGGCTTCAGAGAAGTGCTCCCATCTCTAAAGAGCAACCAGAGGCACCCATCCCAATGGAAGTGGACGAACCAGTGTTTCCCGCACGGGAGACACCGAGTTGGGCTATGCCCATATTATCCTTTCTAAGGGACGATACTCTACCAGAAGATGAGGTGGCTGCAAGACAGATTCAGAGAAGATCCAAGGGCTACACTATAGTCCGAGATGTGCTGCACAAGAGAAGTACCACTGGCGTGCTGCAACGTTGTGTGGACCCAGCAGAAGGAGAAGAGATCCTGGTAGAGATACACCAAGGAGAATGCGGACACCATGCCTCTTCTCGGGCGTTGGTCCAGAAAGCTTTCCGGCATGGCTTCTACTGGCTCACAGCACTGCAGCAGGCTGAAGACATCGTGAGGAAATGCAATGGCTGCCAGATGTTCGCAAGTAAGATCCACATGCCTGCTTCCGAGTTGAAAACAATTCCTATCACCTGGCCATTTGATGTTTGGTGTTTGGACATGGTTGGGCCTTTCCAGCCGGCTAGAGGCAACATGACTCACATCTTGGTCATGGTGGACAAGTTCACCAAGTGGATTGAAGTGAAACCTATTCGGAGGTGTGACGGGGCCACAGCTGTGAAATTCGTGAAGGATGTGATCCTGAGATATGGCTACCCACACAGCATCATCACCGACAACGGCACAAACTTTGCTGAGGGAGCAATGGTGCGGTTCTGCAGAGATAAGCATATCCGACTAGACGTTGCGTCAGTTGCGCATCCCGCTTCCAATGGGCAAGTTGAAAGAGCAAATGGCATGGTACTGGCAGGCATAAAGCCAAGATTGATAGAGCCACTGCTGAAAACACCTGGGTGTTGGTTAGACGAGTTGCCAGCGGTGTTGTGGAGTCTAAGGACTACCCCTAACCGGTCAACCGGCTACACGCCATTCTTCTTGGTATACGGGGCTGAGGCCGTGTTGCCAATAGACTTAGAGCATGACTCCCCCCGAGTAACCCTCTACACTGAGGTGGAGGCGAGAGAAGCTCGAGAAGACGACGTTGACCTGCTTGAAGAAGCAAGAGAGCTGACTCTGTCACGTTCGGCTATCTACCAGCAAAACCTGCGGCGTTATCATAGCCGAAAGGTGAACCCAAGGGTTTTCCGAGAAGGAGACATGGTCCTTAGGCTGGTGCAGCGCACAGCCGGGATGCACAAGTTGTCTCCTCCATGGGAAGGGCCTTTCATTGTGAGCAAAGCGCTGCACAACGATGCTTACTACCTTGTAGATGTGCGCCCACCACAGGCGAACAGGGCAGATAAATCTGGAGAGGAAACCAAGCGCCCTTGGAATGTAGCTCTACTCCGTCGTTTTCATTCGTGAGCAAAGATGTGTATGTACCCTCTTATCTGAGTTGAAATTCTACTCTGCAATCTGAAAATGTTCTCGGGGACTGCCCTCGTCCAAAATTGCTCTAAGTGTTTTTACTCGGCTTTACCTTTCGCCTATTCGGTTGCTCTACTTCAAAATTCAAAGGTACATTGAGTACTGTGTTTAAACCTACATGCCAACTCTTCGACTTTGCTGTTGTCCGAAACCCGGCTTCATGGCAAGCAAGAGAACAAGCAAAAGGTCCATGAGCACAAGAAAAATTACTAAGGAAAGGAAGAGTGCAGGAACCGAGTAGGGTGTTTTCATTACTGTTCTGTGACTTGTCTTTTCGGCTAAGTGGTGAGCTGCGTTACTATGATTGTTTCTAAGCGGCTAAGTATTTGCAGCTCTACTCTTTAACTCTTGTGACTCGAATACCAAAAAAGCAACAAGTTGCGGGTAGAGCTGAGACGAAAAGAGAGAGTGAATAAGAAATGCAACTCGGGGACTCGCATGCTAACGCAACTCGGCATCCAGCCCAAGCTGAACAAATTGACTAAGATTGAAAATAACAAAGTGGAAATAAAATTGAGTAGCAACGGAATAAAGTAGTCTGGTACATCTGCTCCCGGCATCCCGGGGATCTGATAAGTGTTTGAGTAAAAAGTTTGCAGGAAGAAATCAAATTCAGGTTGACGGGGCGTTCTCGATGCTCGCCTTGGTTGCTTCGCCCTCCTCAGTGGCCTTGGTGGCGTTCGCCTCAGCGCTAGCATCAACAGTCCTCGCTTGCTCGGCGTCAGGCTCGATGGCGAGCTGCTCAGAAGTTGCAGTGGCCACCGAGATGGGCGTTGTCGCGGAGGCAGAGCCGGTCTCGGGGGCGTGGGTGCGCACCGTGTCGTCGAGTGCGGCTCCTGATGAGGTGCCGAACTCGAGGGCAGCTGTGTCGATCTCCTCGGCCTCTTCATCGCTACTCGCGACGACTGCGGCCTTCCCTTTGCCCTGGGGTGAATCGAAGAAGCCCAACTCGGGATCTGTTTCTTCATCCTCCTCCTCGTCCTCCTCCATCTCGGTGTCGGGCTCAGGGAGGCCATCGATGAAGGTGGCCGTATCCGCGCACTCCGCAACCTCATGCGCAATCAGTTTGCGCGTGGTCACGCAGCTGGGATCCATCTCCCACTTGGAATTGGCGCGCTTCCCGCGGATGACCTGCATGTTCAGATTCTCGTACCAGGAGGCGACGCAGAGCAGCATCAGATCAGCGCCTGCCCGAGCTCCCGAGGCGCGCCACTTCTTCAATTCGGCCTTCACATTGCGCAGCTTCAGAGCAAGGCCACCAATGGTTGTCGGCGCGGGATCTTCAGGCCAGAATAGCTTGTGGAGCTCGAAGCCGACGCGCACCAGGTCGGTGCCCACGCCAGCTAGGCGTTCGAAGTGCCCTCGCATCACCAACAGGCTGTCCTCGATCTCGGCCCTGGTGTCCGCAGCCTCGCCCTTCTCAATACGAGCTGCTTGGGCCTTGGCCAAAGCAGGGGCGCAAGCGGACACGATGTCAGGAAAGATTTCTGCAAGAAGCAAGCGACAAGTTCAGTAACAGAATCAGAGAAGAGGTATGACCGAGAAGAAGAGATGCAGAAAGGAAAGAACTTACTATTCAGCTCGTGGCGCAGCTGCTGCAGCTGAATCTTCCATGTTTTTTCATTGGACACATGCTTCTCCTCAAGCAAGCGGAGACCATCCAGCTGAGAAAAGAGCCCAACATTGGCCTTTGTCAGCACTTCGCACTCCTGCTCGAGGGCTTTTATCTTGGCATTGAAAGTTGTCTCAGCCTTGGCCTTCTCGGCGACAACTCTGTCCCTCTCGGCGCCAAGGTCGAGAGCATCCTGGAGTGCCTTCTGCAGCTGGAGTTGGAGTTTCTCCATCTCCGTAGTGTGCTCCCTCACCAGTTCAACGGCCTGGCTGGACAACTGCTGCTGCACCTCTTCAGGTTTGAGGCAATCTTGATGCTCTAAAACAAATTTCTTATGATCTTCTGAAAAGAGCAAAGCACGGTTAGCAGAGAAGCGAAAGGAAGAAACAGATACAAGGGCGAACCGGGTAGACAGTGGTTTAACTTCAAGCTTCTTGATGGTGGCTTCGCCATTCTCGACAAAAGCACGGCAGTTCGAGTGCTCGTCAACCAGGGCCTTCAGTTTCCCTGCAGAGTAGAAATGGTTAACGCAAAAAGCAATAGCGGGCGTAAACAAAAAACGCAAGAACCGCGTAAGCGAGAAGCGTACCTTCCACCTCGGACAGCCTCATGGTACTGTTCATAATTTCCTTGTCGGCTTCCTCGGCGGTCACCTTCTCCTTCTCAAGGGCGGCAATACGCCTCTTGGCAATGGCGTGGTTCCAGAGAAGTTGGCGGTTCAAGTTGGTCCGCTTCAGTACACTATTCTGAGAAGCAAAAGAAACAAGTGTCAGGCAAAGTATTTGAGATTCCACCCGAGAAGGCGGCTACTCGGGAGAGCGTCCGCCTACTCGGCCAGAATCTCGGGGACTGGGTGATGGATAAGGAAAAGAGGAAGAGTAGAAAAGAAGCGAAGATGCAACTCGGAAAAGATAAGTTGAGGCTTACCGCGTAAGACTGCTCGAGATCTTCTGCGTTCTTGCGGTGCACGAACATCTTGGCAGCCAGAGTAGCAGAGGTGGTCGAGACGGTCATGGGTTTGCAACCCAGGTCCACCTTGTTCCAATCTTGGCGCATGTGGTCGATGTCGCCCAAATCGATGCCGTTCCAGTTGGGGTTGCCGAGAATCTTGCTATCCCATTTGGCGTCGATAAAGCCAATGAGGTCGAGTACTTGCTCGAGGCTCTGGGATGTTACCGCCTGATCTTGAGCTCCCCGAGAAGCAATGGAGACGGATCTGTCTTGGTTTGGGGCCGGGGGCCTGGAGTCCACCGCCACGGCTTTCCTTCCCTTCTGAATAGCAATAGTCCGGTCTGTGGGAGAGAAGCCGATCTAATGCTGTTGGCTGACCTTCACCATGTAATCCGGGTAGACGGGCTGATCAGCTATGGTAGCAGCAGCAGGAACCGCACTGGGATTGCGGATAACCAGCTGCCTGGACTGGCCAGCTGGTGTCGGAGGCGGCTTGTCGGCAGCTTTCTTCTTTGCTTTCTCCTTCTGAGCAGTTGGCTTCTCGGAGATTGGCTTCTCGGTTTTCCCTTCCTCGGCTGCCTTCTTCTCGACTGCCTCCTTCAGAGCATCTAGGGCTTGTTTCCTGGTTACTCGCCCGCCAGGAGGGCTGGCTGCGTCCTTGGTCTGTGGTACCAAGGAGGAATCTGGCGGTGCAGAGCCTTGATCAATGGGTGGCACCACGGACCCACCACTTTGTGCAGCATCTGGTTGCGCGCTACTCTGTGCAGCGCCTGGTTGTGCACTGCTCAGGGGATACTCCTCAGTCATGGCCGTATCTTCTACCCGCTGCTCGGCAGCGGGATCCTCTTGTCCGGCAGCGTCTGTGGCTGGCTGCTCAGGTTCGGCTTCTTGCCGCTCGACGGCGGCGTCATGGTGCATCTCTGCATCTTGATCTTGGTTCCCCTCGGCGGTGTCGGCCGGAGGGGAAGGTGGCCTCTCTTGATGAGCAGTGCCCTGCGCCTCCTGTTCGGCGCGGGATTGCTGCTCTGTGTCAGTGACTTGGGCGTCAGTACCCTTTGTTGATGCATTGGCGGCATTGTTCTCGTCGCCATCGAGGTCGATTAACTTCTCGACATCGATGGCAGTCTTCTTCTGAGTCTCGCTGGATGCAAGAGCGGCATCCGCGTTCAAGGGGGCTCTGAAAAGGAAATTGGAATCAAAGATAAGAAAAGGGCAGAGGAAAACAAGAGAAAACAGTGAAGGAAAAGGATTGGGAGTCAACCGAGAAGAACAAAGCAAACTGAAACATGCAACCGAGAAGAAACTTACGCAGTGGTGGAGGGAATTGTTCGCCTTGTTCTCTTCACGACCACCTTCTTGGTCGCCTTCTCGGTCGCCTTCTTCTTCTTGGCGGGGGGCTCTAGGGCGCCGCTGCCGGCCCGCTTGCGGGTAGCAGGTGCGGCAACTGAGAGAGGATTGACCTCAAGGGCTCTCTCGTGCTCATCCTCGTCATCATCCTCAGCATTAGCAGCATCTGAGAAATAGAGAGGAAGAAAGACATTTCAGAAATAGCAGGCAACAGGCTGGCGTTTCCTGCAGAGAGGAAAGCGTGAACTCAGTTACCTTCTAACTCGTCCTCGGACCAGTCGCGGAGAGACGTTTCGGCAGGCTGCTTCTCTGTCGAGGGGGAATGAGGAAGATTGATCTGATCCACGGTCTCGAGGGAGGCCTGGTCATCTTCTTCTCGGTCATCTGACCAATTAGCCTCAAAGCACGCAAAGCTTTCAGCTAGCTGGCGGTCGAGGATCTGGAGAAACAGAGAAACATGGCAAGTTAGCCGAGTAGCGTGAAGGCATTCTACTCGGATGGGCGTGCAAGCACAAAGCACACTAGGCCTAGGGAAATTCGCTAAGTATCCTACTCGGCAAGGCGTGCAAACAACAAGCATATTGAGCCTAAGTATTTCTCCTAAATATTCTACTCGACAAGGCATGCAAACATCAAGCATACAAAGCCTGGGCAGTTCGATAGAATAATCTACTCGGTGCAGAAGGCAATTGCTAGTTGCAGCCAGGAAAGAGGATTTTCTAGTCGGATGGCATATGTTGAGAGCAGAATAAGGAGAACGTACCCGGGGGATCGGCTTCGTGCGACTGAAAGGGGTGAAGCCGTACTCCCAGTCGTCAGGGAGGCTCGTGGTCAGAATCGACCTTGCGTGATCGGCGACATCCGCGTCGCTGAGCTCGAGTGTGGTCGTGCGGGTGCAGTCGTGAGGGCCTCCCAGATAGCACATTGGATGGGAGCGCCGCTGCAGCGGCAGCACACGATTCTTGATCCAGCAAGCGACAGGATCGTCGCTCCTGAGCCCTTGGCCGATGAGGTAGGCGAGCTGCTCCTCCATCTGTATCGCGTTGCGGTCGTTGGAGGGCTTCGTCTTCCAATTCTGCCCGGTTGGAGCTCGATTGCTCCACGCGGGCAGATTGATGCGATCCACTATCGGTCCTCCTTCCGTGGCGGGGATGTTCTTGACGTAGAGGAACGATTTCTGCCACATACGGACGGAATCCAACCCCTTGATGCGAGGATGGTTGGTTCCCGCCCGCTGCAGCATCATGGCGCTGCCGGTGTCGGTTACCCGACTGCTACCGGCCGCGCCGTCCTTTTTCCCCTTACTCTGCTGACGGAGGTGAAAGTATTTCAGCCAAGTCTCCACCGTGGGGCGGACGCCTAGAAAGGCCTCGCACACCACGGTGTGATAGGCTAGGAAGACAATGGCGTTTGGTGGAAGGTGGTGCATCTGGACACCGAAGTGATCCAGGAACGAGCGCAGGAAGTCCGATGCCGGCAAGCCGAATCCTCGCGCGAAGTGCGCGAGGAAAACGACATGCTCGCCCTCCCGCGGGGCCGGAACGAGCTCACCGTCGGACGGCCGGCACTGAACACCGGGAGGAACCCTCCGGGTGTTCACAAGCCAAGCGCAGTCATCGACGGTGACGTGCGAACCAGCCCAGCCGGCGCGAGCAGCCATGGCAAGGGGAGCGCAGATGGTGGAGAGTTGGAGAGATTGGGTGGAAGAAACGAATCCGCAGCGGCGCAAGGAGTTGCGCGGCGGCGGAGAGCTCAACGGCGAAAAGGAAACAGGGCAGGGAAAAGGGAAAGTACGGAGGAGGAAGAAGGGGAAGTTACCGGTGGGGGTATTTATACCCTCGCCTCAGGCTACCGTTACCATCGGGGTAGTGGGATCGATCGTGGCCATGATTCCCGTGTGGTGGGGCCTGTGGCCGGATAGAAACGCACGCAAGCGCGGAACGCACGCGTAACGGCCACAGTTGATCCCACGACCAGATCGTGGGATATTACTGCGCTTGATGGGACATGACGAGCCTGTGGGCCCGCTCCGTGAAAACTGGGCGCGTGGCACGTCGTGTCCTGGGCAACGAGACGTCGGGGTCGCGGATGCTTGGCACGTGTCCAGCTGCGACACGGAAGGCTGGATTATGCTCTGCGCTGCAGAGACGCTAGAGGATAAATTCTCTAAGTCTTTTTACTCGGCTACAGAGTAGAAAGCAGGTGCTATTCGGAAGACAGGAAACTCAAGGTACTTTCTAGAGTACTACTCGGAGGTCTTTTACTCGGCATCTTGAGGTTCAAGGGCTATGTTGCAAAGATTGGTTTTAAGCTGGCAGAGCCTAGTGAACGAGTTCGCAAGACTCAACCAGCTTCGGGGACTGCTGTCGGGGGGTTACCCCCGAGTAGGGTAAAGGCAAGTGGTAAAAGCAACTGTCAGAAGAGAGGTTTGGTCGAGTAGCCGCCTACCCGGTACTTGCTACCCGGTTGACTGCTACTCGGTCTCACCTCAAGATGACCAGAAGGAAGAATCAATCAAGTTCTGTCCATTCGAGTAGAAGAGTTGGCCCGAGTAAAATTGGCGGGAACCTACTCGGGCCAGAAAGTCAAAGGAGCCGTTCTGACACAGGATCCCGCGTATCCTGGGTCCGTACTTGGCAGTATTCGAACTACTGTTCATCTGGGACCGGCCTGCCTGACAGTGACAGCATGGAAGCAGGCCGTCGCAGGATAAGGGGGCCCTACTCTGTGTTTGGCACAGTGATACCAGTCTGTCCCCTTGTTTTGCCCAACGACTTTCCAGATGCAGCCAAGCTTAGGAACCAAAGCTGTCAGCGGGAACCCGGAAGAAGGACGATGTGCACACTATGTCGACACTTGTCCATGTTTGGACGTATCCGGCTGGGCACCGGGTATATAAGGTGCCCCGCCGCCTCCTGCGTGAGGGATCCGACGATCGAACACTTGGTGACTTAATTCTTGACCTAGTTCATCACGTAGAGAGGAGAGTGGCTACTCGGTAGCAAGAACTTTGTACTGTGGCTACTCGGTGAGACATCGGAATACATAGAGAAAGGCAGGAGTAGGGGTTTTACCTCCTCACGAGGGCCCTGAACCTGGGTAGATCGTGTTGTTTGCAGTGTTTACTTCGTACCTCACGCGGCTACTCGTCGCGTGATCCCTCCCCGAGCATCTCCAGCGTCCTTCGTCCCCACATCTTTAGCCATCCCATGGCATCTGCCGTGACACCACCACGACACTCAAACTCGGACGAAACGAGCTCATCGGTTGCATGCCATAGTCCCCATGCATCAGAGTCGCACATGGCCTGTGGCGGATGAACGTCGACGCTGCACGTGGTCGGGACCATCGGGGACGACCGTAATTCCTGATGTGAGAAAGGTCGTCGCATTCCTGTGTGTTTTTATATCGCTTTGCCATATTACCGTGATTCAAAGTTCAGGGTTCAATTTAGCTAAACCCCCACGACTTTTTCCTTCTTAGATGTCTGAAATTTTTAGATATTTTACCGTACCCATATGCAGACTAAAATGAGTAAACACATACATTGAAATGTGTCTATATTCATGTAATTCAGAAAAATGGTACTCCCTCCGATCCATATTAATAGGTGCTGAAGTGGATGTATCTAGCAATAAAAAATGTCTAAATACATCCACTTCAGCACCTATTAATATGGATCGGAGGGAGTAGAATATCTAATAATTTGAAATGCAGAGAGTATATTTTATTTTATTTAGTTTTTATTAATCTAGAATTATACTTAGTTAATAGATATTCTCTTAACATTTTAATAATTACGAAAATATTCTTTTCCATAACATGAAAAAAAGTTCACATATTAGAAAAATATGTTTCATCTAGCACAAAGAAAAATGTTAGGGGGGTGAAATAATTGTTTTCAAGATCAAGAATAAAAATCCGCTGGTTCCGAAATAACCTTTAGCTTTTCTAAGGGCCTCTTTGATTCATAGGATTGGAGTATCAAAGGAATAGGAAGGGGAAAGGATGGCATGTGCCAAACTTTCCTAGTTCCTTGTGCATAGGATTCAAAAAATGAGGTGTGAGTGCATTTTTGTTTCATGCATGTTTTGCCTTGCATGTGTGATCTATAGGGAAATTTCCTCTAGTTTTCCCTTATACCATTCCCACAAATCAAAGGAGTGAATAGTGCCATCCAGAGAAAATTTCCCAACCCTGTATGTTTCCTCTACTTTTCCTTCGATTCAAAGGAGCCCTAAAAGGTTAACGGTGTTCAAACAAACTAAAATATTCAAAAAGAAAGTGATTAACAAACCTTCAATGTGCACCAAATCAAGCCAATTTCATTAACAAAATCGACCACTTGACTCCAATAATCCAAAATACGACATTTTCGCTAACAATTCCTGTATATATATTCTCAAAGAATTTTGTGAGATCCACATCTACATGCCCGGTCGAATCGCAAGCAGCTGATCTACAGGCCGCGTCACTACAATGCTCTGTTTCCTGACGCAGCGTGGCCGAGCCCAACCGGCACAAACCGTGGGGCGTCAGTCTGGCGCACGCGCCGGCGAGAAGAGAGAGAGAGAGAGAGAGAGCGCGACGCCGAAGCGCCTACAAGGCGGCGTCGAGGCGGTCGGCGAAGAGCTGGAGCGCCTCGCGCATCCACCAGTGCGGGCACCGCTCCATGGCCTCCGGGATGGACACCCATGTCCGCCCCCGCCCGGACATCTCCGGCCACCGCTCGAGCTCGTCGGTGACGCGTAGCGGGAACATGTAGCCCTCGTAGGTCGCGTCGTAGCGGCGGCTCCGGTAGCGCCAGCGGCCGAGCGGCGCGTCCCCGGTCTCGCCGTGCACGCCGGCCTCCTCAAGGGCCTCGCGCCGCGCCGCCGCCTCCATGGTTTCGTCCAGCTCCCAGCCGCCCTTGGGGAACATCACGCCCGCGCTGGCGCCCTTCTTGCGCGAGCAGATCACCAGCACCTCGACCTCGCCGTCTTTGCGCTCCCGGTACGGGATGCAGCCCACCACGATGCGGCCGCCCGTGCTGGCGCTGTAACGCTGCAGGTCGCGGCCCTGCCTCGCCACTATAACCGCCGCCATGGTTCCTGTCCTGTCGGATTATTGGATAATTTGTTGCTCAACAAGTTCGATCGAGGAAAAGATCTCAGTTATGGGATTGGGAGCAGCTAGAGCCGGATAGATTTGAGCAAATTGGGGCGGGGATGCTGGGCTATTAATAGGAAAAGGATGTGGGCTTGGTTGTTGTGGCTGGCGGGCAGCGTCGTCACCGAGTCACAAAGGTGGGGGAGTGAGTGCCGTGATGACGCGTGAGCACGGTCCACATAACTATGTTGCGTTTAATCTGTTTCTGTTCCTGTGGCCATGCTTGTTTGGGCAGCGGTTTGGAGATGCTTCGAAAAATTGGAGGTTGAGATATGTGGACTTTTTTTATTTCACCTGAAGCTCAGCCCAAGTGCTTCTATGCTCTTACTATTTCAGAGTCTTCTTTCTAGAAGCATGGAAACGACATAATGGGTGGATATGCGATCTTGTCATAGATGTCAAACAAAGAAGAAGAGGATATTTATTATTGCTTACTCATAAGTTCAGATTTTCACAACTACTCTAGATGATATGTCTTGAAATTATGGCCAGATAGTCTACTAGTACTACATACTTATCATTCTTTTATTTTCATAATCTCTTGCCATAAAAAGGCTTAAGTCAAATGGCAGGGGAATGTTTGAGTCCTTGTACAGTAAGGGAACCTTTTACTGGAATCTATTACAGTAGCCCCTATCGTTTTTTATACGCTTTCACTGTCACCGGATACTTTACTCACTTCCTCAACTATGTTATTTCTTGTGACTCGAATCACAGCTAACCCGGAGGAGGAAGCACGGAACAAAAGAAAAGATAGGGTCGGGTAGCGGTTATAACATCGATCGTATGAGGCACCAGGCAAGATAAGTTGAATGAATCCGGTGGGATTGGAAGTACAGAACTATTTAGTCGAATTAGAAATCTCTTCAATAGTGATTTCGCTTGCTTTTGGGAATGACTATTCCCTTGTTGATCCGGGCTTGGTCCAGGAAAAGCTTTCGAGAAAACCCGCTCGTTTGAAAGCAGCGATAGGCCGTACGTACCTCTGCGGGCGGGCCAGCTATGTTAAGGCGTTTTCCTTTCGTCTTGATCCACTACTACTGGTTTTTCATTTACTGGCTTCGATGAGGGAGGATGGGATAGAATTATTGTTAGTGACTGTCTAGAAGAATAGGGAGTAGCAGTACTAGCAAGAGCTCGAAGCTCAGCATCCGCACTAGAAGGAGACACGCGGATGGAGAGATTGATATTCGGATGCAGCACAGCCTGTATTTCGTATTACACGACCTAATCACGCAAGAAATCCTTTCTCTTACTTGGCACTTTGTTTGTCCCTTTATTTGTAGATTGGACTGGCTTTCCAGTTAAAGACTGAGCTATTTCGCACTTTTCTAACTGACTCAATTGATAACTGGCTGATGTTACATACCAGTTTCCCGTACTACAGCAGATGAGGTTACCAGTCCCGCGCCCTTCCGCACAGTGGGCAGGGACTATTGCGGTCCTATAAGGCCCTTCTACTTTTTAAGATAAACTGGCAATTGGTTAAACTCTTTCCCTATGAGAAAAAAAGAGTGAAAGGCAAAATGAGAATGTACCTGGGTCGATAAAGCCCCTATCGCTTGTACAATCTCAGTATGTTTTTAGAGCTCGCCCTATTTAATTAAGGCACAAGAAGAAGTGTTTTGATCGTTGTATCCGCGCCGCTGGATCACCCTTAGTACTTTGCCAGTCAAAGAGGCTTCACTTTATAAGCTGAGATGGATTTATGTGTCCTGCTTGGCTGCTTTTCCTTCAATTCCTATTCGGGATTGCCCCTAAGTGGCACCCCGTCTCTATTTTCCAACTCTAGATAGGTGGTTCGTTGCGCTACTTTCTACTCTCCTTGTGCGTTCTAGTCATTCCATACTAGACTATTTGGAGTGGAGAACTGGATTGGTGGCTACCGTGAATCCGGTATCTGAAGGAGTTTCAACCCGCTCACTCAAGCAAACGGGTCTTAGTAAAGATAGAGATCTCTCCCGCGCTAAAATGGCATTATCACCTCTCCCCGGTAAAATAAGTGCCACTGGGGAAGCCCCTGGAGGGAGGTTATTATCCCATCTCTAGAGTCTGTCAATCTACTCAATCCTTCCTGTTCTGATGATCTATTCAAACAAACTTTGGCACCCAATTGCCAAAGAAAAAGAGTAAGTTTTATTTTCCGCTAGGCGAGCATATTGTCTCGGGTCCAAAACCCTTCCCCTTTTCTCTGATTGCGACATTAATTGACTCTTGCTCACGCGGAGGTCAATCGTACTGGGCGCCTCGAGCAGTCACCCGTGTACCGATAGAGCACCACCGGTCGAACCGGTCACTACTTAGGTGGTTGTGCTTCACCAGTGGCACAGGTAGACTCTTGCTGGTGGACATTCTATGAAATTATTCTTAAGTTCTCATCGGTGCGACTCAGCAGTCCCACCGGTGGCTATCCAAAATCCAAAGAAACATCTAATTCCATTCGTCTGCAGCAGGATAACACTTACCCATATGCTTCTGTCCATCTTACCCTTGCAGATGTCAGACCGTGATTCAGATGAGTTCAGGGAAGGCCCAGCAGGTCTTGGTGGTGATGATGAAAGTCCACCGCCTTCACCAAAGGACTTTGTTGACAGTTCTGAGGACTCCGAGCAGAAAAAGGCTGCTGGCAGAGGCAGGGGCAGAGGCGGTAAGTCTAAAGCCACTATTCCTGCATCAGGCAGAGGCAGGGCTCAGCGAGTTACAAGATCCAGCGGGCAAGCAGCGCCCAAAAGAAAACTGGTTGTTAGTAAAGCTGCTATTGCAAAGAAGCAGAAACTGATAGAGGCTCAAGCTGCCAAGCATCAGATCGAGGAGACTGCCTATGCAGAATACTTGTCAAAGGCCGAGCAAGTTGTTGATCCAGAAGCAATGCTAAGGCAGCAGGACAAATAAATTCTAAAGGAAATTGGTACTGAAATGGCACAGTTTCTAGATCGCACAGCTGAGGGTGCTAAATCCGCTCAAGCCGAGAAGCTGAAAGGCCTAGTTGAGATGATTGGAGGCACCATTGCCCCTCTTCAGACAGGAGAAGAGGTGGAGAAAAGAAAGAGGCTAGCAGGCCCTACTGATAAAGACAGTGATGAGGAAGATGTACAGCCAACAAAGAGAAGAAAAACAAAGAAAGAGCTAGCTGAAGAAAAAGAGGCCCGGAAGAAAGAAGTCAAGATCGAAATCAAAGCATTGTCATTGGGTTGAAGATCAATTCATATCGACAAGACTTTCCATTCATCTTTTTGTTGATATTTGGATTCCGTTTTCAAATAAAGTCATCTTGTAGTTAGAAATCACCTTTAGAATCATCAGCCTCTGTCCCTACACTGACTCGCTTATCCGGGATCGATCCCGGTCCTTTATTTCGAAACGAGGATAGGTCTCTCGCGGAACGAGGTGTAGATTGAGAAGAAAGATGAGCGTATGGTCCATACTCACTCGGGTTCACACTTTTTTGCAGGGAGAAATGGGTACATGCCTGTAGATCTTCTTCTCACAGCAAGCACTTGATTACGGAGCCTGATTCTATATATTATTTATGGATTATTATAGAATCTATCTTTTTCTTCAAATCATAGTGGGAATCCTATTACCGATACCTAAACGTTTTCTTTGTCGAAACAGAAAGGAGGGAAATTGGATAACCGACGACACGAGTTTCCCGTTCAACGTTCCGCTTCGCTCCACTGTTAGATAGGCAATTCAATAGTTACCGACGAAAGGAGTTCCCCTTCTCTTGACCAATTGACGTTCTGCTTCAATAAGTCATGACCTTCACTCTCCTCAAGTGAGGAGGGCATATTGTTTGACCAATGAAAGCCTCACTAGTTCCTTCTTCCCGTTCACTATTCCCGTATCCTGATACGAGTTATTTAGTTCGTGTTTCCTTGTTCTTGGGAAGAACCGAAGGTTCATTCGCGGCACTCATAGACATAGTTGTATTTCAGACCCTCTTCTTTCCCTAAAAAGCTAATAAATCAAAACAAGAGAAAAGCAGAAGCGAAAGCTCGAGTCGAAGAGTGGAGGTCGCTCGGTAACTCGAGTCGATCAGTCCCATTCATTCTTGCCCAAAACAAGTGGGCTATTCATTCCGGTGCCACCTTTCTTCTCTCGAGTCCTTGTTCTCTATTTCCCAAAACCCATTCGTTCACCGACCCGTGGACCAGAGGTTGCTTGCTTGGAATTGAGCTTTCTTTAGTACAATCTTTTTGCGAGAGCAACCCCGGGTTCGTTCCTAAGACTACACTCACAGCTTTCTCTGTTCATGTTCCGGCATAGGAGATCTAGTGGTAGGATAGGGGACAGAGCTTTAGGGCTGCAGTAAACCTCATATGCGCGTGGCATCATAAGACCTTAGCCTGATGTCCTACCCAAAGACTTCAAAGGTAGTCAAGGACAACCTTTCCGAGTTCTAACTTCCAAACCTATAACTTGGTTTGCTTGCCTGCTTCCTATCTGACCTATCAATCAAAGAAATGTTCTAGTTCCGCGATACGAGCTTGACTGTCACTCTGAGACAGTAGATTTCTTGGTTGGGGGTCCCTTTATCAAAGGCTCCCTTCCCTACTGATCATACAACAAATGAAGGTGGTTAGAAAGATGGCACATCGATCTTCTGTACACCCTGTTCGTGCTGCGGAACAAAGAAAATCCGCCTTCCTTGGAAAACGAATTCCTGACTCCGAAGTATCAAAGGTGGGTGGCGCCTTCTGAAGAGCCCTTCATTCTGCGACTCAGATAGGCTAGGATTCGTGTCTCAGCCGGAAGGGGTCGTAGGACTGACTCAGACAAAGCGTTAGAAGTATGATCTCCGAATCTATAAGCTTTGGCCTGCCTGCTTCCCTTATCTAATCTCTTAGGTAATAATAAAGTGGTGTTAATTGTCACGCTAAGGAGCTGACCAGTGACATTTCTGTCTCAACGGAAGTCAACCTTACTATACTCACTTGTAGGAGATCATCGCTCAGAAGGGCGTTCTTTCGCTAGAAAAACAAGAGTTTGAAATCACCCACGAAAAGGTCAGAACTCTCGATCTAGCCCCACTTTCTATAGCAATTTATCGACATGTTGTTTCGAATGTCCTTGAAAAGGCCTACACACATACCCTGCCACTCGATGTAGGTTTTGCCAGCGATGTGTAGTGGGTTTGCTCAGTAGAGATGGGTAGAGCGCACAAGTATTGGAAGGAAAGTTTCACCCTTCTGAAAAGAGAAAAAGTCTGTATTGAACTATGATTTGAATTCCTTTCTTATTAGTTTCCAAGTGAAAAATGTTCATTGCCTTGATCAGAGCCTTTAAGCCTTTTAGAAGCGAGCATTTCCGCTGCTTCTGTTTTTCCTAAAGCTAATGAACCGAATGGAAGAGACTCACTTGGAATAAATAATAAAGAAGGAACCAACAAGAAAATCAAGAATTGTTCCAACCTCGGCTCGGGGTCTGTCTGGAAATGGAAAATAGTTCTCTCTCTCATCTGGTCTCGCCACAGTGACAAGAAAAACTAGTGAATAATTGGAATAGAACGCAATCGTCAACCAAAATCGGGTAGGATGTATTATAAAAGAAAGCCTTGCCTCACTCGCAAGTGAGGACCTCCCCTCCTTCCTCATTTATTGATAATGGAAAAATAAAATGTTCATTGCTTCCTCAAAACAAGAGTGCCACGGGCGGTTTTTAAGAAACCTCTTTAAGCAAGGCAAGGCGATTCATGAAGGATCCCTCTCCTCTTCTAGTTGGTCTATTAGACTATTATTACTATAAGGTCCCCTAAAACAGGCATACCCGTAAAGGAAAGGCAAGGGAAAATAGACGGAGATTGGTCAGTGGTCTCCTCTCCAGGTCGAGTATTTCTCTTGTTTTCTTTGATTTGGGTTAAGAACAGTAGTCGGACATTCCACTTTGTTAAGTTATTTTTTATGATTCGACATAACAAGAAAAGAATCACGCTCTGTAGGATTTGAACCTACGACATTGGGTTTTGGAGACACACGTTCTACCGAACTGAACTAAGAGCGCTTTCTGGGAGATAAAGCAGTAAAAAAAGGATGATTTTTGTACCGCATGCATATAGCAAAATGAAACTCAGAATTTTGTCCAATTTGAATCGATCTCAATTGATCCCTCGTTACTGCCCATAGGAGAAGTAATAGGTAGGGATGACAGGATTGGAACCCGTGACATTTTGTACCCAAAACAAACGCGCTACCAAGCTGCGCTACATCCCTTTTCCAAATTTTTGTACAGTATCATTGTACAAAACCCCTGCCTTGTTTTCCACATCGTAATTTTTTCCTCCATCTATATACAACTTTCTTGTCATTTCTTATTTTTGGTTTCATATAATAAATGATATACATCTGAAACCCAACCTAACGTATAAAGAATGAATATTTATCGGTAATGCTCGGGAAGAAGGAAGGGGTCTTCTTTTTTTTATTCCACCCTCATGTACCCTTCTTTGCATTTTTTCTAAAGCCTGTTCAACCTCATATCACCTAGAACAAGTCATGGACTTCTTCAATGAAAGAAAGTCTCATGGAAACGTTTTCAACGAAATAAGAACCATACAAAATAGATTTATTGATCTTTTGATTTCGGAAAACTTCTTTTTTTGATGTTTTTTCTTTTATCCTAAAGATATGCAGAACGAGTGTATTATGAAATGTTCATTGTCTAGATTTGCATACATCGCTACTTAATCGTTTAGTGGTTATCGATGAAATTACTTCACCATAGATAAAATATTATGGAAGTATATATATATATATTATTGGTTGCTTTTGTTTATGTCGAATTGGAAAAGTGGATCTTCAAAATTCATATGTTTATCCTAAAGTACATAACTTGTGTTCCTCCCTAGTTCTTGCAAAGCCACCTAATCAAGCCTCACCTCATTTGTAGTTATAACATGTTCAGCTGAAAGCAAACTCAAAATAAAATAGGTTTACTATTAGTAACACATATACTTTTTTACCTTAGCTCTTTCTTTATTGTTCATTGAGCAAATGCTTTGATTGCTTATAAGATAATAGGTGAAAATATTCTTCATTCGTTTTTTTTAGAATGAAAAATGGCATTCAAATCCATTCTTTCTCATAACTTGAGAATATGTACAGCGCAGAAAAGAAAAGAAGGCAGATTTTATGAGTTGTAGGGGCGGACCCACTTCCACTGATTTCTTGCGGGAAGGTTCTATAAGGGAAGAAGAATCAGAGTTGTGACCTGGTAACCTTGATTTCTTTCGGAACGTCATTACGAGAGTAACAAAGAAAGAATAACGTAGATAGGAAGGAGCGAGCCCCAAGGATAATGAATTGGTATGCCGGGTGCTTACTTGAGCAAGAAGCCAAGTCATCGATAATCAAAGAAAGGTGTGAGTGAACGAGCCCAACTTTCCGATTCAAATATGACTCCTTTCCACTTTCAACAAATAGAGAAATCTCCGCTAGGCTAGCAGTGGGTAACCAACGTAGTGCCCCATTCGTTCCATGGCATCCAATCAGTTCTCCTCGGATTCCAATCCAATCTCCCAATCAGTGAGAAATAGACGGTCGGATGAGATCTCGAATGTTGTCCCTACCTACTGAGGAATCAAACAAAGTGTACGTAGAAAAAGAGTGTTGGAAATGCATCGAGGAGAACTTACCTTGTGAGTCACTACTCCGGCACTGGGCAGGAATACTACTAGCGAGGCTTATAGGCGGCTAGTTCTTAAAGAAATCTGTCAGCTATAACCTAGCCTATTGAATCTGGTACGCCCGAAGCACGAAACTAGATAGGTAGCCCTACCTACGACTAGAAAAGTATCGTATTTTTTTCTTCCATTAAATCTGCAACTCATTCCTTCCATTATGGAATATCATTTGGAGTTCCCTCTAAAAAAAAGCTTCGCCCTCACTTCACTGAACTTATTGGAAATGCCTAGGACAGAGTTCATTCACTTGCCCAGCAACCCTACTCCTCATAGTTGATCCGAATTTCTATCCCTGATTGAGTCAATCAGGAAGAGGAAGACTTTATAAAATATGAAAAGAAAGGATTGATTACCTTTTTAAGTCAAGTAAAGAAAGGAAAGAGCTATTTATGAGTTTATGTAGATGAAGTTTCAGATTCTTGGATGAGCGGAACATCTTTGAGACAAATCATTTCTACCCGGGTACATAGCTTCATCCAAACCATGGATCCACGAATTGTTGACTCGCTCTAGAAAAGAGCTTCGTAGTTGGGAGCTCTGAACCGATGATCGATATGGTTTCCTAGGATGAGAACTATGGTTTACTACTTGACAATAAGAAAGTTGTTTTCTCTTTTTTGAACTTTTTGAGGTGTTTTGCCTAGTCTGAATTTCCCCTTCTTCTATTTTATTTGATCAAGATGGATAGCAAAAAAGCATGAATAGGCCTACTGGGATGGAAGGATAGAAGGACTGAACGAGAAAAGGAACTCTTTGTTTACCTTGGAATGAATTGCTCAACTACTTAGGTAACGAAACGTTCATCTACGATCTTTCTTAATTAAGAAAAGATAGGACTGTACGGCAGTTCTCGTTAGTAGATTCGCAGAACAGAAGAAGAAGTTCACTCTGACTTGCGCACTACAAAAAGGCAGCCAACGACTTCGGACGTACTCCGTCTTTCGAGCCTCTGTTTAGCTTCAAAAGATAAGGCGCTAGTCCAACGAACGATGCTTTGGTGCGTCCCACCCCAACTAACTAGTGCTTGACTTGACTTTCCCCCGCGCCCTATCCAATGAATAAGGAGAAGGCCGGCCTATCAATGACCGAGCCAGTCTGATCTCCTTTATACTTACCTCAAACAACGAGCGAAGTCGAGATGTTGATGAGAAAGGGGCGAGTCTCAAGGCCAAAGAGTGCTCTTTGAAGGCTACTATGCATCCTTACGAATACAAGAGTGGTTTTTTTTGTTTTAGGTATAGCAGGACTTGAACCTGCGACCATTAGGTTAAAAGCCCAATGCTCTACCAACTGAGCTATACACCCGATTTTACAAGAAGGCTTGGTGCGGAAAAGAAAATAGGGCGGCCTGGCCCCTTTTCTTCTTATCATATCACAAGGGCGCTGCTCTGTATGGGGCTCGTACTGTGGAGCAAGTCTGTGAGTCCTTTCCACTCATTGAGGATTCTATCTAAAAAAGAAGTTCAACGGGGGAGACTACAGTAGCTCGAACTCAGACTATCTACGAAAAAGGTAAAGTCGTCTTTCCTCGACCGAAAGGAGCTGTGTTCTATGGTTATACGTTGTGGAGGTCCAGCACTCTTCTAAACGAAGAAAGAGGGGATTCGTGCTACCTCCTACTCCTACAGAAGATCGATTGGCGCGAACTTCCGGTCGATTCCTTATTCATTGTTGCCGACCCTTACATAATCATAAAGAGAATCAAGATATCCCAAGAACCCAGCAGCGGGATGAATGACTAGCGCTCAAGAACAAGCAAGGGATGAGCGCACGGGAGCGGCGTTGCTTGTTGCTTTATTATCACATTAGAGAAGCGGAACCTCCAAGCTCAGACATCTCAAACTCAGAAACTACCCTTCCATCCCACCCTGCTCCTCCGGCATCGGAAGCAGAACTACCTGACCGAAGGAGATAGACAGGAAGGGAAGACGGTCATACAAAGGCCGAATAAAGCTCTCTTGAAGTTGCATCTGAATATACCTAGAGTCACTCAGTACATACGAACCCTTGAATAAATAAGAATGGAGAAGTATGAAATGTGGGCATCATAACAAAAAAAGAAAAAGACCGAACTAGTAAGACTAATGTCTACTTATTTATACCTTTGAGAGGTCCACTTAGACTATTATTATTTTATCTTTAGCTACGTAGGTTATATAAGATTCAATTCAATCTAACAAGCGGACTGGACTACCTTCGGCTACTACAAGATATTTAGATAAGATTCTGAGCCTACTTTACACACTTAAGGCAGCAGCAGATGATGAAGAAATGGGCGGTAGATGATAATGAGAAAGGGCGCCCCTTGGCATTTCCTGTGGGGGAGTCTGATTGATCCAATCACGACGAATGATGTCAACCCCCTGCGCCTAACTTGACTCTGATTCCCCCACTATGAGAGCTGATCCAGGGGCTAGTTCGGCTACAGAATGGAATTTACGAAAGCCCGTCTTTCCGACTCAATGTATTGCCCTTTGGGACCAGGATCAGGAAGTGAGAGAGGGGACACCAAACATAGGTGCGTACCATTGCCCCAATCCAATGGACTATGTCATACAGGGAGGAACCCTTGGAGGTTGGGACAGAAAGAAAGCAGGTTTTTCTTCCTTCGAGCTACCAAACTCTTTCGTCAGGTGTGGGTCAAGTTCCCTCATTATTGCTTGACTTCCCTTTGGGCACGAAAAGATGGACTAGGACTTAAGTAAGGGAGGGACAACCCCTGTTTCTGGCTTACCTTCAACGAGTGAGTGCTATTCCCATTCCTTACTTTGATCCGACCCTGTTCCCCGACCAGTTTGCTTGCTCACTAGAAGAGTCAAGCGAGAGCGGCTAGTTTAGAAGGAAAAGGACACCAGGGGCTATTCGGCCTCACTTGTCGGAGACTGAACTACCGCTCGCTTACTTGCTGATCAAGGAGAACATTTCAACTTACTCTAAGCATAGAAGGAAGAAGATTGAAAAACTAACAAACAAATTGTCTTCAGCCCTACTTACTTATAGGCGGACTTGGCCCAGGAAACAAGGTTCTATTAGGCTTGCAGGGCTTAAAAAAGAATGAGCTAGATCGCAGGTATTTGGATACGAGGTAGTAGCGGGGTCTAGTCGAAGCGGTGCGCAAAGTGTACAAAGGCGAGTCTCACGGGCAGCGGCACGTGAGGGGTCTCCCTCACTTCATGGAAGACACAGTTAGGGAGTTGGAAGATGCACTTTGGACTCCTGCACTAGTAAGAATTGAACTGGAATAAAAAGTAGGGGTACCTAGTCACTCCGTTACTGAGGAAAGAGAGGATGGCATTTCCATAAGTAGACTATCCTTCTTACTGAATCCTTATCCTGCCCTCTCTACTCGGGAACAATTCATTATTAACTCGTACATAAGAGGAGGGCGTCGACAAGAGAGTTAGCGATCTACAGCTGGTTCGGTGGACTGGTGGTGACACGGGCGGGCCCTCTACTTTATTTGCCGAATCCAATCGATCATGGGCGGCCCTCTTCGTTCACAGTCTTTCTTTCCTTTCGAATCCAAGTGTTCCAATCTGACCAAATAGCAATTCATTGAAATCATTCGGGTCACCTCTTTTTTAAGCACTTGACCAAGCCTATTTCTATAGAAAAGGACAGGAATCTATTGACTTTGAGTCTGTCTCCTACTACGAAATTGGAACTGAACACAGGATGGCAATAGTGATCAAAAAATCCCCTCGTACTACGTCATTATTTATTCTATTTTCCCTGGTAAGTGCTCCAGATGCAGTTGCTTTAGTTGACGTAGTGAGAGGAACCTAATTATCTGTTTCCTTGAATACCAGAGTTGCCTTTTGTAGATGAGAAAGCCAACAATTTTGCAAGGAGTTGATAATTGCACTTTAAGTAGTAAGTTTAAAGACAGTTGAAACTTAATGGCACCGTTTAACCAAGCACTCTTGTAGCTTTGGAAACTCCGTGTTCAGATCGGTGAGGCAAGAGACGAATTCATTGTCAGTTACCTCCACGATATCCAAAATACCCTCCAGACCATGAAGACAGATTAGTCCTGGCCTCTATGTGACTCTGTGTGTATGAGTGTGTGTTGTTACAGTATTTCCAGCCAAATCCCAAGAAGAAAAAAGAGCTAAGAATATGAGTGTTGGTCGTTGAAATAAATAGAATCAAAATACCAGAAAGACAATCAAAATAAGCGCATTTGGGAGCAAATATAGTGACCATTAATGAGAGTCAGGTTCAAACAATTCCAGGATTGTAAATACCATAACAGCAAAGTAGAATGCACCAAATTGAGCCTATTATCGGTTCCAGGAAGAGCACACCAAATGAAAGAAACTATTACTCAAAAAGAGAAGCACATCTCGATCCACAAACTGCCAAAAGCCTTTGTTATTCCATTCCCAGTGGAACGTCAACCTGTTTAACAACAATTTTCTAAGAAACTTGCTTAATTCTAAATGAAACAACCTTATTTTAAAGTGACAGGCAATATCCATTTCAACCAATTATGAAAGAGAAAAGGGCTAACTGCATAGCTAATTGAATTCCTTGAGTTTGTCTTGAAACCGCATTTTCTTCCTAATTAAACTGAGACTAAATCAGAATATGAAAAAAACGAAAGACTCCACAGAACATGAATGAATTCAGGTACATCACATCAGGCTGATATGTGCCGGTATCATACCTGTTTCAAGATTCTTGCTAAGCCCTTCTTGTTGCCACATATCCAGTTTCTTCTAAGGTTTCTTGAATTGCTCAAGTTCCTGCTTGTGGTGACCCAGCACACCACTGCATGTGTAGTGCGCAAGTCGGTGACATAATACTCACAGAAGGACTTATCCGTGAATATTACATCTCTCAGAGTGGTACAACAGAAACACAGCGAGACCAGGCAAAACAATAGGATACAAACTTCATTACAAAATCTTGAGAATCTCTTTGATGAATCAAGAAGATCTCATACAAATGATACATCAGAAGAAGCAATTCGAAGATCCAAGCTGGAGAAGAACTCTAGCTCAGAACTAAATCTAGTATGGCTGATGCCAGCCCTAATCTATGCCCTGAAATAACTACTCCAAGAATGGACTCCACCTACACCTTGATAGCTTCTCCTCCATCAGCGTTGTTGTCGCACCCGGACTTCTAGAGGATACTCGCAGTTCCGTTGAACAGTAGTGGATTGGATTACGGGGCTTACCGGCACCCGCATCTCTTACGAGTAGGCCAACACACGTATGTGTGACAACCAACCCCTATCTGTTCAGCGTCTACGTAAACCATCCCATAGAAATCAGGATACTACCATTGACGTACTTCATACCATACACACATGGTACGTCAACGGCGTTGAACAAAATGATAACACAACAGATCTCTAAGACACAAAAGATGGAAATAAGTTGCAAATAGCTCTCACTAGAGCAGAGATAGCAAATACAATCATACAGAGGACACATGTCCCAACATAACATCATTACATCTCAGCGGAAGCATTCAAAGGGTCTGAGTACAGACAAATCCAAATAGGCTTACGAAGCCCGGAATGAAAAGGAGACGGAGCCCATCCACGATGTCTCGGATCCTGCCCGGGTCCGCTACCTACTCGTCAGCAGCCTCGTCAAACTCCACGTAGTAGCCGTCACGGGGATCCTCGTAAGCGTAGTCTGCGGAAACCACAGCCCCAAAGGGGTCAGTACATAATCGTACTGGCAAGCAAGACTCACAGTTCACCAAAGTGTAGCCCGTCAACACCAAGCACAGATGCCTTGGGTTCAACGGAAGAAAGGGATATAAAAGATGCTGCAACTGGCTGCACTAACCAACTACAGAACATACTACAACTTCCGGCTATCAGAAAGGGGATAAGATAGCGTATCGTGACCAACTACAACTAACCACCACACAAACCCATCCTGGATCTCGCCCCTTATCCAAAGAAGCAATCCGAGGATAACTCACACAGTTGGATTAATGATGGATCAAATTGTTGTGTCAATAAGCCTATTACTAGTCAAGTTATCATTAGTTAGGTGTAAGTTTTTGTTGGCTCTAATCTTGATTCAGTTATCTGCATGTTTATTTCGTCGCATATAGTTTAGGTAGTTATAGCTGCTGGCCTGTGAAGCTTCAGCAAGTGCGACAATGGTGAGATGCCAAGCTAGTGGGCATGGCGTGATGCTGGTGCTGTGCGATGCAGCACTGTCGCGAGAAGAAGAAGTGTGAAGGCCTGCATGCTCAAGTGGGGTCGGGTGATCCGGGTGGTCTGCTATGCCTGAGATTTAGCCAAGATAATTGTAGATTAGTTAGTGCATGCATTAGTCGGTTAACTGCATGGTCAAATCAGTTGCTCAAGTGATGGGCGTGCGCGTGTGTGTAGCTAGTGGGTTAGTGCACAGGCGACGTGGTGTGAGTGGCCGAGTGTGGCTTCGTGTGTTAGCCTATTTAATCAGCATTGTAAGCATGTTTCAATTAACAAGAAAAAGAGAGGAGAAAAGCTCGGCTGTGTGAGGCAGTCCGGGGCCAAACTTCTTGTGTTCTTCCTGTTCGTGAGATAGTGAGCTGTGAGAGACAGCCAACGATTACATTTGGCATCAGAGCCAAGTTCTATCCGTTCTGGAGGTGATGGCACAAGATGGGGCGACCAAGGCGGCGGAGCTGGCGAAGAAGATGGCGGAGGAGCCGGAGACGCCGTACACTCCACCAAGGGCGCAGCTCACCGATGGTGCCGGCAGCGGCGCCGAGCTTCGTGTCGTGGAGCGCGTGGTCCGGCAGAGCTCAAGCATGGTGCAGCTGCCGATGCTCTCCCGCACAAACTACTCCGATTGGGCGCTCGTGCTGCAGGTGCGGCTGGAGGCGCAAGGATGGTGGGTGGCCATCGAGCCGGGCGTCTGCGACTACCACGCCGACCGCGAGGCCCTCGGCGTCATCCTCGCAGCTGTGCCGCCGGAGATGCTGCGCACGTTGGCGGTGAAGAAAACCGCGAAGGAGGCTTGGGACACCCTCAAAACTTTGAGTTGGGGTCCGAGCGTGTCCGTGAGGCAAGGGCGCAGACTCGCCGCGCCGAGTTCGAGAACCTCCGGTTCAAGGACGGCGAGAAGGTGGAGCAGTTCGCCATGCGGCTCACGGGGATCATGCACGAGCTGGAGGTCCTCGGAGACGGCGTCACTGAGCACAAGGCCGTGCTCAAATTCCTGCGCGTCGTGCCGCAGCGTTTTCGGCAGCTCGCCCACTCGATTCAGCAGCTACTCGACCTGAAGACAATGACCGTGGAGGAGCTTTCAGGGCGCTTCTTGGCTGTCGAGGAGAGTCTCGACGCGGATGAACAGGAAGGTGGGCAGCACGGTGGTGATCATTTGCTCCTCACGGAACAGCAGTGGATGGAGCGCACACGGAAGAACAACCGTGGCCGAGACAAGAAGAAGGTACGGTGCTTCAATTGCCATGAACTCGGACATTTTGCCTGGGAGTGTCCAGAGAAGAAGAAGAAGGAGGACGGCGGAAAAAAGGAGGAGGAGAAGGCGCTGCTCGCTGGTTACGGCAGCGACGGCGTGGGACTTTACTAAAGCCGCATACGAGTGAAGAATCAAGATTAGGGGGGAAATTGTTGGCTCTAATCTTGATTCAGTTATCTGCATGTTTATTTCGTCGCATATAGTTTAGGTAGTTATAGCTGCTGGCCTGTGAAGCTTCAGCAAGTGCGACAATGGTGAGATGCCAAGCTAGTGGGCATGGCGTGATGCTGGTGCTGTGCGATGCAGCACTGTCGCGAGAAGAAGAAGTGTGAAGGCCTGCATGCTCAAGTGGGGTCGGGTGATCCGGGTGGTCTGCTATGCCTGAGATTTAGCCAAGATAATTGTAGATTAGTTAGTGCATGCATTAGTCGGTTAACTGCATGGTCAAATCAGTTGCTCAAGTGATGGGCGTGCGCGTGTGTGTAGCTAGTGGGTTAGTGCACAGGCGACGTGGTGTGAGTGGCCGAGTGTGGCTTCGTGTGTTAGCCTATTTAATCAGCATTGTAAGCATGTTTCAATTAACAAGAAAAAGAGAGGAGAAAAGCTCGGCTGTGTGAGGCAGTCCGGGGCCAAACTTCTTGTGTTCTTCCTGTTCGTGAGATAGTGAGCTGTGAGAGACAGCCAACGATTACAGTTTTTCTGAGTACTTGTTAGCCAGTACTTTCACCAAGTCAACCATAACCACGGAAAACACGGCTTCTCGAGAAGATTTATCCCTGCAGGGGTGCACCAATTTGGCCGTACACGTAAGAATAACCCGCCAGATGGGAAGGCCTTTCCCACCAAGCGGGGCACTCAACACAACTCAACTCTTCTTCGCATCAAGCCCAAAGCACCACGTGCTGTGCGTGCGCGGCTAATCGAGCCCCACGAAGAAAAGGGGACCCTCATAGCACTGGAAGACCACGCCGCCCTAAAGGCCGACTACAAAAGTTCCACCCTGGCCTCGGGTTCGTACCTGCATATGCGTGCATCAAATGGAAAGTCCGAACTAGGTGTGGCGATTCGGACGAGATGCGAATCGAATCAAATTGAGGGGGGCGCCCATACACGCTTCCCACATGCGGATAGTGCGCTCATCATGGATCAGTAGACAAGACCCTTTTCCTAATTAGGGTCGACACTAGCAGGCCTCAAAACCACGCCGGGCCTCCTGCCGGTGCCTTATCAGCAATTTATTATTACCTCAAATTAACAGGTTGTTGTTTAACATCGAGCCACAGAATAATCAAATATGGTAACAGAAAGTAACCGATAACAGACTCGAGCAAAAACAACCCTAAGCATGCTAGTAAGACACGAGCCCAAGCAACGGGGTTATAGGACTGGAGGTGAGGCAATCTCAGGGTTCAGGGTATCATGTGATAGGTTCGTAACAGAAGCAACAATACATATGGCTAGCAGAAATAGACAACGGAAGTATCGGTAACCAATGTTGAAAGGAACACAGTGGTTCATGTGAGTGATAACTTGCCTGCAAACTCAGTAGCCTGGTACTGGGCTAGATCCTCAGAAGGGGTGTCGTAAGTATCGTCTGTCTCAACGTCGTCGTCTATCCGAGAAGAAGCAAACAAACAATACAGGAAGATAAACAATCAATATCATGGCATAGTGCACAATCATGGGATGATGCATGTCAAGTTAAGGGATGCATCAAAATAAACTAGTTGACATGGTAACACAATTTAAATGGACACATATGCAATTTTGAGTTGCATATGAAAAGCCCATGAATTTTGGTTGAAACAATTGTTTTCCAATTAACCAACAGGTGAAGGTGGATTAGTATGATGCATGGATGAGGAAAACAGAATAATAACAACAATAGAAACAATTTAGCATAGGGTTTACCAAGTTTAGAAATTTATTTATTAAGTTAAGGAATTTTTTGGTTACTTAAAGGGGTTACACAAATAGTTGTTGTTTTCACCAATTTAAATTGTGCAAAATAAATAACAAAATTCATATTTGAAAAGAATACAAAATTTTAGTTGGATTACATGTTTCAAATATTGAAAAAGGAGTTAGGATGAATTTATTATGACTTAAACAAGATTAAACAAGTTTTAAATGAATTTAAAACAAGTTTTGAAAATTATTTGAATTTTATTTGTTCCAAACATAAATTCAAGTTCATATTAGAAAAGTTTATATTTTTTCTAGCTTGAAAACATATTTTACATGTTCAAAAATAATTTAATTTGAGCAAGTTATGAATTTAGCAAATTTAAATGAGTTAAACAAGGTTTAAATTATTTAAGCAATTTTAATTATTCAAAACATGAAACAAAATTTATATTTGAATAGGTGGTTTGAAATAGCATGGAAAACATATTTTATTTGCATTATTTGGATTTAGTATGAATTAGTTATTGATTTTATCAAATTACAATTGAATTGTTTGAATTCAAATTTGGAATGCATTTGGAAAATTCAAAACAGAAAACAAATGTTATAAATAGATAGATAATTTAATTTGGGGCAGTGTACATATTTTATTTTTTATTTGGAATTATAAAAAAAAGTTATTAGCTTTTTAGTTCCAGGGGCCATTCTGCAATTAAAAGGACTTGTTTGTGAAACAGAAAAGGTTGAAACCTTTTATACCGCACTGCTAGCTAACCCAGGGCACTGCCACTGGGCCCTGGGCCAGCGTGGCATGCACGCGTGGCAGCTGGCCACACAGCAGCTGACAGGGGGGCCACCCTGTCAGCGCGCTGCGCAAAAAAACTTGGTTTTATTCCGCGGCGAGGGAATCGAACCTGCGCCCCTGGAGCGCGCAAGCAGCGCTGCTACCGCTGCGGTTTTTTCGTTCAGTTTTGTCGGTAAAGGGGTTGCGTACAGGTTGAGGTTCAGATCTAATGCTTAACTGAATTTCAGCGCGCGCGCTAACTGAACCTCGACAGAGAAAACGACCGGCGATCACCGTGGTGCTGCTGCGCCGGCAGCTCGTGGGCATCGGGGGTGTGCTGCGGATACGTTGAGTACGTGTGCGTGCTCGAGGAGAGAGAGGAGGAGTGCACGGTGAGCTCACTGCGGCTGTCGTCGAGCAGAGGATCGGGGAGACGGTGGCCGGCGACAGGTCGATGATGGCGGCGCCGATCCAGGTCCCCTCGTGCTCCACGTGGGTGTCCACCAGCTCGAGGAAGGAACGGCGAGCTCGTTCCCGCGATCAGCTCACGCTGAGAGTCATCATGGACGGCGATCGCCGGAGATGTTCAGAGTCGGGGTGTTCGGGTGCGGTGGCAGAGAGGAGAAATTCCGGTGGGAGCGGGAGAGAGACGACGGCGGAGAAGAGGGAGAGGGGTGGAGCGGTGGCTAGGGCTCGAGGGAACCCTAGGGGGTGGTCTTATAGAGGGGGTAGGGCACGCATCGGCCGTCGGCGGGGTGCTGTGCCGCCGTGGCACCCCCCGATGCGGCGCCGTACAGAAAGAAGACGGGGGGAGCTGCACGAAGCGGTATCGGGCCGCGCGGGTAAGGTAAATGGCTGGGCTGCTCCCTCTGCTGCGCGCGTTTTTTTCTTTTTTAAAATTTTATTCTTCTGTTTTTTTTTTTTGCAGAAAAGGAAATGGAAGAAATAGATAGATTTTGAGTTAGTAAAAATTTTTAGAAAAAATTTGGTTGTGTTAAATAGGTCAAAAGCAACCAATTGCAAACTTAGTTTTCCAAAAGTTTCAAGTTTTAAATACTGTTTGTGATTTAATTCAAATTGGATGGATTTTATCATTAAGTGAATTATTATTTGAAAACAACTTCTTAATAGGGTGAACCCTATTGTTTAATTAGAACAAATGAGTTGAATTGTTTTAGTAATATTCATAAATTCAAATTGGGTGTTGTGTGGGATTTGATTTGAATTTTTGAATGCAAATTGGGATTAATTGATTGATTAGAAGCCACCATTTTAATAGTTGAACATTATGGAATAAAATGAAAACAAATTGGTTGTTTTTATTTGAACTCTTTATTTAAAAGGTTGTAACATAACAAGTATGAAATAAATGTTTGAATAAAGTTTGAATTTCAATTGTGAAAACAGAGTAAAACAGAAGCAAACAAATGGAAAACAAAGTAAACCAAATGCAAACAATTCAATGAATATGATGACATGATGCAAAACTTTAATTAAACAGGAAACAAACATGCTAGGGGTGGTTTTTCATACTTGGGATGTTACAAAACGCCCCCCCTTGAAGGAATCGCGCCCCGAGATTCCTACTGAGAAAGGAAAAGGTCCGGATACTTCTTGCGAAGATCCTCTTCGGTCTCCCACGTTGCCTCTTTATCGGAATGATGCGACCACTGCACTTTCAAGAACTTGGTGCTCTTGTTGCGAGTCTTACGCTCAGTCTCATCGAGAATACGAACAGGGTGCTCCTCATAAGAGAGATCATCTTGCAGTTCAATGGAATCATGATCAACCGCACGATCTGGATGTTTGAAACACTTCTTGAGCTGTGACACATGAAACACATCGTGCACCTTGGATAGTTTTTCTGTAAGTTCAAGACGATAGGCATTTTCTGCCCGCCTTGAGAGAATGTTGAAAGGACCAATGTATCTTGGTGCAAGCTTTCCTTTCACACCGAAACGATGAGTGCCTTTGAGGGGAGTTACACGGAGATATGCCTTGTCACCAGGTGCATAGATCATATCCCTGTGCTTGCTGTCATAGTAGCTTTTCTGACGAGACTGAGCAATCTTGAGATTGTCACGAATGATGCGAACTTTCTCCTCGGCTTCCTTAACAATGTCAGGGCCTAAGAGTGAACGTTCACCAGCTCCAGACAATTGATTGGACTCCTGCATCTGCGGCCATAGAGTGCTTCAAATGGTGCCATGCCTAGGCTTGCCTGGTAGCTGTTGTTGTAGGAGAATTCAGCATATGGAAGGCAATCCTCCCATTTCATGCCAAAGGAGATACCACATGCTCTGAGCATATCCTCGAGAATCTGATTGACTCTTTCGACTTGCCCTTGAGACTAAGGGTGATAAGCTGTGCTGAACAGAAGTTTGGTGCCCAATGCTTCTTGAAAGCTTTTCCAGAAATGAGAAGTGAATATGCTTCCACGGTCTGAGCTTATTTCCAATGGAACACCATGAAGAGGAACAATCTTTGCTGTGTAGAGCTCTGCTAACTGGCTAGCTGAGATTGTTTCTTTGACAGCAAAGAAGTGAGCTACCTTAGTGAGACGATCAATAACAACGAAGATTGCATCGTTTCCCTTCTTGGACTTTGGAAAACCAGTGACGAAGTCCATTTCAATCATGTCCCACTTCCATTCAGGAATTTTCAGAGGTTGTAGAAGACCGGCTGTTTTCTGATGGACTGCCTTAACACGTTGACAAACGTCGCATTCAGAAACGTATTGAGCAATTTCACGTTTCATGCCAGGCCACCAATACAGTGTCTTAAGATCCTGGTACATCTTTGTACTTCCAGGGTGAATGGAAAGAGGAGTTTCATGAGCCTCCTTGAGAATGATATCTTTGAGACTTTGAACTTGAGAAACTGCAATGCGTCCTTCGAAGAACACAGTTCCCTTGTCATCAATTGAGAAGGACTTAAATTCTCCTTGCCTTCTTTGATTTCTACCATCTTCTTGATTTCAGCATCACGAAGTTGTTCAGAACGAATCTTATCCTCGAGAGTTGGACTGGCTGTCAAGCTTGCAAGATAACCTTGAGGAACAAGACCAAGGTTCAGCTTCTGGAATTCTTCATGAAGTGGAGGTTGGCTTTCCATGATCATGAGATTATTGCAATATGACTTGCGACTGAGAGCATCGGCCATAACATTATCCTTGCCTGGAGTGTAAGAAATGGTGAGATCAAAGTCTTTAATCTTTTCAATCCATCTCCTTTGCCTGAGGTTTAGATCTGGTTGAGTGAAGATGTATTTCAGACTCTTATGATCGGAAAAGATTTCAGTGCGGTTACCCAACAAGTATTGTCTCCATTTCTTGAGGGCAAACACAACTGCTGCAAGTTCTAGGTAATGTGTGGGATAGTTTTTCTCATGTGCATTCAACTGACGTGAAGCATAAGCCACAACTTGACGTTCTTGCATAAGAACTGCACCTAGACCTTGGAGAGATGCATCGCAGAATATCTGGAAAGGTTTGGTAGTATCTGGGCCAACCAGAACTGGGGTAGAAGTGAGTTAGTCTTCAGGAGATTGAAACTTTCATCACACTGTGGAGACCAAACGAACTTCTTGTCCTTCTTTGTGAGATCAGTGAGAGGTTTGGCAATCTTGGAAAAGTTTTGGACAAAACGACGGCAATAGCTAGCCAAGCCAAGAAAACTTCTGACTTGCTTCACCATCTTAGGAGGTTTCCAATCAACAATTGCTTTAACCTTTTGGATCAATGGCTATGCCCTTGGCAGAGATGACATGACCAAGGTAAGCAACTTCTGGAATCCAGAACTCACATTTGGAGAACTTGGCATATAGACGATGCTCGCGAAGTTTCATGAGAGTGAGACGAAGGTGTTCTCCATGCTCTTCCTCGGATTTGGAGTAGACAAGAATGTCATCAAGATATACCACAACGAACTTGTCGAGGTATTCATGGAAGACAGAATTCATGAGTCTAGAGAACGTCGCCGGTGCATTGGTGAGACCAAAGGACATGACGGTGTATTCATATAGACCGTACCGAGTGGTGAAAGCTGTTTTTGGAATATCTTCCTTTCTGATCTTTATTTGATGGTAACCCATCCTCAAGTCCAACTTTGAGAATATTGAGGCTCCAGCAAGTTGATCAAAAAGATCATCGATACGAGGAATTGGATACTTGTTTTTGATGGTTTTCTCGTTAAGAGGACAATAGTCAACAACGAGTCTCTTTGTTTGATCCTTCTTGGCAACGAACAGAGTTGGGCAACCCCAAGCCGAAGAACTAGGCTGAATGTAACCTTTCTCCATGTACATATCGATTTGCTCCTTTAACAATTTCAGTTCAGGAGGAGCTATCTTGTATGGATGCTTAGAGATTGGAGCAGTACCTGGCTCAAGCTCGATCACGAACTCAACTGCTCTGTCCGGAGGCATCCCTGGCAACTCTTCTAGGAAGACGTCAGGGAATTCACAAACCACCAGAACATTTTCAAGTAGAGGTAGAGGTTTAGCATCGAGGGTGTAAAGCTGAACAGAACTTGATTCATTTGGAGAATAGACTATCTGGCCAGAAGGGTGGAACAGAGTTATTGACTTCTGAGCACAATCAATCGTAGCTTTATTGGCCTTCAACCAATCCATGCCAAGAATGACATCAATGTCAGAATTGCCAAGCAGAATGAGGGAAGCAAGGAATATGTGACCTCCAATTAGGATCAGATTCCTGTGACTGATCTTGGAAGTTTGCATAGTTGCTCCAGGGGAGTTTACTACTAGCGGGGAACCCAAACCAACAAAAGGTATAGTTTAACTGCTGTCGCAAAGATCTTTGACACGAAAGAATGCGATGCTCCGGTATCAAACAACACTTTAGCTGGAATAGAGTTTACGGGGAATGTACCGAGAACGACGTCAGCAGCTTCCTCAGCTTTGTCGACCTTGACATGATTCACCCTCGCGGTCCTCCCGACAGGCCTGTTGTTGGAGTTGAAGGCTTTAGCCGGGGGAGCACGCACCATTGCCTGGTTGGTGTTGGGGCGAGGTGGTGGTGGAGGTAGCTGCCTCTGAGTGCACTTGTCAGCGTAGTGCCCCGTCTGCTTGCATTTGTAGCAAGTGACGACACGAGGTGCATCTGGCCTTGGCTGCCCCATTGAAAACCTCTGAGCCTGCATCTGAGATGGGTTGGGTGGGCGGGAAGCGAAGCCTGGAGAAGCTTGGGCATATGGAGCCCGAGTGACAGCACCATTTGGCACCCAGATGCGGCGCTTCTGCGGAGGAGTGGTCATGTTGGAGGAGGAACCACCCTCACGCGAGTGCTTTCGAGACTCCTCGAACGCCTTGCGCCCATTTTCTTCATTGAGCGCGGTGTTCACGAGCTCCTCGAAGTCTTTGGCCTTGATGTTGGTGAGGGCGTACTTGAGTTCCGGGTTAAAACCTCGGCGGAACCTTGCCATCTTCTTAGCCTCAGTGGACACCTCATCACCAGCGTAACGAGCGAGGCGATTGAACTCATTCTGATAGCCAATGACGTCCAGCTTGCCCTGCTTGAGAGAGCAAAACTCCTCACGCATCCTTTCCATGAGACCATCTGGGATGTGGTGTTTCAGGAAGGCATCCTTGAAACAACCCCAAGTGATTGGGTATCCAGCTCTCATGGTCTGGTAGTTCTCCCACTAGGTAGCTGCCTGACCCTTCAGTAGGTAGGTGGCATACTTGACTTTGTCTTCCTCAGCAACGTGAGCAATGTCCAGAGCCCTGGCCATCTCCCGGATCCAGTCATCAGAATCCAGAGGCTCGCGTGTTTCCACGAAAGCTCTCGGCCCCAGAATCAGAAACTCCTTGATGCTGACTCGTGGAGCATTCTGGTTGTTTTGCTGGTTAGCCTGGATCTGGGCCATCTGCGTCACGACCAGAGTCATCTGAGTCAACAGCTCCGTGATTGGCGGTGGCTCAGGCGGGTTGTTCCTTGTTGGCGGCATCCTGAATAGACATGCATTTTAGCACAACAACAGAAACAGATAGACTTGGAAACCGAAAGAGAGATTATTCCGACGCATGAATAGATAACCAACAGGTACATCATCACATGTTCAAATACATCAGAATATCCAACACACCAATACATGGTTCGAAAGCCAAAGGATAACTAAATATAGCTAAGAATGGATACATCGGTACTCCCATGCTCATCACGCAGGACGGCGGTGAGTAGTACGGCGAGAGGTACGGTGAGGAGCACGCCCACGAAAGTAGGTAGAACGACGATCCACATAGATCTGACGTGGTCTGAGAGCGACTCTAGGTGTGGTGAAGTACATAACGTCGGCTCCCTGTGCTCCAAAGCGGGGAATCCCAGTGTAACCAGCACCGAGGTTGAGAAGTGGACCTCTGATCAGCTCGTAACCTCCAACATCTGGCAGACGACGACCAACTGGCTGATCAAAACGTGCAAAGCGCTCATCTCCAACAAAGTCTGTGGTGTACGTCGCCAGACGAGTCAAAGCAAGATAGAGCTGCTCTCTGACTGAGGTCAACTCCTGAGAAAGTGTGGTGGCAACTGCGTCACTATGCCTCACAAACTGAGCGGTGGTGTGCAGCCTGGTGTTATCATGCTCGTGGACATCCAGGTTGTCGTAGAGAGTGAAGTGAGCTCCCTCCGAAGTGATGTAACCACGGGGGATGTGGCGATAGATAGAATCGTCAAATCCCCAGTAGTCAGCACGAAGGACGGTGAGACTCACATAAGCTGCCTGCTGCACGGCCATATCCACTGTGGAACCTACTGCCTCGCAGCGGTGGACAACGCTCATGCCATCATCTGACAGAATGTAGACGATAGCCTGGTAGTAGGTCTGGTCAAACTCTCGCTGCTGCTCGTAGACCTGGTACTCTGGTGCCCAACGGAACCCCAGATAAGTGACCATGTCTCTCAGCATCTCCGGATAACCAGCAGTGCTCTCGCAACGAGTCATCCGAACCACCTGCGGGAAGAACCTGAGATCCATCTGCAGATGATCGGGGAAGTTTTGATTAGATGCCGGTAGAGAACTGAAGTGGAAAGCAACAACAAGGTTTCAACGGACGAAAAGGATTTTGAGAAGGACAGGATATCGAAGCAACATCGGGAAACACGAGACCAAAAACTCCTGAGGTACTACGGAAAAACCCATCCGGGCTTCTAAAGGATCAATATCTACTGCTTAAGGAATAGAGGATTTGCTTCCGGGGCTTACACGCCTCCGTTCTCAATCGTGAGTAGGCAACATGATAAATCATGTCACAACCACCTCCATTCCTATGGTCTAGTAGATATAACTATCCTTGAGAAACCAGGATACGTGAAAACCTAACTTGAAAGTTTAGGTGAGAAGAGAAAACAACGTTGCACTTCCTTACCAGAAAAGGGAGGGTGGGTGGGGAAAGAAGTAAAATGGCAGAATTCCTACTCTCACGTTTGATTTTTCCTATATAGCTACAAAATAGTTTCTAGACTCAACTGCGACCAATAAAAGGGATCCTACAGGCAGACAGGCTCTGATACCATTTGTCGCACCCGGACTTCTAGAGGATACTCGCAGTTCCGTTAAACAGTAGTGGATTGGATTACGGGGCTTACCGGCACCCGCATCTCTTACGAGTAGGCCAACACACGTATGTGTGACAACCAACCCCTATCTGTTCAGCGTCTACGTAAACCATCCCATAGAAATCAGGATACTACCATTGACGTACTTCATACCATACACACATGGTACGTCAACGGCGTTGAAAAAAATGATAACACAACAGATCTCTAAGACACAAAAGATGGAAATAAGTTGCAAATAGCTCTCACTAGAGCAGAGATAGCAAATACAATCATACAGAGGACACATGTCCCAACATAACATCATTACATCTCAGCGGAAGCATTCAAAGGGTCTGAGTACAGACAAATCCAAATAGGCTTAAGAAGCCGGGAATGAAAAGGAGACGGAGCCCATCCACGATGTCTCGGATCCTGCCCGGGTCCGCTACCTACTCGTCAGCAGCCTTGTCAAACTCCACGTAGTAGCCGTCACGGGGATCCTCGTAAGCGTAGTCTGCGGAAACCACAGCCCCAAAGGGGTCAGTACATAAACGTACTGGCAAGCAAGACTCACAGTTCACCAAAGTGTAGCCCGTCAACACCAAGCACAGATGCCTTGGGTTCAACGGAAGAAAGGGATATAAAAGATGCTGCAACTGGCTGCACTAACCAACTACAGAACATACTACAACTTCCGGCTATCAGAAAGGGGATAAGATAGCGTATCGTGACCAACTACAACTAACCACCACACAAACCCATCCTAGATCTCGCCCCTTATCCAAAGAAGCAATCCGAGGATAACTCACACAGTTGGATTAATGATGGATCAAATTGTTGTGTCAATAAGCCTATTACTAGTCAAGTTATCATTAGTTAGGTGTAAGTTGTTCTGAGTAATTTTTAGCCAGTACTTTCACCAAGTCAACCATAACCGCGGAAAACATGGCTTCTCGAGAAGATTTATCCCTCCAGGGGTGCACCAATTTGGCCGTACACGTAAGAATAACCCGCCAGATGGGAAGATCTTTCCCACCAAGCGGGGCACTCAACACAACTCAACTCTTCTTCGCATCAAGCCCAAAGCACCACGTGCTGTGCGTGCGCGGCTAATCGAGCCCCACGAAGAAAAGGGGACCCTCATAGCACTGGAAGACCACGCCGCCCTAAATGCCGACTACAAAAGTTCCACCCTGGCCTCGGGTTCGTACCTGCATATGCGTGCATCAAATGGAAAGCCCGAACTAGGTGTGGCGATTTGGACGAGATGCGAATCGAATCAAATTGAGGGGGGCGCCCATACACGCTTCCCACATGCGGATAGTGCGCTCATCATGGATCAGTAGACAAGACCCTTTTCCTAATTAGGGTCGACACTAGCAGGCCTCAAAACCACGCCGGGCCTCCTGCCGGTGCCTTATCAGCAATATATTATTACCTCAAATTAACAGGTTGTTGTTTAACATCGAGCCCCAGAATAATCAAATATGGTAACAGAAAGTAACCGATAACAGACTCGAGCAAAAACAACCCTAAGCATGCTAGTAAGACACGGGCCCAAGCAACGGGGTTATAGGACTGGAGGTGAGGCAATCTCAGGGTTCAGGGTATCATGTGATAGGTTCGTAACAGAAGTAACGATACATATGGCTAGCAGAAATAGACAACGGAAGTATCGGTAACCAATGTTGAAAGGAACACAGTGGTTCATGTGAGTGATAACTTGCCTGCAAACTCAGTAGCCTGGTACTGGGCTAGATCCTCAGAAGGGGTGTCGTAAGTATCGTCTGTCTCAACATCGTCGTCTTTCCGAGAAGAAGCAAACAAACAATACAGGAAGATAAACAATCAATATCATGGCATAGTGCACAATCATGGGATGATGCATGTCAAGTTAAGGGATGCATCAAAATAAACTAGTTGACATGGTAACACAATTTAAATGGACGCATATGCAATTTTGAGTTGCATATGAAAAGCCCATGAATTTTGGTTGAAACAATTGTTTTCCAATTAACCAACAGGTGAAGGTGGATTAGTATGATGCATGGATGAGGAAAACAGAATAATAACAACAATAGAAACAATTTAGCATAGGGTTTACCAAGTTTAGAAATTTATTTATTAAGTTAAGGAATTTTTTGGTTACTTAAAGGGGTTACACAAATAGTTGTTATTTTCACCAATTTAAATTGTGCAAAATAAATAACAAAATTCATATTTGAAAAGAATACAAAATTTAAGTTGGATTACATGTTTCAAATATTGAAAAAGGAGTTAGGATGAATTTATTATGACTTAAACAAGATTAAACAAGTTTTAAATGAATTTAAAACAAGTTTGAAAATTATTTGAATTTTATTTGTTCCAAACATAAATTCAAGTTCATATTAGAAAAGTTTATATTTTTTCTAGCTTGAAAACATATTTTACATGTTCAAAAATAATTTAATTTGAGCAAGTTATGAATTTAGCAAATTTAAATGAGTTAAACAAGGTTTAAATTATTTAAGCAATTTTAATTATTCAAAACATGAAACAAAATTTATATTTGAATAGGTAGTTTGAAATAGCATGGAAAACATATTTTATTTGCATTATTTGGATTTAGTATGAATTAGTTATGGATTTTATCAAATTACAATTGAATTGTTTGAATTCAAATTTGGAATGCATTTGGAAAATTCAAAACAGAAAACAAATGTTATAAATAGATAGATAATTTAATTTGGGGCAGTGTACATATTTTATTTTTGTTATTTGGAATTATAAAATAAAAGTTATTAGCTTTTTAGTTTCAGGGGCCATTCTGCAATTAAAAGGACTTGTTTGTGAAACAGAAAAGGTTGAAACCTTTTATACCGCACTGCTAGCTAACCCAGGGCACTGCCACTGGGCCCTGGGCCAGCGTGGCATGCACGCGTGGCAGCTGGCCACACTGCAGCTGACAGGGGGGGCCACCCTGTCAGCGCGCTGCGCAAAAAAACTTGGTTTTATTCTGCGGCGAGGGGAATCGAACCTGCGCCCTGGGCGCGCGCAAGCAGCGCTGCTACCGCTGCGGTGTTTCGTTCAGTTTTGTCAGTAAAGGGGTTGCGTACAGGTTGAGGTTCAGATCTAATGCTTAACTGAATTTCAGCGCGCGCGCTAACTGAACCTCGACAGAGAAAACGACCGGCGGCGATCACCGTGGTGCTGCTGCGCCGTGCTGCTCGTGGGCATCGGGGATGTGCTGCGGATACGTTGAGTACGTGTGCGTGCTCGAGGACAGAAAGGAGGAAGTGCACGGTGAGCTCACTGCGGCTGTCGTCGAGCAGAGGATCGGGGGAGACGGTGGCCGGCGACAGGTCGATGATGGCGGCGCCGATCCAGGTCCCCTCGTGCTCCACGTGGGTGTCCACCAGCTCGAGGAAGGAACGGCGAGCTCGTTCCCGCGATCAGCTCACGCCGAGAGTCATCGTGGACGGCGATCGCCGGAGATGTTCAGAGTCGGGGTGTTCGGGTGCGGTGGCAGAGAGGAGAAATTCCGGTGGGATCGGGAGAGAGACGACGGCGGAGAAGAGGGAGAGGGGTGGAGCGGTGGCTAGGGCTCGAGGGAACCCTAGGGGGTGGTCTTATAGAGGGGGTAGGGCGCGCATCGGCCGTCGGCGGGGTGCTGTGCCGCCGTGGCACCCCCCGATGCGGCGCCGTACAGAAAGAAGACGGGGGGAGCTGCGCGAAGCGGTATCGGGCCGCGCGGGTAAGGTAAATGGGCTGGGCTTCTCCCTCTGCTGTGCGCGTTTTTTTCTTTTTTAAAATTTTATTCTTCTGTTTTTTTTTTGCAGAAAAGGAAATGGAAGAAATAGATAGATTTTGAGTTAGTAAAAAAATTTAGAAAAAATTTGGTTGTGTTAAATAGGTCAAAAGCAACCAATTGCAAACTTAGTTTTCCAAAAGTTTCAAGTTTTAAATACTGTTTGTGATTTAATTCAAATTGGATGGATTTTATCATTAAGTGAATTATTATTTGAAAACAACTTCTTAATAGGGTGAACCCTATTGTTTAATTAGAACAAATGAGTTGAATTGTTTTGGTAATATTCATAAATTCAAATTTGGTGCTGTGTGGGATTTGATTTGAATTTTTGAATGCAAATTGGGATTAATTGATTGATTAGAAGCCACCATTTTAATAGTTGAACATTATGGAATAAAATGAAAACAAATTGGTTGTTTTTATTTGAACTCTTTATTTAAAAGGTTGTAACATAACAAGTATGAAATAAATGTTTGAATAAAGTTTGAATTTCAATTGTGAAAACAGAGTAAAACAGAAGCAAACAAATGGAAAACAAAGTAAACCAAATGCAAACAATTCAATGAATATGATGACATGATGCAAAACTTTAATTAAACAGGAAACAAACATGCTAGGGGTGGTTTTTCATACTTGGGATGTTACAGTTGTTGATGACGATGCTTTACTGGCTAAGTAGTATAAGACTCCACCTAGCTTCCTTAGACAGCGATGGCTTCTCGATGAAGACTTCCATAGGCTTCAACTCTAAGCAGGGGGTCAAACGGGAACGAATGAGTAACGAGCGTTACTCAGCAAGATCATGATATATAGTGGGTAGTTTGATGCACTAATTACAGCTTTAGACTCAAAAGAGTCCTAAGCTAATGCAGGTTTTTAAAACTTTCTTCAAGAGATTGCTTTTACTTCTGAAAACTATGCCCGCCAGACCATCACAGGAGCTAGAACTTCATGGAGTTGCCTTTCCTGTAGCGTTCGCAGTTCCTTCCCGGAACAAGGTGTAACATGCCACATCCTTTTACACTCTGCAGAGGTGCGTTACTTTACCCATGGACGACCAAGACCATGTTGCACAACCAGGTGTACATTCATGTCCACTCCCACTCAGGTGTGGGGCCCGGTTGTTGGTCCAAGCCAAACTGTGCTTCCCCGCACAACGCATGCCCACCCATTTCTGCCAGCAGGTTGAACGCCTGATTCCACCCCTCACGATGGAGATCTACGCGCCCCTGGCAGACACTCATAGACTCCAGAGTCCGTGGGACGTAAGGGCTCCCACCCATGTGCATGCAGTCCCCGCGGAACCTACAGCGTATGTTCTCTGGCAGTCCGTTGACATGCGAACGAGAGAAGTATCACAGCTGACTTACTCCCCCTATAGAAGACCCATGGTTAACGCGAATTTACGGCGCACCGAGTTCTGACGGCATTTGTGATTAATTCCTAGGTAATACGTTCCCGTGCAGATGGAACCTTCCTTTGACCTATTCATCTTACCATGGTTCCATCCGTCCACCAAACAGAACACTACCACTCGGTTAGTCATTCAAGTAGTCATATTGTTATAAAAACTAGCACAGGGGCCCTCGCAAATGCGAGGGGACCACTTGTAGTTTGTCAAAGTTTCATTATATAATTTGGTGTTATGAAGATATTTCTTTCTCTTGTTTACCTTATTTGTCTATTCCAGAATCCGAAGAAATCGATGTCTATTCCGGGATTAGCTAGGGATCATTCGAGCTCCCCTCTCTATGCTTCCACGGTTCACAACACTACATAGAGCAAAACACTATATACAAAGAATATACTTTAGGGTTGTCCTATGCTAAAAAAAAATACATGATCAAATTAGCTATAGAGAGATGAAGTGACCTACTGTTTTTTCTTCCGCCGGCGGACGGTCGGTCATTGGTATTTACCGGCTTGTTCATACTCTTCCCAATAATCAATACACAAATCGATTTGGATTCTGGATTAGATTATTGCAGCTAAATGAGCTTACGTACAGTAGTTTTTGGGCCTGGCTAAGTTGCTATTATCATGTACTCTTCTACGTATAGTCTAAAAATAATTATGTGGACATGTATATTTATCCCTTGTAGCTAGCATGTCGAATGGCGCATCCAAGATCTAGTTTATGTTTATATATACATGGCCATGGTAGCTAGCAATGCGATGTACCTTGTTCTAATTTTTCTTTTTAGTACGTGTCTTACATGGAGTCTCTATAGAAATAATTGGAACTGTATCGGCGATGACCTTTGTAGCTTACGTATCCCAAACAAACTCTAAAGTGCATCCCACCAAACAGAGGTTTGCAACACTACATACGGGATTCCATGTCACGTTACATACGGGAGACAATGTCCGACACTTATATTCTCAACATTAACGTGTCAAACATTTTACGTGACTAATAATTTTCGTTAAATTCTAACCATATATTTTAGATCCAACCATCAAAATAATTTTGATGATGTGGCTTAACGTGGTGTCTCTGTTAGACATCCGTATATTGCTTTTAGTATATAATAATAGACGAGCAGATTCAATTTTGTGTTAAGGCGATAAAACCGGCCAGGTTGCAAAGAGATGCACATTGCATGATTCGTGAAGTGGAGGTAATTTTTTCTATAAAAAGAAGTGGAGTAGATTGTTTAAATATAAATATATTTCCTAGCCCCTTCCATCATTTCAAATTTTTGCTTGAGTGGCTAACACATCAATTTAATATGGTATAAGAGCCAAGATATTTTTTCAACTGGGCTACTCCCCTTTCCATATGGGTTGACCAGCATGGCCTTGGATTTTCATATGCCGTGTAACTGAGAAACTCTCTAGCATAATCTCTATTGATTGCCCACGGTGGCATTATCATCGTGTATCCAAGCAGGCAGGAAGAGGATGGTTTCCTAAGTTGGGCACTGGACACCACCTGACACAAACTATAAGTTAGAAGGTAAGCAACGTTTGTGGCTGATGCGAGGGCATCGTCTCCAGTGCATCCTATGCTTTTGAGAATTAAGTTTATGCTTATAAATATACAAAATTTAAAAATTTCTATGTACTATTATTATGTAGCCACCACAAATGCAATATCAAAACAATAACATTGGTAGTTGGTTTATAAATATTATTAGTCATTTTATTCGGCACAAATACAAATTATAATTTTAAATGTACCATTTGGTGAAATTCTAGATCGTCATATTGTAATCTTTATTTTGCAGATATCCTTCTATGCGCTTTCCTTCCTCTATGGAATCTCGGATTCAAATCACACTACACCACCAAATTGTACCCGACGATTATTAGTACCCTTAGTTGTATGGTAATACTACCGAATACATTAGTTTCGATTTTTATTTACATGAATAAAAATACATGAATTGTCAAGTCCATGTTTTCCATGACATTCCCACTTAAACATTAAAGTATTAGAAACCATATAAGATTCAAATGTCTATTTGATTACATCATGAAAAATACATGTAGATTCATGAGTCAAATATTTTTTTAATGACAAACTTAAGTTTGGTCGTCAGAAAAATAATCTTAAGATATCTAGCTTTGTAGAGAACTGTTGTCAGAATAAAATAACCTACAAAATTATTTTGGAATTCCTTTAAGTGCAATTTTGAATAACTATGTTCCCGATAATAAAGGTATAACTGTATAGATGTATTTATCTTAGTAAAATCTAATATGTCGGTATTTATGCTTCTAGGGTAGGTCGGTAGCCTCATCATTTTCCCTAATTACTGATCAATAAACTTCTACCTCTATGTACATACTATGCTTGGCATGTCTCTTTCCTATTGACACCAATTTCAACAATAGTTTAAGTTGGCAATAACCTCCAAGTCTAGTATGGTTGCAGAAGGACAATATTTGTCAAATATGTAAGGGTTTCTATTTTTTTTCAAATATTGATGCGGGGAAATAAAATTCGTTATCTATATCCCATGAATTTACATATATTCAAGATGAGTTTCCTTAATTATGAACATGGCATTAAAATATTCCTAGTTAGTAATAGGCTGGTCAGTTAAATTAGAATTATTGTTCTACTTTTTTGTAGATTTATCATTCTCTCATTTACTTACGATATTCTGGAATATATGGTCTTCTCCTTACCTGAAATATGTGAATTCTTAGAAAGTCCTTTCATTTTTCCATTGTTTTTTTTTGGATGACTATGTTGTTATGAAAGTAAACAAAAATAAATAAAATCTCATCACAATTTGAATCGGAATATCCTTTTATTGTCATGTTTCAATTATATATGTATGCATTGATAATTACGTACTGTGAATACATGTTTTTTATATTTAAATAGAGGTATTATCAACTTTCTTATTTTTTCAACTTTCCCCTGCTAGCTCTAGTGCAGAGGTAGCAGATCACGGCTCATGGCTTTTGGGACCTTGAAAGGGACCATGGCACACAAGGTCATGGCAATGAAGACGAACGGTGCTTGGGCATCACATATGTCTTCTTTTTTTCTCCGGGTTAGTTGGATATATATGTATGGACTGAGGAAAATATTACGATGGTACTCGACCGGAAACTGAGATGGTGCGAACATCGACCATGTATGGTAAATAAATAAATACACATGGATGTAGGCTATTCAAATGTGCAACCTGGCAATTTTCCATAAAACTATCAAGAAGTTAAAACCTAAATATTTTAGAGTCGGACGAAAAAATAGCTGAGTTCATTTCACAATTGCATGCTAGAATATTTGACACCCCAGATCCCAAAATTGTAACTCGGAAAAAAATCCCAGAAATTGTATGCGGCATATATATGTTCTATTTGCCTACACACAACTATGATATATATATATTGTTGACGTTCAAAAAATTGTTGGGCTTCTGTATTGTAATATCAAGAAATATATTGAGCTAGCGGGCAAGGCAAGATACATGCCACGTGACGGTACATACCTGTCTGCAAGCTTCGCGTCATTCCTTCGTGTGCCGCACTTGTGTAATTGTGAGCTCACGGGATAACGAAATTGAAAAGATGATCAACACCATGCACTGGGAGGAGGTCGTCACCTGAGAGCACCATGGCGGGCGTGCGCGCAAGGAAGCCTAGGGAATCTGCAACTTTTTTGTTTGACTTAATGGAGGAATTGGATCGTAACATTTGTTTCGTACGGAGTATATATCCTATAGAAAAAGGAATCCGTGGATTGCTTATATATGGTGTGCTAGGTCACGTGATGGCAAATTTTCTACTATTTAGGTTAATAGCGATCGTGCCAAAGATCTAATTAGACGTGTCAAACAAAAACTACACAGTTACGCAACTAATAATATTCCATTAAATCATAGCCATTAAGTTTAGATCTAACTATCAAAAATAATCTGGATGATGTGGCTTAACGTGGTGTCTCTATTTCATCTCCGTATATTGCTTTTAGTATATAATAGATAGGATCATGCATTCTTTTGAGAGTAGGTGGTAATATGATAGATTTTTTGCAATTAGTTTGTTATGAAGTACTGCAAAGGATATGAGCAAGTGATGAACTTGCCTGAGATTGAGATAACCATAATAATCCTTGTCTTCGGGGTCAAGGGTCACGTAGAATATCCCGACGTCTGAAATATAGCAAAGTAGTCCCGATAAGGACTACAGAAAACACTGGCAAGGATGATATATGCATAGTAATGAGATGCATCGTGAAATACCCTGGAAAATACCCCAGCTTACAAGTGTAAGCTATTTTTGATATGGTAACTTAATCTTATGAGTTTTAGGTGAATTGTTTCATTACTTGTGGTGATGTGGTTATTACTTCTTTTAGACTTACATGTGTTTCACTTTTATTTAGCAAACAATTGTTATCTTGTTTAGGTAAAAGTGTTTATTACTTGATTAAATAACAAAACAACAACACATGGAAAATAATTATTGAATAGATAACAGACACATTTTATTTTATGTTCGAAAGTGTAGAGCTAATGATAATGAGTTTAGTTGAAAACGATGATCTAATAAAACTACTCTATCATCACATAACTTGTTAATGACTAGTGATGATAGGTTTAGTAGGTGCGAAAACATGGGGTTTTATTAATAAGGAAAATAATGTTTGAGGTAGTTGTTTATGGTTATAATGGAATATTACATAATTCCATTATACCCTTTAAAACAATTCTATAAGTTGAAGAAAATGTTTTATGTTTAACCTATTTTAATTGGAAATTCTTTTCTCTTTAATTTGATATATCGTGCAATGCTTCTGAAAAGATTTGCACAAACTATTAATTTATTGATTTTAAATGAATTAAATGACTAGGAAAATATTGAACACATGAAAACTTAGTCAAATGGCTTTGAAAACATCATAGATGAGTTGCATAAGTCATTTGGAACATTTTGGTATATAACTTGTATTTTTCTGATTTTATGAATTATTTATTATTTTCCAGAGTTAATGGTTATTATTATTATTACTACTATTACTTCTTTATTTTATTTAATTAATTAAGTACTTATTGGTTTCTCAAAAAACATAGATTATGGAATGTTTTGAAATGAATAAGTATTGAATTAGGTTTTGAGAAGATATAATTTTATTTAGTTATTCTAAATCAAGTTTTTATCATGAAATTATTACTTTAAAATTATAATTTTAAGACTATTAATATTATTGGATTATTTTTCTTAATTTTAATATACAACTATTTTACTAGATTAAGAATTAGTTATATTGCAAAGGTTTGAAATTTGTAGAATTTTATTTATTGTTTTCTAATATTTTTATAATTCTTTTATTTAAGAATTTGGTCAAATGACCGTATTGCCCCTAGGGCTGACAGGTGGTCCCTGGGTTAGGGTTGAACCTAACCCGCTCGTCTGGTCGAGCCGAACCAGACCAGACGCACCCACCCCCGATGGCTCCCCTCGTCTCCTCTTCCTCCCTCGCAGGCGACATAGAGGCGATCCCATCGCCTCCTCCCCTCCGGCGATTTCCCCTGTTCCCCTCCGGCCAACCCTGCCGCCGCTACCTAGCTCCATCAACGCTCCTCCTCACCCTCTACTACTCCCTCCTCTTCGATCTAGACTTCTTCCCCTGTGTTCCCCGTGGACAACCCCTGCCCTAACCCTAGGGTTCGGGTACCCGGGTGCTCTACCACCTCTCCGGTGTCCTAGGCTCCTCGAGGTGGTTCCTGGAGGCTCCTGGAGGCTGAGGTGCTGCTGCTGCTTGTGTGGCTAGGGTTGCGGAGACGTCGCCGCCGGGACGGCCTCCTGGAGGCAACCGCGGCCCGCCGCTGTGCATCGCTCCACCAACTGGCCGTGGTCACCACGAAGGTGACCACCTGTAAGTGCTCCTCTCCCTCTGCCCCCTCACCTCTCTCTCTCTTTCTGATTCCTCCTTCCCCGTTTGCTCTGGAGCCTAGCCATCGTGCTAGCTCATACCATGCCTCCCTGTGGTTTTCTCAGTGAACTAGTGATTGATTGGGTTAGCTAAGGAATTTACCACATGATTTATTTGATATGGGAAATCTGGAGATCATGCTATGCTCTGTGATGAACAGGGAATTTTCATTGTGCACCTAAGGTATCTCTGTTGCTAGGTGCCGTGAGATATTTCTGGGTATTGGCCTTGTGCTGGTAGTGGAACTTTATTTGGGAATGTACTCCCAATGCTATTCCTATGATATGACACCCTTTGGGTTGCTCACTGTGATAAATTCTTGTTGCTGGCTATCCGATAACAAACTCAATTAACATGTGCAAGATTTCCAATGTTCTATGGTTGTGCTAGCTTGTTGAGAGGTGTTACTCTGAATATTATTCAGAGAATATGCCCTCAACCCTTGTTTCCAATTTACTATTTTTATGTCATGGTTCATTGGTTCTGAGGTATCAGATCCTTGGATCTGGTGCCCAGCAACCCTGTGTTTTTGTGGCATGATACAGGGAACCTTGGCTAGTGATTTGACTCAAGATCCCTATGCTAAAACCCTTATGTCTAGTGGATCTGATGCTTCTTTGCATCAATAATAAGAACAGATTATTACACCTGATGGTTTTACTTCTCTGAAATTACTTGATAAGAACAGATTGCTTGCTCTTGCTTCTTTTGCCCCTAAGCCTATGATGCATAGCCTAAGGCCCTTATGCTTGTGAATGGATGCTTGGGAATTAGCATACCTTGTTTAAATAATTCCTAAATTTGTGCCCAAGTGCTTATTTCTTTGCATGTTTGCATACTGAGGTGCTCCTTTAGGATGTGCCCATGTTTTGCTCATGTAAAACATGAGTATTGCTGTGGTATGATCTAGGATTTGTTAATTTGCCCTCTTTTGACTGTATAACTGACAAAAACAGATCTATGCTTGTTCTAGTTGTCCCAAAGCCAGTGATGTTGCTCTGAGGCAATTTTTCATAGATAAGCACAGATATTATACTACTGCTATTGATTTCCCTGTGATGTGATTAGCATAGAAACAATATGCTAGACTGAGGAAAATAAATCCCAACCCCTCTCTGTGCATAGCTTAGCAATTTCTTGCTAAGTGGTGTGTAGAGATCCACCTGTTAAGTGTTGATGCGGGGTTGTGTTGGGAACTTGTGGATCTGGTGCTGGTTGGTGTTGCTGCCTTGTTGGCCTTCCTTCCTGCAGTCTTGCTGACTTGTTCCTCTAGCTCCAGGCTTGGCCTTGCTTTGCTTTGCTCCAGGTCTGCTTCCCTAGCTTGTGACTTGGCCTTGTGTTGATCTTGCTGGATCTACTCTGTTGATCTTTTCACAGCAGGGAATTGGATAACATGGTTGATGGTCCTGTGGTTTCCTAGTGATTGGATTAATTCGTGGAGATAGATTTATGGTGGTGTGATTCCTGATGGTGGTGTTCTTGTGGTATGAGCTTGAGCTGTGTACAGGGAAAAGTGAGCTTGGTCTCCTCTCCCTTGCGGCTGATGTGGTATTTATACCACAGCAGGGGTCTTGATAGCACCAAAGTGTGCTGGTGAGTGTGTTGTGTGCTTGTCTACGTTGCCTAGGATATTTCCTGGGAGATGTGCTCGGTTTGCACTTGGTCTTATCCTGGTGTTACACTTATTCTTGGCTGACACTTGTATTTCGAGTAACTAGCCAATGAGATTATACTGAGGCTAATTCTCCGATATGGACAGATATTAACTTGACTTAGTCTAATCTCGATGATGCGATTAGCAGTGCACCTCACTACCTAGCTGAGAGTACTAACCCTCACTAATCTTATCTTTTTATTTTTCTTTGTTTTTTTCTTGTTTATTTTGCAGGATGAGAAGTGTCGCACCCGGACTTCTAGAGGATACTCACAGTCCGCTAAATAGTAGAACAAATGGCTTACGGGGCATACCGGCACCCGCATCTCAATATGAGCAGGCCAACACGTAAACGTGTGACAACCATTCTCTACTATCCATCGTCTGCGTAAACCATCCCATAGAAATCAGGACACTTCCGTTGACGTACTTCATAACATACACACATGGTACGTCAACGGCATTAGAACAACTGATATCACAACATATCTCTAAGACACAAGAGATTGAAATAAGTTGCAAATGGCTCTCACTAGAGCAGAGATAGCAAATACAATCATCCAGAGGACACATGTCCCAACAATTCATCATTACAACACAGCGGAAGCATCCAAAATGTCTGAGTACAGACAAGATCCAAATAGGCCTAAGAGGCCGGAAACGAAAAGACGGAGCCCATCCACGATGTCTCGGATCCTGCCCGGGTCCGCTATCTACTCGTCAGCAGCCTCGTCAAACTCCACGTAGTAGCCATCACGGGGATCCTTGTAAGCGTAGTCTGCGGAAACCACAGCCCCAAAAGGGTCAGTACATAAACGTACTGGCAAGCAAGACTCACAGTTCACCAAAATGTACCCAACAACATCAAGCACAGATGCTTTGGGTTCAAATGAAGAAAGGGTGATACAAAAGATACGGCAGCTGGCTGCACTAACCAACTACAGAAACATGATATACTTCCGGCTAACAGAAAGGAGATAAGATAGTGTGTCGTAACCACCTATTACTAACTCCAAACAAACCCATCCTGGATCTCGCCCCTTATCCAAAGAAGCAATCCGAGGATAACTCACACAGTTGAATTAATGATGGTTCAAGTTGTTGTGTCAATAAGACTATTACTAGTCAAGTTATCATTAGTTAGGTGTAAGTTGTTCTGAGTACTTGTTAGCCAGTACTTTCACCAAGTCAACCATAACCGCGGAAAACACGGCTTCTCGAGAAGATTTATCCCTGCAGGGGTGCACCAATTTGGCCGTACACGTAAGAATAACCCGCCAGATGGAATGCCTCCCACCAAGCGGCGCACTCAACACAACTCAACTCTTCTTCGCATCAAGCCCAAAGAACCACGTGTTGTGCGTGCGCGGCTAATCGAGCCCCACGAAGAAAAGGGGACCCTCATAGCACTCTAAGACCACGCCGCCCTAAATGCCGACTACAAAAGTTCCACCCTGGCCTCGGGTTCGTACCTGCATATGAGTGCATCAAATGGAAAGCCCGAACTAAGTGTGGCGATTTGGACGAGATGCGAATCGAATAAAATTGAGGGGGGCGCCCATACACGCTTCCCACATGCGGTTAGTGCACTCATCATGGATCAGTAGACAAGACCCTTTTCCTAATTAGGGTCGACACTAGCAGGCCTCAAAACCACGCCGGGCCTCCTGCCGGTGCCTTATCAGCAAATTATTATTACCTCAAAATTAACAGGTTGTTGTTTAACATCGAGCCCCAGAACATGATAGAATATGGTAACAGAAAGTAACGGATAACAGACTCGAGCAAAACAACGCTAAGCCTGCTAGTAAGACACGGGCAACAAGCAATGGGGTTATAGGTGTGGAGGTGAGGCTATATCAGGGGTAAAGGATAACATGTGATAGGTTCGTAACAGAAGCAACGATTCATAAGGCTAGCAGAATAGACAACGGAAAGTATCGGTATCCAATGTTGACAGAAACACATTGGTTCATGTGAGTGAATACTTGCCTGCAAACTCAGCAGCCTAGTACTGAGCTAACTCCTCAGAAGTAGTGTCGTAAACCTCGTCTGTCTCAACGTCGTCGTCTATTTGAGAAGAAGCAAACAAACAACGCAGAGAGACAAACAATCAATAACATGGCATAATGCACAATCATGGGATGATGCATGACAATTTAAGTGATGCATCAAAGGTAAGCTAGTTGACATGGTAACATAACATAATTAAATGGACCCACATGCAATTTGGATTGCATGTGGAAAGCCCATGAATTAAGGTTGAAATAATTGTTTTACAACTAAACAACAGGTGAAAGTGGATTAGCATGATGCATGGATGAGGAAAACAAAAAAATAACAACAATAGAATAAATTTGAAATAAGGTTTACCAAGTGTGGAATTTTATTTATTAAGTTATGGAATTTTGGTTCCTTAAAGGTGTTACACAAGCATTTGTTGTTTTCACCAACTTAAATTGTTCAAAACAAATAACAAAGTTCATATTTGGAAAGTACACAAAATTTTAGGTGGAATACATGTTTCAATTATTGAAAAAGGAATTAAGATGAATTAATTATGAATTAAACAAGTTTAAACAAGATTTAAATGGATTTAATTCAAGTATGAATTTATTTGAGTTTTTATTTGTTCAAAACATTAATTCAAATTCATATTTGAAAAGGTTATGCTTTTCCGGTTTGAAAACATATTTTATATGTTCAAAAATAATTTAAATTGACCAAGTTAGGAATTTAGCAATATTAAATGATTTAAACAAGGTTTAAATTATTGAAGCAATTTTAATTATTCAAACATGAAACAAATTTATATTTGGAAAGGTGGTTTAATTTAGCATGGAAAACATATTTTATTTGTGTTATTTGAATTAAGTTTGAATTAGTTATGAAATTAACCAAATTTAAAATGATTTGTTTGAATTTGAAATTTGAATACATTTGAATTGTTCAAAACAGGAAACAAATGATGTAAACATGTAGAGAATTTAATTTGGTTCAGCAAACATATTTTATTTGCATTATTTGGATTTGGAAAATAAAAGTTATTTGCATTTTAATTGCAGGGACTAAACTGTGAAAGAAAAGGACTTAAATAAAAGAAAAACTGGGCGGAAAAATGTTTACACCTCGCAGTGGCTAGCCCCAGCCACTGACAGAGGGGCCCCTGGCCTGCGTGGCGCTCACGTGGCGCTTGCGTGGCCGCAGGGTCGCTGACAGGGGGGCCTGCCTGTCAGCACCTGCGCGAAAAAGTGGGCGGATTTAATCCGCGCCGAGGGGGATTCGATCTCTGGACGCGGGCTCGCGCACGCATCACTGCTACCACTACGGTAGCTGCTGAGGTCGTTGACAGGTAAGGGAGCGAGGGAGGATATCGTTCAGTTCGTGCGCGTTTTTAACTGAACTGCAAGTTCAGATGCTGAACTTACTGACAGAGAACCGCGGTCGCCGGCGATGATCCGCTGCAGCTCGCGGTTGCGACTGCCGTGGACGCGGGCGTGGTGCGTGTGGTAGGGTAGTGTGCGTGCGTGCTCGTGCTCGCGATGCGGAGGGAGAGGAGATCGACTGCTCACCAGCGATGGCAGGGGAAGCAGAGGGTCGGAGCAGAGGTGGCCGGCGACGACGTCGAGGATGGCGGCGGTGAAGCAGAACCATCCCGGGCTCGCTGAGGTGTCGATGACGAAGAGAACGCTGAGGGGAAATGATTCCCGTTGTTAGCCCGAGGGGAGGAGGAGCAGGTCGCCCGCGCTCATCGGAAATTCAGAGGTGGCCTTCGGTGGTGGCGGTGGTGAGGTTCAGAGGCAGAGAGAGGTTGCAGGGATGGAGGAAAAACGGCGGCGACGAGGGATATAGGTGGGGCTAGGGTTAGGGCAGCTCAGGGCTAGCAGCGGTAGGGTTTATAGGGCGAGGGCGAGCGCTGTTGGCCGTCTCTGCGCGACGTACGGCGACGTGGACACGCCGGATGGCCGCCGTACAGAGAGAAGAAGAGCGAAGGGGTACGGGCCATGGGGAAAAAAAGGGTGGGCTGGGCCTGCGTGTGTGCACAGCCCACTGCCTCTCTCTCTCTGCGCCTTTCTTTTTTTTTGATTTTGTTCTGTTTTTTTTTTTTTGCTGATTTGAAAAAGGAGAGAGATGAGAGGGTTTTTGAGTTAGGAAATTTAGGGAAAATTTTATATTTCTTATTTATTGTAACAGCACAAAGTGCAACTTTTGGTTTTTCAAAATGATTTGAATTTAAGTGCTGTTTGCAATTTGTTTGAAATTGGAATGAAATTAATATTAATTGAAATAATTGAACTTAAGCAAATAAGTTTTTAAATTCAAGTTTAATTGGAAACACGTGAATGAATTGTTTTGTAATTTTCATAATTTCAAAAAATGGTTGTTGTTTGTAATTGAATTTGAATAACACTTGAATTAAGTGAATTATTAAAAGCCATAATTTTAAATAGTTTGAACCTTATGGTTTAATGGAAACAATGAGTGTTTTATTTGAATATTTCTATTTGAAAAATTGTGACAGCACAAGTATGAAACAAATATTTGAGTTTGGTTTGAAATTCAAATAGAAAACAAAGGAAAACAAATGCAAACAGGAAAACAATTGGAAAACAAATGCCAAAACAAATGCAATGATGATGTCATGATGCAAAACATAAAATAACAAGAAATAAAACATTCTAAAGGTAAGTTTTCATACTTGGGATGTTACAAGAAGGTTAATAAAAGACTGGAACTTTGCAAGAATTAGTTTAGGATTTATTTTGTAAATGACAACTTGTAATAGAGCTTGTAATTTCTATTTATTGTATTATTGTAAAGACTTTGTATTATGGTTATATTTTTAATAAAGTTAATTGTTATACACAAGGAAATTGGAAATGTCCAATATTTGTTCTTTCTTAATTGTTTCCATTTGATTATGGTAATTGTATTTTCTTGATTATTCAATTTGAATTCGAATTCCTATTCAAACATTCACAAGTTTTAAATGATTCAAGTTTGAACTCCTCAATTTCAAATTTAATCTAGAGGTCATGTTGAAATTTCCACTCTCTTTCGATATTGGTCTTTCTCGCTCTCCACTAAAATATCGATGGAACCTCGATCACTCCAGGGTCTAGTACTTGCGAATAAGTCTCCAGTTGCCACTTCTCGTCTGATGATGTCTCAGAGTAAACTACCAGTTTGTTCGTGTATAATCTAACCTAATGAAACTCTAGTGTTTAATGCCCTCAGAAATAATCTGCTTACAAGATTGATCAGGTCCTTTACTCAAATTATTCTTGTATGACACTGAATACCAGGATTTCACCCCCCTCAGTTGATATCTTCTTATCTTGGCTCCCTCCTGGTTTGCTTCTCTTGTAGCCATGGTCATGAAGGAACGTAGAAAAGAGTTTGGAAATATCACAGACAGTGATCATGGTTTAGTATTGGTTTAAGAAGGTTTGTTTCCTCGTTCAGGTTCATCCTTCAGGACTGATAAGATCATCCAGTTATACATGACTAACTTGCAGAAGTAAGATCATCAACTGTGTGATTTGGCTAGTCACCCCTCTTCGAGTTCTAGATACCTAGTTGATTTCTCTCAAGTCACTTATAGACTTGAGATTAGGCTTGTTGAGAGTTAGTGTTGGTCACAACCAATTATGGTTTGTGTAACCATATGATTTGGTTTCTTAAGATACTTCTTATAAAGATCACTCCAATTGTACTCTTGACCAGATGATCTAGTCCTATTTCATCATGTCAAGTGAAACATTGGTCACTTTGGTTTGTTTAAACTTTCGCGCCAAAATTTCCCGTGTTTTTAGATGCATCCTTTGCAAATGCACATATTATATTTAGATCCTTATAACCTCCCAAACACTGGGATGTTACACTGCTCAACGCTTCTTATCTAGCTCCAGTCTAGCACTTGTACCAGTCGCCTACCGGATCACGGCTTTGCTCCAATTCTAGCAGTCTCTCCAATTATGCAATCCTCTCCAAAATTGGGGCTTTTCTTCACTTCAACACTTCCCCTCGCAATGGATTCCACTAGGTTCTTAACCTCTTCCCAATTCTTAAAATGAAACCTGCGATGTCTAATCCAACTCGGCACCTAACCAGCTTGTCAGCATCGTAAGTTTACCTCAACATTCCCCCTAGAAATAAAAAAGAATGTAAATCTACTTTCATTTATATTTTAGGGATGAGACTTTATTTTTCTTTTTCTATTTTATAGAATAAGTATGCTCTGGAGTAAAAGGATTCGAACCTTTGCATGCCGGTACGAAAAACCGATGCCTTACCACTTGGCTATACTCCAAACGGTCGGTTCCAGGGGAGAGGGGGAAGGGAGAAGCAGGGCTCGAAGAAAACGAGCCGGGACGCGGGGATATAGCGAGTAAGCAGCAAGGTTTTCCCTTTAGGACCGACTACAACTAGCTCGCGACTCTAATAGAAACAAAGGGTCAGCTCTCTGCTCTATTTGCTTGCAATGTGTTGCCTATCAAAGTCGGCGAACGCATCCACCCCCTCTTGCCCTTGTTACGCAACACGCCAAAAAAGAACCTTGGTTCCGTTGCGCCCTGTATTCCGAGGCGACCATTTCGCGCGGTTCGATCCATTTCCCGATCCAAAAAATCCGATAACGTACCTATATGAGTGGGATGGATGGTAAATCATTTGCAGTCTAGGTCGGCAGGACCTAGACACGGAGGTTCGGGAAGTAGGTAGCCCATGACAGCATTCACTGGTGAAAGGACTGGCAGCTGCGAGAGCATCATAGTTGACATGGTCGGAGCTACAGTCCCCATATCCGTCTCTACTCTTTCTGTAATTGACTTCCTCCCGCTCCCAACCAACCTTTTTCTTTGAAAGGTCTTCCACTAGTGGTTGAGGGATATGAATCTGGATCCCGATCTTGTCTCACGGACTATCCCGTAGTGGTTCTGTGACCGTCAATTGGATCTATTTCTTTCACACGGTCAACTGGCATTGGTTCAACTAATAGAAATCCATGGGGGCTTTAGTCATAGCCCCCGCCTCTGCTTTGTTCCCGCTCTAGGCTTAGACCATCCTTCGTCAGTGCTTCCTACGCTTCTGATTATGAAGTTCTACGACCTTCCGGGTCAACGAATGAAATGAAACAACAGCCTCTCCCTCTCCCGTCCATCAAAAAGTGTTATTTCCTCCAGCTCCCGACTCCGCTTCTCCCTCCGATGCCGGTAGATTAATTCATTGACAAAACCCATTGATTCCATTGGTGAGAAAATCGCTGATGCGAACTCGGTAGTGCTACTGAAACCACTTTGTGCATCTTCTCTTGCCAGGAAAGACAAACGTGCTGGGTCAGTCTGGCACGTCACGCTTGCTAATACGGCCCGGCTGCCCCTATACAGAAATAGTTTAATTGATTGACCGACTTAACATACGCGTTTTCGTTATGGACAAGCTCTCCTTCTGTGCGCATCGATCGACCACCGGGAGATAGGGATTTAGTGACTTACCAACCAACCGGACATTGAGGGCAAGACATACCATACAAATCACGGCTTCGGCTGCTGTAGTCCTCTAGCCGAGCCACTACTAGCGTGTGTGTAATTCATGGCAGTTCACTATTTGGTTTGTTATGGAGCTATCTCTTGCTTTTTTTGTATAGAGCGGTAATTTAGTGCTGTTCTAAGGAAGTGGTAGCTGTTCCAGTACACAAAGAAGGGAGATTTGTGTAACCCGAGCTCTTTGATCAAGACGGTGTGGCCAATCCTTTGAGATAAAAGTCATGTATTTTCGTTGGCTATAGTGATCAGCACAAGGGGTACTGATTTTATGATCCCAGCACGCAGAAAAAATGCATCTCAAGACATGTCACATTTGATGAAAAACGATTTGCCTCGCTACCCCATGCGCCTCTTCTCGGGGAGAGATACACACACGCGCGATGGCAGCTTTGCCACCGCCCACTCTATGTGCTCCGATTAGCGTTCCGACGCCTGGCAGTGCACACGGCTCAGATTCGGTTGACCACGCCCACATCCGCTTCAGACATAAAGGACCATTGAGGTCCGGCCCTATCATCGTACTGGAAGTCCCATGCTTTTCGTTTTTCTTCTCGTGCGTTAGGATTGAAACCTAAGCTAATTAAGCTACTATCTCTAGAGAATGGTATCCGTTCATTTCTGCCTGTCCATAAGCGTATATAGGATGAAGTATAAACGAATGTGCCACTCCCATTACGGTTAAGGCATTTTAGAATATTAGTATTGGGCACTCTAGCTCGAAGGAAGAAGCCGAAGCCAGTCCAGTAGCTCGAACTCAGACTATCTACGAAAAAGATGGCATTCTCCCTTTGTCACCCTAGGCTCACATTCTTGCACTTCTTCAAATCAATAACCTAGCTACCTCCGCTGGCCGGTGGATTTGACTCAGTTGGTAGCCAGATCATATGTTACTTGTGCATTTGGGAATTCTAGGCGAGATTCACTAAACCAATAGGTTTATCCATAATTCATATACATATACATATTCAAAAAGGGGGAGACCTACGAAAACTTCCATAGTTTAGTGAATCAGGCGTGGACAAATAAAAGTGCACTACAATGCATGACTTGCATGCGAAGATGTCCTCCCTGTCATCGGATATTACCGGATAGAATTCTGAGGTCTTCGGTCAAGTAAGACGTGAGACTCGTGACCTCCTGTCAGAATTGGAGAGGCTCCCTAGAGCTCCGGGGAGAACTGGACCGACCCGGGAGGAAACTAAGGCGACTGAGCTATACCCGTGCGTGTGACGATTAAGAAAGGCATATCGTTCGAAGCACTCATTCTAGGAATCGTTTTTTTCTTTACTTGCCGCCTGAATAAGTTATTAAAACAAACCTGCTTGCTATTAGTTTATTTTCCGCCGGGCGAGACAGAAGTTTAAGAAAAAGGATCGGGTTTCGGACCCATTGCTATATCAAGGGGCATAGGTTCGATCAAGGTACAATGGTGAGCGCTATCACCGTGTCACATCGACCAAGTCAGGTAGTAACCAAACTAAACTAGTAGGCCAGGTCCCATTGAAGAAGAATAGGAAGATGCTGGGCGTTTTCTCGCAGCAAGCAAGCCATTTTGGGCACAGGTACGAGTCATTGCTCAGCCGTCCGTTAAACGCAATTCGAGGGCAAGTACCGGCAAGTCTCCTCTGCCATAAGATCTTTCGCAAGAAGCTAACACCCACAAGCAACACTTGGAGCAGCTGGGGTCAATAGGGTTGGGTTGACTTCTTGGTAAAAATAAGCCAGAAAAGTAATCACCCGCACGGAGATAGCCAGGGCTCCGATGCCTTCAAGGCTGTCGCACGGAGTCACCCTCATTTGTTGCCAGCTGACTTGCTTTCTCCAGCTTCAAAATGGGGCACAGGAGCAGCAACATGGCCAAAGAAGAAGCGCTTGGTGGACGAGCGCCCACATCTGTTCCTTAACTCTCTGTATCTGCCCTTTTTTATATCAACATTCCGAATTGAGCTCTACTACCGGAGCCTTTCGATAGGAAGGAATGGAATCTTATCTTACATGAGAGGCCTCATTCCAAGCCCTCCGTGCAATCTGAATAGGATTCGGAGTCTCTCACTGCCAAGCTCTAGTAAATATCTGAGTGAGTAAGTTATGGATCGTGGGCTTTTCCATCTCCTGCTTACGGCAATATATGCTTATTTTTAGCTGAAGACAAGGGCCCCTCCTAGAAGGTATTTTTTTAGTTGGTGGGAGCGCTTTGGCGCGAGAAGTGATAGAAAAAAAATCACATTGTAGGGATAATCAGGCTCGAACTGATGACTTCCACCACGTCAAGGTGACACTCTACCGCTGAGTTATATCCCTTCCCCGTCCCATCGAGAAAGACAATTAATGAATCCTAAGGCAAAGGGAAATTTTTCGGCTAAGCACATTTTCTAGCGATTCCTACGATCAATTAACGTACGAGGACTACGATTCTCTAGTTGTATTGGCAAGGGAAAGAAGATGCTATGGGAATGTTTGGAATGAAAGGACATCAGCTTCGGCAAAGAAAAGATCTGTTCATATGCTGTAGTTCCAAGTCATGCATTTCTTTCTTTCTTTTCACTAACATAGTACAGCAAATACATTTGTCATTAGGAAGGATCCTCATCCACTTCCTGATAGGTATGTGTCTGTAATCACATATTACAATTTGCATCTTTGCTGCCTTGTAATAAAATCTTCCACTTGTCCGTCCTCTTGTCGAGTTGATAGAGCACTCCTCCAAAGCTGTCAACCAGCTTTGCAAACTCTTGTTCTTCCCAATTCCTGGAAGCCTTCTTGTTCCGATCCTATTTCCGTGAATAACAAGGATTTCTCTATAATTTCATTCGGGACCCATCTTTTTCTTTACTAAAGTAAAGATGAGATTAGCTTTTCTTAAGATCTTTCTCAAAGCCAAGATTCTATTCATATGCCAGCTTACAGGCCGACAAAAGTTCTCAATGATCATTCTCTTTTTTATTTTATTACAAAAGTCTAGGTTACTCCGTTCTGTACAATGTTTCTATATTATGCACCTAAATCTTTGTTAATCAACAAGGAAGGAGACGAAAACCCCGAGTTATGTCGTAAGGGCCGCCCCCTTTCGAGCGCACGACCTACCGAATCATTATCAACTTTGTGAGAGGGTCGACCATGGATTCACTTCAAGGGTCTTGGTTTCCTCTTCTTCATATAAAGCCATTGCTGCTGTCTGCACATTGATTGCCTTCTCTGAGTGTGTGCTTCAGGATGATGCACATGCTTTGAATCCTTGTCTTGCAGTACTTCAGTAAAGCTACCCCATTTTAATAAGATAGGGATTCGAGATATCAGCATTTTTCAGTAGTAAATGTCAAGCTGCAGCAGAATCAGATTCGAGTATAGCATCATTCAGTTGGAGTTCTGAAATCATCTGGATCCCCTTTGCTATTGCCAAAATCTCTGCTGCTCAGTTTCTTCCCTTGTAAGCTATTCCCACCATATCATAAGATTCGTGTTCTTGAAAATCGGCACTTCTCCAAATCCAGAAGACAGACGGGATTCTAGGATTATCCTTTTGGGCAAATACTTTTATGCATACTTCTCTATACCATACTGTATTCTCGTAAGATGATACACGCTAGCTAAAGATCCACCAGGTGCTACGTCATAAGCACATTTGGAACGTAAATAATTGTAACCATATACATATAAAATGACAGCAATGGAATCCCAAGATCTATGAACCACCTCATGACTAGCCAATTATATAACCAACCCTGCTGCATTGTCTTGATCTCTCCCCCTTTGTATAAATATTGTACATTTCGAATGCAAGTTTGAAAGATTGCCCTACTCTTTCTTTTTCTGCACAAAAGAGCCCTTCCTAATTCACTAATTTGTAGGAAGATACTGGACTTTTCGATTATAAAAAAGTTTAAGAAGATATGTCTAAAGTAGATGGTGATTGATAGAGCAATTCTTGCTCGTAAGTTCCAGTATGAGTACTGCGCCGAACATAAAGCTTGTGACTGGTAGTAAAACTTAGATTTCTCTTTTGAAATAGAGTTCGATCCTCAACTATTTCTCGCGATATCTTCTTACGAAGTTTTGTTAGGGCATCTATAACCGCCTCCGGTTTAGGTGGGCAGCCCGGCAAGTAGACATCCACAGGAATTTACTTGTCGACTCCCCGAACAGTACTATAGGAATCCGTACTGAACATTCCCCCTGTAATAGTACAAACTCCCATAGCAATGACGTATTTTGGTTCAGGCATTTTCTCATATAATCTCACTAAAGAAGGAGCCATTTTCATTGTTACCGTACCGGCTGTGAAAATTAGGTCCGCTTGCCTAGGACTTGATCTTGGTACCAATCCATAATGATCAAAGTCGAATCGCGAGCCTGAAGCAAATTCAATGAAACAACAACAGGTACCATATAGAATAGAATAGAAGGGAGCCATAAACAGGAGAGTCTTGACCAATTCGAAAGATCATTTGGTGTAGTTGAAATAACGGAATTGGAAGTAGTTCGGTCAAGTATAGGAAATTAATATAAGAATGAATAACTTTCTCAATGGTTTATTTTATTTCTTTTATTTATCTTAATATTGATTCCATTCAGGCCATTCCAATGCTCGCAAGAAAATCACGAAAAAGCTTCTATTTCTAAACGGAAACGCCCAATACATTGAAACTCATTATCCATGGACAGTCGAGAAAATAAAAAAAAGTACCTAATCTAAAAGGATCTCTTTAGGGAAAAATAAGAAATACTAACAACTTTCGAGTTCCATTTCTAGAGTACAGTGAATATCTATCTGTTACCTTAGTGTCTTTTACCTAACTCACTCGCTCGTGGCCTCTGTGACCTGCCAACATAGTAGAACATAAGGTCATACAACTGCTCGCCGCTGGCGCACCTCAACAAAAAGAAAAGACACCATGCAAACTTTCTTTAGGCAAAGAAAAGGGTCCCTCTTTTCCGCTACTTCTCGAGTGACCTCAGTGCGATTTATGTACAGTGATATTTAAGAGTATATTCTAGCCATCACGCCATACCTTCCACAAGTGACAGAAGAAAGCTACGGGCATATACCCCTGCCCCCGGGGAACAGGTGCCACCTCAACAGCTATATTAGAAATCGTTAAGCCTCGCAACCCTTTCCTTTGTATCGGACCTTTCCCGCTTTCCTTACTTTCCTTCCTTGGATAGTTCAAAAAGGCTTTTTTCCACTTTGCTTTGTTCATACAAGAAGTCATAAAATAAATAAGTGACAATTAAGATTCATAAGACTTCCCGCTCGGAAGAACTGGCTTTTCAACTGAAAGGAGGTGGAAGCTCTACTAAGACGGAGATGGAAAGGAGGGCACTTAGCTCGGCGTTAGGTAGTTAGGAGCAAAGGTAGTACGAGGCAGAGCCAAGACTAAGAGAGGATGGAACCATCAATACATCAAGGAGAGAGTTCCACTCTTGCCAGGCGGGGAAGCTTGACTTTGACTTCGGGAATCAGATTGATAGCTTTTTAATGGGGCGAGGCTAACGGTTCTGATAGAAAGAGATGCCTACTAGACTAGCTCGAATAAGCCTTTAAATAGTCTCATAGCTTCTTCACCTAGCAGAAGCAGAAGTCAGAGACGCAAGGAAAGAAAAAAGCTTGTCCGAGGCAAAGAAAGCCTAAACCTTCACTAGATAGAGTTGGAGCTTTCTTTTGAGTTGCATCTAGTTCAGTAGGTGCCCTGATAGTCGTGAAAGTCAAGCTGCTTCCTTATCTCCTTGCAGTCGAGCCTATAGCCTATTCCTAACCTTGTTAATCCTTAGAGAATGAATGCAAGGTTTACTCTTCAGTCTTCGGTAGGAGGAGAAGTGGATTCCCTTCCAAAGAACAAGGAATCCTTGATGCATTCAAACCACATAAAGTATTGAACTCGCCAAGAAGAAAAGATACTAACACACCTACTGTTCCCCTTATTTATTATTCTTGCCTTGCCTAGCTTAAACAGAAGAGGCTTGGTTAGCTTCCTTCCTATCAGCAGCTGTTCTTGCAACCAACTTTTAAGTACGCTGTGAGTAAGCTAATAGGGCCCTTGCTGGCACTAGACGCCACAAGAATCGTTGGTATACAGCTTGTGTGCTTAGTCTAGCCTTGCAAGCAACCTCTTCCTACCAGAGGACTACCATATACCGATCCTCTGATGCTCCTTCATTGACCCGTTTGAATTTCTGTTGTCCACAAACAAATAAAGAGTCCGAAAAGACGTACGCATAACAGACTCGGTACCTAGGTCAATGGGTTCAGTGGAGAATTGCGTTACTGTAATAGCAAAGGTATCTATGAAATGCAGTACCAAGGTCAATGAAATTGAAAGGCACCTCTGACAACAGAATCAAAAGGGATTTGGCGTCTATAGACGACTCAGAGGGGTTTTCATAAAGAGAAGCTTTCGCGCAGTACACCTATTTTTCTATAGAAGTGAATGGCCCCTTAGTTGGCTAGTCTGATCAATAGGCAGGCTCATCCTCTACATCGTATTCTGATATAGAAAGAAAAGAACCGAACTCCTGGAGGGTGAAAGAAAAATCTCAAGTTGATACTCTGCCAACGGACCTGTCCACAACTGGTACTTCACATGCCTTAGAAGTAGATTTGAATGAGAATGAATGAAATGAGCAAACGTTACCAGGAAGGTGAACTGGCTATCAAACTACTGCCTGCGCTAGGGGAAGCGCGAAAGAAAAACCAGTTTCAAGATCTGATACCCTTGAAGGACTCCCAGGAATGAGAGAGCAAGTACAAGGACAATCTTATTTCTTAAGGATAGGCGGTATTCCATAATTAACATAGTTCGGTTAGAGTGGATTTGAAAAGCTACAGCAGATCGATAAGTTGCTAATTTAGCTAAGTCAACTCCACTACGGAATCTAGCTCTCCATAAGAGGGTATTCCCAATGAGACAAGTAGTTTATCAAAGGGGCCCTCTGTCTGAAGATTGTAGTCCGGATTTCTCGGAATAGAATAATGGAATGAGCAGGTGCAGATGGTCAATCTCCATCTTGAAGCCGAGTCTCTCTGTCTTCTTATTTGATATCAAGATATAGAGAATAACTCGATCGATCGTAGAATGATTTCGTGATCTGATCTTCATTTGGGCGGCTTTCGCTCAATCCGTGGCTGTAGTGATGAGGCAAATCAAAGGGGTCAAAAAAGAAGATATAGAATTGTAGCTAACGGGGTTCGCTCGCCCTCGCCTGTCACTATAGCGTGTCAAGTTTCTCTCTTTCAAATCGGGTCAAATAGCTCAGTCTTTCACTCGAAAGCCTGGCATCCGCTACCGGTCAACTGCTCTTAACTCCTGGGGTCGGAATAAGCTTCCGCTTCTCAGCCATATCCATCTTCAGCTTCTCCGCCTTTCGCTGATCCAACAACACTAGTTCCTTGATCTTTAGAGTATTTCAGTACTGGTACTTCAGAATCTGGAGCAAGCAGGTTTCATTCCTGGTAAGGGTGATTGGTCGGTACTCCCCTCTGCCAACCCACGAGCTAAAGGAAAAGGAAATAGGAGAAGGAAGTGGACAAAAGTCGTGATTTCTTCATTACCGGAGCCTTCTCGGGTAGTCTACTTATGACATGGCTCGTTCAGAGGTATCTTCGCGTTGTCTTCCAAACCAACCAGTAGTAGAAATAAATTCAGAAATGTTAAGATTTGAGACTATGAAAGACCCGTTTGTTTACCAATTCGTCAACTAGAAAGAATTTGTTACGAAATGAATGAGCAAACTAGCAGAACCAAGAAATGGGAGGGATGGGGTTTAAGTATTTGGAATTATTTCAACTTGCCCTCCTAGCGAGACAAGCGTGGAGAATGCTGCAAGAACCAGAAAGTTTTAGCGCAAGGGTGCGAAATGTATTTCCCTGATGAAGACTTCCTAAGAGCATAGTTAGGAAACCGACCATCGCAGATTTGGGGAGGAATATGTGAACGGCGTGATGTTATGAAGCAAGGTTGAATTCGGAGGATTGGTACGGGGAGCGACACTAGGATCTGGATGTAAAACTGGATCCCGAGGCACTTTAAAATGACGCCGTTGTGCCCGCGGTCCAATGATCCACCTATGTTTGTGTCGGATCTTATCCATGCTGCAACCAGGCCGTGGAATATGGAGGTGGTCAGAGAACATATGTATGAGACGGACGCCGAAGCAGTAGCGAACATTCCCATCAGTCATGTTGCCCAGCCGGAAAGAATGGAAGAGGATTTTTCGTATCACAAGCGGTCTGTTAATGATACTTAATGAAAAAGAGATCGGCTCTTGGATGAGATATTTGGTTATAATAACACATTCCTAGTTATGTAATACTTCAAACTACCAAGTGTGTAGGAACTGCAGGTAAATGGTATTGCAGTTAGAAGTTGAAAGGGCACAATTCAAGTCAACTAACTAACAGTTGCACTGCTTCATTGAACGCACGCATATAGAGAGCGGTCTAACAAATGAACCAAACTAGTGCATCATGCTTAGGTGCAACACCATAAAACTATGACACCACACTTGAAACAATATCTAGAAAAAAAAGACTTGTGGATGTGGGCCACTTACTGGATTTGCACAGTACCAGGAGTTCAAAACAGAAAACTGACACTGTTAAAAAAAAAACTCCATACCTAGTTTACCTATTATAAGGTCTTGTGGGAATATGGTCAAATTCCACTAATGCCTGTATGTAATATGACTCATCAATCCTTATGCATGCGTAGGCTTCACTTATTTATGGGAATTTGTGTTAGAAAGCCAGCAAGGTTAATTACCGAATGTTTGTCTTTTTCACCATCGTTGTTCCCAGTCCCACTCCCTGCTTCAACCCTTTGAGTGAAATGTGGCAAAAGGAAGGAAAATCCATGACCGACCCCATTGTCTCCACCCCGTAGGAACTACGAGATCACCCCAAGGACGCACACATTAGCCGTCCGCTCTCCGGTTGGACAGTAAGGGTCGGAGAAGGGCAATCACTCGTTCTTAAAACCAGCATTCTTAAGTTTAAGATTAAAGAGTCGGGCGGAAAAAGGGGAGAGCTCCCCGTTCCTGGTTCTCCTGTAGCTGGATTCCCCGGAACCACAAGAATCCTTAGAATGGGATTCCAACTCAGCACCTTTTGTTTTGAGATTTTGAGAAGAGTTGCTCTTTGGAGAGCACAGTACGATGAAAGTTGTAAGTTGTGCTCGGGGGGGAGTTATTATCTATCGTTGGCCTCTATGGTAGAACCCGTCGGGGAGGCCTGATAGGCGGTGGTTTACCCTTTGGCGAATGTCAGCGGTTCGAGTCCCCTTATCTCCAGCCCGTGAACTTAGCGGATACTATGATAGCACCGAATTTTGCCAATTCGGCAGTTCGATCTATGATTTCGCATTCATGGACGTTGATAAGATCCTTCCATTTAGTAGCACCTTAGGATGGCATAGCCTTAACGTTAATGGCGAGATTCAAAAGAGGAAAGGCTTGCGGTGGATACCTAGGCACCCAGAGATGAGGAAGGGTGTAGCAAGCGACGAAATGCCTCGGGGAGTTGCAAATAAGCATAGATCCGGAGATTCCGAAAATGCAAAGGAATTTACGTACATGTATGTCACCGGAATGTGCTAGAGTAAATCCTTCGGGATTTCATCAAGTGTTTAGTCTACCGAGAAATGTGCTAGAGTAAATCCTTCGGGATTTCATCAAGTGTTTAGTCTACCGAAGATCAAGGTAGTTTATTTAAAGCGGATTTCTCCCTTCAAAATATCATCCATCGTCTTTGTTAAAGTATGGAATTCTCACCTAGAGCTGCGGAACTCACGACTCTATTAGAAAGTAGAATGACCAACTTTTACACAAATTTTCAAGTGGATGTGATCGATCGAGTGGTCTCAGTTGGAGATGGGATTGCGCGTGTTTATGGATTGAACGAGATTCAAGCAGGAGAAATGGTGGAATTTGCCAGCAGTGTGAAAGGAATAGCCTTGAATCTTGAGAATGAGAATGGAGGAGGTATTATCCTCCATATGGAAGAAAATGGGGGAGGTCCCGTAGACCTACCTCCCGTAGGTGGCTTTCGTGACCTCCGCGAGGAAATAGCCCGCGCCGCCCCTCCTGAAGCAATTCTGTCGGAGCTAAGATCCTGTGTTGAAAGAATTTTCAGTGAGATGGGAACCTCTGTTCCTTTAGGGGAATGTAAGTATGTCTCGGAATTTACCGAGACTCAAGTATTGTGGCATGGAGAAGGGGGGGATACCTTGAACGACATCTTCCTAGACTATATAGAGGCAGGGCCGGAAAGCGAATTCGTCACAGTTGCCACCAATCTGGCGAGGAAGTTTCGCCATGCCGAGCGAGGGGAACCTGACACACCCGATCCCCTGGCCCCCGTCGAGCCTGAGGCTCATTCCATGGAATCGGGGGAAGGCTCGTCATCATCCAAGAAGCTTAAAAGGTTGGATGATGATTCAGATGATGATTTGGGGGGAGACTCCACTCCAGGGGAATCTCCAGATCCTGTTGAAATCACTTATGAAGGGGACGCACAAGGGGGTTTTGAATTCTAATAGAACGAGGACCCTAAAGAAGAAATAGAGGAAAGGGCAGAAAGGGGCAAAAGTGAATTCCTATGACATTGGCATATGGCACGAAAAGGAAATCCAATTTCGTTAAGACTTGATCTGAATCGTAGTTCAGATCCAAGTTGATTCAGTGAGGACTCAAACATTCCCACAATCCCCATCTAGAAAAAAAGGCAAGGCAGCATAAGTTAGGGAGCATAGGTAAGCTATTCAGGAGTCGTCTAGATAGAGTACCGTAGTCAGTTAAGTAGGCCTGCCTGTAAGTTAATATTATTAAGGCTATGCCAAGTGGGTTCCAATGCTGCGCTGCGGAGGAAGGGGGTAGGATGGTACTTGAATCTATCTATAGACATAGGATCCCCCAGCCACTGGAATCCATTGGTTTCTGTCTCAATTCGCCACTGGAATCCACTAAAATCACTCACAACAATCAATCTTTTCTTATGATACTGATACGATGCAAACGGTGACACCCCCGGATAATGTGTCTGTGCATTTGTGTCTGTCTTCCCTATATGTGTTCTATACCTGTCTTTTGGTAGTATGGGTCTTGTTTAGCCGGAACACCTAAGTGTACGTCTCCTAGTAGCTCGTACCAACCATAGGTATCTTATCTTCTCCTTCAAAGTAAGGGCTATCTGCAACTGAATAGGCAATCAGCAGAATGTCTTATAAAGCGGACGTCTGGGTTTTGGAAAGTGTCATTAAACCACAGCTTTAGCTCGTGGGTTCGGTTGGTCATGTCCTACTGATATTTACGTAAGTAACACGCGTTCCAGCAAGTGAGAGAGAAGCAGCATAGTGGGCTTTAAAATGAGAGATTTTTCTCGTGGAAGGAGAGTGTCATGAATCAATGAGCTGAGAGCTCAGTACTTAGAGGTATTCAAGCACTACTTCCGCCTTGCCTTGAGAAGGATTTGTTTAAATCGTTAACGAATACAGATCCACATCAAGAAGAAAGGAATAAGAATACGAGGTTCCAAAACAAAAGGAGCGGCATATACGCCAATGTTATCCCAAGCCATTGGATGTCTTCTTGGCATATTGAAATTCGAATTCTCGTAGAAAGACTGATACCAATAAAATTGAGGGCGAAGAATGGATTGGATACCTTGAATGCTTCCTTCGAGCTACCATACCAAACTCTTTCTGGCGGATACATTCCACCAGCATCTCCGGCATATAAATTTGAAAGGGAAGCAAGCATAAAGAAAAACACAGAAGTCTTCAACAGAAGTCTTAATTGGATAAAAAGAAAGAAGCAAACCAGATGAGGCTTCGCTTCCGAGGGTTAGGATATAGGCCGTTTCGAGCAAGCTTTTGCTTTTTCTCCCGGCTTTCTACAACTTTCGCTTTAGCTTCCAAAGGCGACCCAATGACCTTTCCGGAATTGGAAGTATTCGTCGCCCTATCCTAAGAAAGAAGTCACTATAAAATTGCTTGCCCTCCAGAAGTACCAAAGGTGCGCGGAGCCCGGTGAAAATGAATATGTTTGCTACTGAAAGAAGCCTGCCTATTGACTATCGTCTTTAGAATGAAAGTAGTTATGAAGCCCAATCTACTATCGATTCAAAAGGGGGCATAGTCATATGGGTGGGGTGTTTGTGGGGAGCTGCCTTGGATATGAGGAATTCCTAAAAAAAGAAAAAATGGAACAAAGGCAAAGTCCGTGACGAAGATCTTTCTTTTCTATCAATAGATAGGAATGAGTGTTCGTTATAGGGGATAGGATCCATCTGCTCTCTCTCTCTCTCTCTCTCTCTATTTTCTTTGATGCAATTTAGAGAGAAAGAGCAGTGCGAACTAGAAAAAAAAGAGAATCGGGAGATGATTAAAAAAGAGATACATAGACATCTAAAGTAAAGGGATGTATATATTATTCCTATATATATCATCTATCTATGAGAAAAGTAAACAGAGTTCGTTTTTGGGTTCCCCGAAGCCCCGAATGGATTGGATCGTTTCTGCCAACGAAACGAAGGCCTCGCCCCTTCCGAATGCTTCTCCGATCCTTAAGTTCTCGCGAAGAGACTAAGATGCAGCTCCCCCTCCCTCTGTCTTTTTCCGCTTCGCTAATCTTCCCCTCTAACGCGGGCCGGGCATAGGCGGGCGCGGGAGGAAGAAAGAAAGTAGAAGAGCGTCTTCTCCTTTGTCCTTTTTTCAGTGCAACACAGGAAAGCACCCTCTTTTTGTAATCCATGCAGCTTCCCAGATGCTTTTTTTTTGTATTGAACACATGGCGTAGCTAGGACCCCTCCAATCATGTTTGAGCCTATGTTCACCCGGGGCCCAAAAAGGATAATTCCGGAATGCCTGCCGACGTTCAGATAAGGTGCATATCCCTTACCACTAAAGGAAAGGCTCGACGAAAGGGGGGATATTTGCTGGGTAAGGAAAAAGCTTTCGGAGATTGAGATGTCAATTTTCTTTTTCATCGAAAAGGAAGAAGGTCGAGGGGATAGCAGCATTCCTTCGGGCTTTGCCTGACGACATTCTAATAAAGAATTCCGGCTCGGCCCGGGAAAGCGCTGGCAACAACATAAAGAAAGGGGTCCATGTAGCTGCTGCGCCCGCCCACTGAGCAGCAGGTTCGGCATCTACTACAAAAGAGAGAATCCACTTCAGATAACCACGTCTCTGCTAGGGCAGCGTGTGGAATGGCCGAGAGCGGACCAAATGGATATATAATCCAAGCCGAGAGTGGAGTTACGTGAACAGTCGTCTGATGGAAAACAACTTTCACGTTCGGTTCAGAGAGCACTTTTTTCGTTGAGAATAAGTCCTTCCCTTTTGTGTGAATTCCCCAGCGGCGAATTAACAACTTGTGGGGCCCTATCTATTAAATCTCTCGAGCCCCAAGAAAGCCCCCCTCTCCCTCGGACTCAATCTCTCTTTTGACTCTATATATGTGGGCACCTGATATCTATGAGGGTTCACCCACCCCGGTGACAGCATTCCTTTCTATTGCGCCTAAAATCTCTATTTCTGCAAATATGTCACGTGTTTCTATTGTTGCTTCCTATGGGGGTACATTACAACAAATCTTCTTTTTCTGCAGCATTGCTTCTATGATCTTAGGAGCACTGGCCGCCATGGCCCAAACGAAAGTCAAAAGACCTCTAGCTCATAGTTCGATTGGACATGTAGGTTATATTCGTACTGGTTTCTCATGTGGAACCATAGAAGGAATTCAATCACTACTAATTGGTATATTTATTTATGCATCAATGATGATAGATGCATTCGCCATAGTTCCAGCATTACGGCAAACCCGTGTCAAATATATAGCGGATTTGGGCGCTCTAACCAAAACGAATCCTATTTCGGCTATGACCTTCTCCATTACAATGTTCTCATACGCAGGAATACCCCCGTTAGCCGGCTTTTGTAGCAAATTCTATTTGTTCTTCGCCGCTTTGGGTTGTGGGGCTTACTTCCTAGCCCCAGTGGGAGTAGTGACTAGCGTTATAGGTCGTTGGGCGGCCGGAAGGTTGCCATGAGTAAGGTTGGGAGACCGAAGGCAGTTTTCTGTGCACCGGACACGTAGCTTACCGAATCAGTTGCAACACAGATGGGAATGCATGCTACGAAAGACAGGGTCGAGTCTGATACATCAACCGTCGACTCCATATCCTTGTACGAGTCCACAATCACTACACGAGATGAACCTGGGTTTGGTGAATGGAAGTTGGCCTTAGGTGTAATAGGACTCCCAGTTACTTTGCGCGATCGTATACTGAGGTGCTCCCCGTTGGTTGTTGGAACGACGCGAGCCGGGCCGGGCCTCGATTCCTTTCAAAAAGATGAAGGGAGAGAGGTGACTAATTCCCCATCTCATTTGGGGCGGAAAACGAATCGACATCTCGATGTGATACAGCCCTTACCATTTTCGTTGGGAAAGAACGGCGAAGTCCATCCGAACCCTCCAATGAAGAAATAAGAGGAGAGCAAAGCGCCAATGGCGCACGAAGCGCATGCGGAAGGGGCACGGAGAAATAAAGAAGTGTGGAGGAGAAGCAGCCGAGCTCATTCCCTTCGCTTCCTGGGCCCAAAGCAGTGCTTTGTTTCCTGGCCAAATCAATGATTTAGGGCTGATTGCAAAGATATTTGAATAGAAAGATAGATCCATCCATCTATCCAGATATCTCAAAAAGATCTATTCATCTTTTCCTTGATTCAAAGAACTGCGCTTAGCCCCCCCCCCCCCCCCCCGCTCATGAAACGGCTCTGCTGCAATGGATGGCAGAGGGTCCGTAGTACCCGAAGCACTGATCCAGTAGCCGGAAGGGGCCTAGAAGTGCCTACTACTACACCACACTACACTTGGCTCTACACATTTATAGAGCTTACCCCTGTCCAGTGTCTGGCAGAACGTTGGGGGCTTCAATCGTCGACTCGTTATCCCCATCTCAGCCCAGGCTAACGGAGCCTTACTTATTCAGGGGAGAGAGTGGAGCCTATCGAAGCACTCTTGAGAGTAAGATCCTTGGCTCCTCTTCATTCTCTACAGGGGTATCTACCCACATGGAAGCGGGGCAGAGATGGATAAGATCAAACACGGGAATAAGAAGCATTTTAAATGCCTTTTTTCTCATTTTTATAGAGGGGGATGGATAAAGTGGGCAAAACAGATCACATTTTTCAATCGAAAAGACCTTTTTCGTCTCGACAAAGAAAGAATCATCTTGAAAACGCTCCTAACCCCTTCGTAGGGCCGTGTATAGTAAGTGATCCGAACCTGCCCGGAGCGAGCCCCCCTTAGAGGCAAGTGAAGTTTGTGAGCCGTATGATGGGCAACTATCTCCTGCGGTTCGGAGAGGACTCAGCTGTTAGTTAGTACCCCCTTGGTTTTGGAGTGGACCCTTTCACTCTATTTTATTATATACGCTTAGCGAAAAGAATGTTTTTTGATAGACCTAGGACATGGATTCTATATGAACCAATGGATCGTGACAAGTCGTTACTACTAGCAATGACTTCCTCTTTCATTACTTCATCCTTTCCATATCCCTCTCCCTTGTTCGATCTTACTCATCAAATGGCACTCAGTTCATATCTGTAAGTTCGTTCGATCATTGACAAGGTTCAAAGAAAGGGTGGGCCATTCACCATGAAGGCTAAAAGCGAGATAGGCTGGACATTTTAGCTTACAAAGGCGAAGACAATTCCGCGTTTTTTCAGCCGATTCTCCGAAATTGAAGACAATTATCCTCACTCAAACTTCAAAAAGTCCTTTTTTATTTTGATGTAAATTCTGTCTGTCTCCTTTGTCCTTCCTAACGCTAGTCTAGTCTCCTTCGTTCCACTCGTCCTTGCTTTTTTTTCTTCTTCTTATCGGTCCCAAGGTCAAAGAAATAGGTTCAGTGGTTCGACCTCCCAAAGGTTAAAGAAAGACATCGATATTAAGACCAGTCCCTCCGGATGATGATATGCCCCAACCATCTATAGCCCATGGTTCGTTACTCGGGAATTCGGAGAGGTCAGATGAGATAGATGGGTGTGTTCAAAATGGAATGATCCCCTTTTCTCATGTTTGAATTTCTGTTGTCCACAAACAAATAAAGAGTCCGAAAAGACGTACGCATAACAGACTCGGTACCTAGGTCAATGGGTTCAGTGGAGAATTGCGTTACTATAATAGCGAAGGTATCATAATAGCGAAGGTATCTATGAAATGCAGTACCAAGGTCAATGAAATTGAAAGACACCTCTGACAACAGAATCAGAAGGGATTTGGCGTCTATAGACGACTCAGAGGGGTTTTCATAAAGAGAAGATTTCGTGCAGTACACCTATTTTTCTATAGAAGTGAATGGCCCCTTAGTTGGCTAGTCTGATCAATCGGCAGGCTCAGCCTCTACGTCGTATTCTGATATAGAAAGAAAAGAACCGAACTCCTGGAGGGTGAAAGAAGAATCTCAAGTTGATACTCTACCAAGGGATCTGTCCACAACTGGTACTTCACATGCCTTAGAAGTAGATTTGAATGAGAATGAATGAAATGAGCAAACGTTACTAGGAAGGTGAACTCGCTATCAAACTACTGCCTGCGCTAGGGGAAGCGCGAAAGAAAAACCAGTTTCAAGATATGATACCCTTGAAGGACTCCCAGGAATGAGAGAGCAAGTACAAGGACAATCTTATTTGCTAAGGATAGGCGGTATTCCATAATTAACATAGTTCGGTTAGAGTGGATTTGAAAAGCTACAACAGATCGATAAGTTGCTAATTTAGCTAAGTCAACTCCACTACGGAATCTAGCTCTCCATAAGAGGGTATTCCCAATGAGACAAGTAGTTTATCGAAGGGACCCTCTGTCTGAAGATTGTAGTCCGGATTTCTCAGAATAGAATAATGGAATGAGCAGGTGCAGATGGTCAATCTCCATCTTGAAGCCGAGTCTCTCTGTCTTCTTATTTGATATCAAGATATAGAGAATAACTCGATCGATCATAGAATGATTTCGTGATCTGATCTTCATTTGGGCGGCTTTCGCTCAATCCATGGTTGTAGTGATAAGGCAATCAAAGGGGTCAAAAAAGAAGATATAGAATTGTAGCTAACGGGGTTCGCTCGCCCTCGCCTGTCACTATAGCGTGTCAAGTTTCTCTCTTTCAAATCGGGTCAAATAGCTCATTCTTTCACTCGAAAGCCTGGCATCTGCTACCGGTCAACTACTCTTAATTCCTGGGGTCGGAATAAGCTTCCGCTTCTCAGCCATATCCATCTTCAGCTTCTCCGCCTTTCGTTGATCCAACAACACCAGTTCCTCGATCTTTAGAGTATTTCAGTACTGGTACTTCGGAATCTGGAGCAAGCAGGTTTCATTCCTGGTAAGGGTGATTGGTCGGTACTCCCCTCTGCCAACCCACGAGCTAAAGGAAAAGGAAAGAGGAGAAGGAAGTAGACAAAAGTCGTGATTTCTTCATTACCGGAGCCTTCTAGGGTAGTCTACTTATGACATGGCTCGTTCAGAGGGATCTTCGCGCTGTCTTCCAAACCAACCAGTAGTAGAAGTAAATTCAGAAATGGTAAGATTTGAGACTATGAAAGACCCGTTTGTTTACCAATTCGTCAACTAGAAAGAATTTGTTACGAAATGAATGAGCAAACCAGCAGAACCAAGAAATGGGAGGGATGGGGTTTAAGTATTTGGAATTATTTCACCTTGCCCTCCTAGCGAGACAAGCGTGGAGAATGCTGCAAGAACCAGAAAGTTTTAGCGCAAGGGTGCGAAATGTATTTCCCCGATGAAGACTTCCTAAGAGCATAGTTAGGAAACCGACCATCGCAAATTTGGGGAGGAATATGTGAAGGGCGTGATGTTATGAAGCAAGGTTGAATTCGGAGGATTGGTACGGGGAGCGACACTAGGATCTGGACGTAAAACTGGATCCCGAGGCACTTTAAAATGACGCCGTTGTGCCCGCGGTCCGATGATCCACCTATGTTTGTGTCGGATCTTATCCATGCTGCAACCAGGCCGTGGAATATGGAGGTGGTCAGAGAACATATGTATGAGATGGACGCCAAAGCAGTAGCAAACATTCCCATCAGTCATGTTGCCCAGCCGGAAAGAATGGAAGAGGATTTTTCGTATCACATTCGTACTGACTTAACAGGATCCGTCTCCCATAGTAATATTATGACAGTCTCTCTTGCCCCTTCGTACTTACTTGAAACAGGAATTTCTTGGTGCTCAACTTCTTATTCTGCTTTTCCTGGTACCGATATAGAAAGCGCATTCAATCGAGAAAAGGATCAACTGATCCACCTCTTGACTTTTTTGTTTTTTATTCGGCTGTTTCAGCATAGGTTGCATTTTCAAACAAATGAAAAGAGCAAGTTCCCACAGGCGAAGAGCTGCTTCCGAGAAATCTTTCTCTTCTTTTACCCCCTTTACGCCCTTCGGGGCTGCTAACAACGAGCTAATACACAGGAACGGCACGGCTCCTACACCGCTTAACTCCAATAATAGAACCTGGTCCCACATCCCTTGCATTTGATAATGAAACAATCAGAATTTGTTGAATTGAAATATGTTCAATCTCATTTCTTTTACGTGGTTTTGGCAACTATCAATTATCTCTTTCCTCGGCTTCCTACACGGATATAGCCGTAAACGGTATCTAGTAGGTGGGAACTACATTAGCTTAGGGGATCGGGTAGCGAGCGCTCTCCTCGGCAAAGCAGACAAGAAGCAATTCAACCATTGGGAACGGCACGCCCCCTTCCCTAGGGCTAGAGGTATTTACACGCTGCATTGAACCTAACGCTAGAGCGAGTACTACGATGAAAATCACTTTTACGAGCGATACCTTTGTCTTTTGTGCTTGAGTTGTCCTCCCAGCGGTGTGGTCCTCGGTTTCGGAAATGACATATTGAACCGGTATCTTTAGCAAAGCCCAAATCCTTTGACGGCATCCCTCCTCTAAAGCAGCTTCCATCCTTTCCGGTTCGTAGTGGTTACGAGCAGAAGTGCAATTCAAAGCGCATTCAATAGTTGTATTAGATAGTTTAGATATAGTAACCCACTAGTGCGAGATGCACTAACCTTGGCCATTGTCTGCTAACTACGGTCATTATATGTCAATTTGGATCGCACACCGGAAGCAAAGATCAGGGGATTGCCAACTTGAATGAATGTAATCCGGTTACGGTTACGGTGTAGGGGAGATTTGTCCAATAAATAGGGACATAACTAGTTGCTAAGCCCAGTCAGTCCAGTATGTATGGTATGTCCAGTAAGGCTAGTGAAGTAAAGAAAGTAAGGAAAGGCAAGTAATGTAAAACCTGACTCTAGAATATGGCTCGAGAGATTGAATATAGGGAGGAATGAATTGGGCATCAAGTAAACTAAGGCATCAAGGAAAGTAAGACTTGAGGATGGATGGGAGGAAGGAACCAATAAGCCACCGTTAGTGTACCAGTCATTGGGACAGGTGCCGTGTGTTCGGTCTACCTGCCTCTAGTACGACCCGGATGAAAAGATGCTGACGAGTATTAAAGGTTAGGCCAAATGATTCTAGGCTTGAGGACCCATTCTATCCGGGCCTAAATGCTTGTCGGGGGGTTACCCCCGAGTAGGGTAAAGACAGGTGGTAAAGGCCGCTTACAGAAGAGAGGTTTGGTCGAGTAGCCGACTACAGGGTACTCGCTACCCGGTCGACTGCTACTCGGTCTCACCTCAAGATGACCAGAAGGAGATATCAATCAAGTTCTACCCTGTCGAGTAGAAGGTTTGGCCCGAGTAGAATTGGCGGGAACCTACTCGGGCAGAAAGTCAAAGGAGCCGTTCTGACACAGGATCCCGCGTATCCTGGGTCCGTACTTGGCAGCATTCGAACTACTGTTCACGTGGGGACGGCCTGCCTGACAGTGACAGCATGGAAGCAGGCCGTGGCAGGATAAGGGGGGCCTACTCTGTGCCTAGGTACAGTGATACCAGTCTGTCCCCTAGTTTTGCCCAACGACTTTACAGAAGCAGCCAAGATCAACGACCAAAGCTGTCAGCGGGTACTCGGAGAAAGGACGGTGTGCACGCTATGTCGACACTTGTCTAGATTTGGACGTATCCGGCTGGGCACCATGTATATAAGGTGCCCCGCCGCCTCCTGCGCGAGGCATGCTCTCACACGCTCATAGTGAACCCTAGAAACCCTAAGTTCTTGACCTAGCCCTACTCGGAGAGGAGAGAAAGGCTACTCGGTAGCGTTACCATTTGTACTGTGGCTACTCGGAAAGACATCATAATACATAGAGAAAGGCAGGAGTAGGGGTTTTACCTCCTCACGAGGGCCCTGAACCTGGGTATATCGTGTTGTTTGTGTTGTGTGGATCTTACCTCACGCGGCTACTCGTCGCGTGATCCCTCCCCGGACACCTCCAGCGTCCATCGTCCCCACATCATTAGCCATCCTATGGCATCTGCCGTGACACCACCACGACAGTTGGCGCCCACCGTGGGGCAACCAGCGGCGCTGGCTGGAGTTTCTGTTCGGACGGGATCTTCTTCCGCGGAGCGCGTAGTTTGTGGCCTTGTCCACAGATTCGGCTCCTTCGACTTCGTCACCGACAACGCCGGCTGTTTCGGCGGCATGGCCATGCCCGAGGGCGGCTCGGTGATCTCCTTCGGCTCGCATCTCGTCTACGTCGCCACCGTCGCCAACAGCACCTACCCCGAGCTGGTGCATGACGCGGAGGATCCTCCCGCGGTTGTTGCTGCTCGCGGAAAGCCCGCATGCAGCTCTGCGTGTTGCGCTGAGGTGATGGTGACGGGCTTGGCGGCAAACGCTGGCGCAGCTGCTACTGGCGCTGCGGCCGTCGTCGAGGAGGTTGACGACCCGCCCGCGGGTGGCAGGAACCACCGGCCCTACGAGAAGGAGAGCAACCTGCCGCCTTCCACGTCTACGGTCATCCCCGCGTCTGCAGCGCGAACCGGCATGCCCACTCCCACCGACGTCGAGCTGCTAGCTGCGAGGGAGCAGCTCGAGCGGCAGCGCCAGGAGCTGCTCGCCGAGCAGGCGGAGTTGGAGAAGATCAGGCTCGAGCTGAGTTTGGACCAGCTCGAGTACAACAAGGCTCACGGCTTCACGCCGGTGGCCAGGAGGCCCAGCAGGGTAGGCGCTACGCGGCGCAACCTGGGCGCCGAGATGGCGACAGTTGCAGAGGAGCCCGCGCAGTCCGCCACCGCGAACACCTTCACAAGGCCAAGGTACAGCACACCCGCCAAGACGCTCAGAGCTGCGCAGGCCGTGGCCGCCGAGTTGCCGCGCCTAGATGGAGAGGCGCGTCTCAGGCAGCAGGAGAGGCTCAACGAGTTGGTGCTGGAGGCCGCCAGGCAGAACGAGGAGTTCCGCAAGGCCAACCCGGGAGCTGGAGCTTCGCAGGTGGTTCACTCGCACGCGGCTAGATCTAACGATCAAGCCTCATCTCCGCATCCGAGCCGCGAGAAGAGCCGCAGCGGGCGTTCGGGTAGAGACAGGCAAATGCAGGTGTATGACCCGGCTGCTGCCGCGAAACAGGTTGCTGTGCCGCAGCAGCCCGGGCAGGAACACAACACTGCAAGAGCAGGCTCTCAAGCCCATCAAGCTCAAAGCCGTGTCCGAGAAGCCGCGCGTCCGGGTACTTCTCGGCAACCCGCAGCTCCGCCTACTCGGCAGAGGCAGCAGCCGCGCCCAGTGGCACCAGTCGCCAACCCGGTGGAGCAGCCTGCAGCTATGCAGGTGGATAGGTATGATGATGGCTACTCGGCTATGGAGATGGCTGGTTATGACATCCATGACCGTGTTGGTGAGCGTGTGTTGGCGCCTGGAGATGCAAGGCACCAGCTGGACCGTCTCAGCTTGTCGGCGCGACTTGAGAGCACGGGTCCTCCTGGCCCCGAGTGCTTTGGCCCGCGCATCATGAACGAGCCATCCGTGAAGGGCTTCCAGCTCGCGAGAGGCACCAAGAGCTACAATGGTAGCACCAAGCCTGAAGATTGGCTCAACGACTACGTCACCGCGGTCCACATTGCGGGTGGCAACAGGAGATGGGCGGTGCGCTATGTGCCGCAGATGCTAGAGGGTCCAGCTCGTACTTGGCTCAACAACTTGCCCAAGCACAGCATTAACTGCTGGCTGGACTTCTCGGACGCCTTCGTCAGCAACTTCACGAGTACCTACAAGAGGCCGAATAGGCCACAGCAGTTGTCGGCTTGCCGGCAGCGAGAAGACGAGACGGACCGCGAGTATCTCACTCGGTGGAGCACCTTGAGGAACACTTGTGAGGGTGTGAATGAAGCGCAGGCCATCACTTGGTTTGCGCAGGGTTGCCGACATGGCAGCATGCTTTGGCAGAGATTGCAGAGGGAGATGCCGAACACCCTGGCCGAGACCATCAAGATTGCGGATCAGTACGCACTCGGTGATCCTACTCAGCCATTGATGGACTCCTCTGAGCCGAGAAGAAACTTCAACAGCAGCAAGCGCAACGAGTTCCGCAACAAGCGCCGAGTAGATACTCGGTATGATCCCGAAGAGGTGAATGCAGTGAATGTCGGAGGCGGTGGTGGCCAAAGGCAGAAACCTGCTGGAGCCTACGGGCAGAACCAGAACCAGGGCCAAGGCAACAAGAAACCGTTCCGCACTGCGCAGCCGGGTAGCGGGAACTCCGAGCAGCCGAAGAAGTTTGTCTTCGATGACATGAAGGATGGTCCATGCAGCTTCCACACTCACCACCCCTCAAGGCCTGCGAACCACACTACTCGGCAATGCGAGTGGTGGGATGTGATCAAGAGTGATGGCTTGCCTCCTCCTCCTCCCCTGCCAGCTGCCAATGCTACTGTTCAGCCTACTCGCGCTCCCGCAGCTCGGCCGCCAGTCTATCCGAGAAGAGAGAATGTCAACCAGGTGGCTTTAGGAGCCAACCGGAATTTCAACAACGAGAGATACCGCAACAACAACAACAACTACAACCGCAACAACAACAACAGAGGCAACAACAACTATCAGGGCGACAACAATGGCAACAATGGCAACAATGGGGGCAATGGCTCCAACCAGTACCAAGAGCACCATGAGAGCTACATGATTTTTACTTCTGAGGCAGTCGACAAGCAGTCACAGCACAGGCGGGCCATGGAGGTCAATGCAGTGATTCCGGCTGTCCCTCACTACATGTATTGGTGTGACCAGGAGATCAGGTGGACTCGGGCAGATCACCCCAAGGTGATGCCCAACCCGGGCACCTATGCTTTGGTGCTGGATCCTACCTTCCTGGGTCCCGAGAAGAATGTGAGGTTCAGCAAGGTGCTGATCGACAACGGCAGCAGCATCAACATTGTGTACAAGGACACACTCGAGAAGCTTGGCCTAGCCGAGAACATGATGCTGCCCAGCAAGACCACTTTCCATGGCATTGTGCCCGGGATCTCATGCAACCCGATTGGCCGAGTGTGGATTGATGTGCTATTCGGTACTCGGGAGAACTGCCGCACAGAGCGCCTGCAGTTCGAAGTGGTGGATCATCAGAGCCCATATCATGCTCTACTCGGCAGGCCTGCTCTGAGCAAGTTCATGGCCTCTACCCATGTGGCTTATCTGAAGATGAAGATCCCCGGTCCCAATGGCATTATCACCATCTCGGGAGATTACAAGAAGTCCATGGAGTGTGCCTCTGCTAGCTCCCAGCTGGCGGAGTCAATGGTGATTGCTGCCGAGAAGAAGAAGATGTACGAGGTGGTGGCCATGGCTCAGTCCGCACAAGCTGGCGCACAAAGTGTGCCGAGTACCCAGCATGGTACTGCTTTCCAAGCTGCCAAGGAGACCAAGACAGTCCAGGTTGACCCCGAGTTCCCGGAGCGTGTGGTTATCATTGGTGCCGGGTTGGCCGAGAAATAGGAAAGCGCGCTCATCCACTTCCTCCGTGAGAATCGGGATGTTTTCGCCTGGACCAATGAAGATCTACCAGGAGTCCCGAGGGAGTTGGTTGAGCACTCTTTGCATGTGCGTCCTGACGCCAAGCCCGTGAAGCAGGCTTTACGCCGTTTCGGGGATGAGAGAAGGAAGGCCATCGGTGATCAAATCACCAAGCTGATGATCAGTAACTTCATCATGGAAGTGCTGCACCCGGACTGGTTAGCCAACCCGGTCATGGTTGAGAAGAAAAAGGAAGATCCCAAGGCTGCCACCGCATGGCGCATGTGCGTCGACTACACCGACTTGAACAAGGCATGCCCCAAGGATCCCTTCCCGCTACCTCGCATCGATCAGGTGATCGATTCCACCGCCGGCTGTGAACTGTTGTCTTTCATAGATGCCTACTCTGGTTTCCACCAGATTGCACTCAACCCCGCTGATCAAATAAAGACTGCTTTCATTACCCCGTACGGGGCTTATTGCTATCGTGTCATGTGTTTTGGCCTGAGGAATGCGGGTGCAACCTATCAGAGATGCATGCAGAAATGCTTGCATGACCAGCTCGGCAAGAATGTGCAGGTGTACGTAGATGACATTGTCATCAAAACGAATAAAACACATACTCTGCTTGCCGACTTGGAGGAAACCTTTGCTAACCTACGCAGGTACAAAATGAAACTGAATCCGAGTAAGTGTACCTTTGGTGTACCAGCTGGAAAGCTACTCGGTTTTCTGGTTTCTAGTCGGGGCATTGAAGCCAACCCGTCTAAGATAAAAGCTATTGAGAGCATGTCTTTGCCGAGATCATTGAAGGACGTGCAGAAGTTCACGGGTTGTCTGGCATCTCTGAGCCGTTTTCTGGGCCGAATGGGCGAGAAGGCTCTGCCTCTGTACCAGCTGATGAAGAAAAGTGACAAGTTTGTCTGGACTCCGCAAGCGGACGTGGCATTCAATGAGCTGAAAGCAATGCTGGCTAGCGCTCCTGTCTTGGCTAGTCCGCTACCCAAGGAGCCTATGCTGCTGTACATTGCCGCGACTAACCGAGTAGTCAGCGTGGTGATAGTGGTGGAGCGAGAAGAAGAAGGCAAGAGTGTGCAGCGCCCAGTCTATTATCTCAGTGAAGTGCTGTCCAGTTCCAAGCAAAACTATCCACATTACCAGAAGATGACATATGGTGTGTACCTGGGCGCCAGGAAGCTGAAACACTACTTCCAGGAGCACCCCATCACTGTTGTGAGCTCTGCTCCCATCTCGGACATCATGGGAAACAAGGAAGCGAGTGGCAGAGTAGCCAAGTGGGCGATTGAGCTAGCCGCGTACGCTCCCGCGTATACGAGAAGAGAAGCAATCAAGTCTCAGGTCCTGGCGGAATTTCTTGTGGACTGGGCCGAGATGCAGTATGAACCTCCCGCTCCAGTTTCCAACTATTGGAAAATGCACTTTGATGGCTCAAAGGTGAAAGAGGGCCTTGGTGCTGGCGTTGTGCTTACATCACCCAAGCGGGATCAACTCAAGTATGTGCTGCAGATCCATTTCAAGGCATCCAACAATGTAGCCGAGTACGAGGCAGTGGTGCATGGTTTGCGAGTAGCAAAGGAGGTTGGTGTGCAGCGCATTATATGCTATGGCGATTCAGATCTGGTGGTGCAGCAAGTCTCAGGTACCTGGGATGCGTTGGATGCCAACATGGCATCGTATCGCTTCCTGGTGCAGTCAATGACTGGGTTTTTCGAAGGCTGTGAGTTTCAGCATATTCACCGAGCAGAGAACGAAGCAGCAGACGAGCTATCCAAGTTGGGATCTTCTCGGCAGTCCATCCCGGCAGGGATTGCCTTGGAGCATTTGAGGAAGCCATCCATCAAGCCTTCCCCCAACTCGGAATCCATCTTTGTCCCTTCTCTGCCAAGTGAAGAATCTGACCCAATGGAGATTGACTGGGAGAGTGCTGCAGGGAACCCGGGGACTGCCGTCCTCTACTCGGGGACTGCCACTCCCTACTCGGGGACTGCCATTCCTTACTCGGGGACTGCCACTCCCTACTCGGGGACTGCCACTCCCTACTTGGGGACTGCCACTCCTTACTCGGGGACTGCCACTCCTTACTCGGGGACTGCTACTCCCTACTCGGGGACTGCCACTCCTTACTCAGGGACTGCCGTCCTCAACCCAGAAGCTGTTGCATTCATTGAAGAAGTTCTCGCCAATCGGTCTGGGCTGCAGAGAAGCGCTCCTACTCCTCCTGTGCAACCAACAGAGCCTGTCCCAATGGAGATGGACGAACCAGTGTTTCCCGTGCGGGAGACACCGAGTTGGGCAATGCCCATATTATCCTTTCTAAGGGACGGCACTTTACCTGAAGATGAGGTGACTGCGAGGCAGATTCAGAGAAGGTCCAAGGGCTACACCATAGTCCGAGATGTGCTGCATAAGAGAAGTGCCACCGGCGTGCTGCAACGCTGTGTGAGCCCAGAAGAAGGAGAAGAAATCCTGGTGGAGATACATCAAGGGGAATGCGGGCATCACGCCTCTTCTCGGGCTTTAGTCAAGAAAGCTTTCCGGCATGGCTTCTACTGGCTCACTGCATTGCAGCAAGCAGAAGATATTGTGAGGAAGTGCACTGGCTGCCAGATGTTCGCAAGTAAGATTCACATGCCAGCTTCCGAGTTGAAAACAATTCCTATCACGTGGCCCTTTGCTGTCTGGTGTTTGGATATGGTTGGTCCTTTCAAGCCGGCTAAAGGCAATATGACACATATCTTGGTCATGGTGGACAAGTTCACCAAGTGGATCGAGGTGAAGCCTATTCGGAAGTGCGATGGAGTCACAGCTGTGAAGTTTGTGAAGGATGTGATAATGAGATATGGCTACCCGCACAGTATCATCACCGACAACGGCACCAACTTCGCAGAGGGGGCAATGGTGCGATTCTGCAGAGATAAGCATATCCGACTAGACGTTGCGTCAGTCGCGCACCCTGCCTCCAATGGGCAAGTTGAGAGAGCAAATGGGATGGTACTGGCAGGCATCAAGCCAAGGCTGATTGAGCCATTGCTGAAAACGCCAGGGTGTTGGCTAGAAGAGTTGCCAGCGGTGTTGTGGAGTCTAAGGACTACCCCTAACCGGTCAACCGGCTACACGCCATTCTTCTTGGTATACGGGGCTGAGGCCGTGTTGCCAATAGACCTAGAGCATGACTCCCCGAGTAGCCCTCTACACTGAGGTGGAGGCGAGAGAAGCTCGAGAAGACGACGTTGACCTGCTTGAAGAAGCAAGAGAGCTGACTCTGTCACGTTCGGCTATCTACCAGCAAAACCTGCGGCGCTATCATAGCCGAAAGGTGAACCCGAGGGTTTTCTGAGAAGGAGACATGGTCCTTAGGCTTGTGCAGCGCACAGCCGGGATGCACAAGTTGTCTCCTCCATGGGAAGGGCCTTTCATTGTCAGCAAAGCGCTGCACAATGACGCGTACTATCTTGTAGATGTGCGCCCATCGCAGGCGAACAGGGCAGATAAAGCTGGAGAGGAAACCAAGCGTCCCTGGAATGTAGCTCTACTTCGTCGTTTTCATTCGTAAGCAAAGATGTGTATGTACCCTCTTATCCGAGTTGAAATTCTACTCTGCAATCTAGAATTGTTCTTGGGGACTGCCCTCGTCCAAATTTGCTCTAAGTGTTTTTCTTACTCGGCTTGTTCCTTTGTCTATTCGGTTGCTCCACTTCAGAACTCACAAGTGCATTGAGTACTGTGTTTAAACCTATATGCCAACTCTTCGACTTTGCTGCTGTCCGAAACCCGGCTTCATGGCAAGCAAGAGAACAAGCAAAAGGTCAATGAGCACACGAAAATCACTAAGGAAGAAAGAGTGCAGGAACCGAGTAGATTGTCGGTTACTGTTCGTTCCCTGTTTTCGTCTTCTCGGCTAAGTGGTGGGCTGCGTTACCATGATTGTTTCTAGCAGCTAAGTATTTGCAGCCTGGCTCCTTGATTCTTGTGACTCGAATACCAAACAAGCGACAAGTCGCAGGTAGAGCAGAGATGAAAAGACAGGGTGAATAAGAAATGCTACTCGGGGACTCGCATGGAAACACAACTCGGCATTAAGCCAGTGTCGTTCAAATTGATTAATATCAACATAAACAGAGTGGGCATAAAAACTGAGTAGCAAGCAAGATAAAGGTAGTCTGTTACATCTGCTCCCGGCATCCCGGGGATCTGATAAGAGTTCAAGTGAAAAAAGATTGCAGGTTGCTTCAAGTTGAGGAGGCAGTGTTCTCGGCGCTGGTCTTGGCAGCTGTTTCCTCGGCGGTGGTCTTGGCAGCAGCTTCTTCGGTGGCAGTCGTGGCGGCTGTTCCTTCGGTGCTGGCGTGGGTGGCATCCGCCTCCGTCTGCACGGCGGCGGATTCCTCCATCTCGGCATCCTCCTGGGTGGCCGCCTGCTCGGAAGTGGCCGTGGCCACCGAGACGGGTCCTGGAGCCGAGGAGGAGCAGGAAGCGTGGCCAGGAGGGGGCACCGTGTCGTCGAGAGCAGCACCTGAGGAGGTGCCGAAGTCGAGTGGCTCGCTGTCGATGTGCGCCCCTTCGTCTTCATCGCTACTCGCGACAACGGCAGTTTTTCCCTTCCCGGCCTTGCCCTTGGGAGATTCGAAGAAGTCGCCAAGTTCTTCCTCTTCGTCATCATCTTCTTCGTCCTCGTACTCGGTGTCGGGTTCGGGGACGCCCTCGATGTAGACCTCCGTCTCGGCGCACTCTGCGACCTCATACGCGATCTGCTTGCGCAAGGCCACGCTCTCGGCATCCGTCTCCCACTTGGAATCATTGCGCTTCCCGCGGATGCGCTGCATATCCAGGTTTTCATACCAAGACGCAATGCAGAGAAGCATCACGTCCGCACCAGCACGGGCTCCAGAGGCTCGCCATTTTTTCAGCTCGGCCTTCACGTTCTCCAGCTTGTGGGCGAGATCCCGCATGTTCCTTGGCAGGGGGTCATGAGGCCAGAACAGCCGGTGGAGCTCGAAGCCCGCATGCATCAAATCAGTCCCGCAGCCGGCCAGCTGTTCGAAGTAACCTTTGAGCACCAGCAAGCTGTCCTCGATATCAGCCCTAGTGTCAATTGGCTCACCCAGCGAAAGGCGAACTGCTCGGGCCTTGGCTATCGTAGGCGCAGAGGAAGAATCAAGACGAGGCCAGATATCTGAAATAGCAAGTGGCAAGATCAAAAACCAAGAAGAAAAAAGAAGCCGAGAAGGAACAAGACCGAGAAGAAAAGATGCAATGAGGAGAAAACTTACCGATCAGTTGGCGGCGCAGCTGCTGCAGCTTAGTTCTCCAGGACTCCTCGCTGCCAATGTGTTTTTCTTGGATCAGGCGTAAGCTGTCCATCTGAGCGAAGAGATCAGCGTTGGTTTTCTTCAAAGTTTCGCACTCAGCCTCGAGGGCCCTCTCCTTGGCCTTGAAAGTGGTCTCGGCCTTGGCCTTCTCGGCGATTGCCTTGTCCCTCTCGGCGCCGATCTTGACGGCATCTTGGAGTGCCTTCTGAAGCTGGACCTGCAGCTTCTCCATCTCGGTGGTGTGGTCCTTCACCAGAGTAATGGCCTGGTCGGATAGCTGTTTCTCCACCTCCGCGGGCTTGACGCAATCTTGGTGAGCCTCAGCAAATGACTTATGATCTTCTGCGAAAAGATAGATGAGGTTAGTAAATAAGCAGAGAAGAACCAAATTCAAGGTCACACCGAGTAAACAGCAAACTCACCTTCAAGTTTCTTTATGGTGGCCTCGGCGTTCGCCACGAAAGTGCGGCATTTCTCATGCTCATCGGCCAAGGCCTTCAGTTTGTCTGCAGAGAAGGAAAGGTTAGCGCGTGAGAAAGCAGAAGCGGGCGTAAACATAAAACGCAGAAACCGCGTGGCTAAAGGCGTACCTTGCACTTCGGCCAGCTGTTGGCTGCTGTCGTTTGCATTTTTGCTCGCGGCCTCAGCAGCTATCTTCTCCTTCTCCAACGCAGCAATTCGCCTCATGGCGATGGAGTGGTTCCACAGAAGGATGCGGTACAAGTGTGTCCGCTTAAGGACGCTATCCTGAGAAGAGAGAAGAAGCGAGTTAGAAAAAGCAGAGAAGATTCAACCCGAGTAGGAGGCTACTCGGAGAGTATCCATCTACTCGGCTAGAATCTCGGGGACTGGGGGTGATGGTAAAGAACAAGGAAGGCGAATAGAAGAGAAGGAATCTCAACTCGGAAAAGGCAAAAAAGACTTACTGCGTAGCTCTGTTCGATATCTTCGGCGTTCTTGCGGTGCAAGAACATCTTGGCTGCGAGGGTTGCGGTATCAGTGGAGACGGACATGGGCTGGTGTCCCAGGTCGATCTTGTTCAATCCACGCGGTAGTGGTCGATGGAGCCAAGGGTCAAGCCGTGCCATTTCTCCTCTCCGAGAACCCTGCTGTCCCACCTGGCGCTGATGTGGCCAACAGTGTCCAAAACCTGTTCAAGACCCTTGGAGGTTATTGGCTTGTCTTGGGCTCCCCGAGAAGCAATATTGACGGGTTTGTTTTGAGCTGGATCGAAGGGAGGAGTATTCCTGGCTACAACCTTCCTTCCCTTCTGAATAGCTAAAGCTTTATCTTGGGGAGGGAAGCCGATGGTGTGTTGTTGGCTAACCTCAATCATATACTCCGGGTAGCAGGGCTGACCAGCAGCGCGAGCATCAGCCGAGAGCGCAGCAGGAATGGGGCCGGACTCGCGGATCACGAGCGCTCCGCCTGCGGATGCGCCTTGGTCTCTGGCCCTTTTCTTCGTTTGCTCCTTCTCGATTCCCTGCTTCTCGAGATCCTCGGGTTTCTTCCGTCAGTCTTGGCCTTTGCCTTCTCGGCGACTGCTTTCTCGGCAGCTTGCTTCTCGGCCTTCTTCTGCTCAGCCCTGGCTTTCTTCTGCTCGGCCTTGGCTCTCTCAGCAGCTTCCTTCTCAGCAGCTTCCTTCTCGGATTCCCTTCTGACAACCTCGTTCCTCAGAGCATCAAGGGCCTGTTGCCTGGTTACTCGCCCAGGAGGGCTGGATGTGTCCCTGCTCTGTGGCGACGAGGAGGAAGTTGGTGGTGTAGGGCCTTGCGCAGTTGGTGGCGTAGGGCCTTGCGCAGTTGGTGGCGCCGCAGATCCATCGCCCGGTGCAGCTCCTGGCTGAAACACTACTCGGTGCGCCGCCTGGCAGTGGGTAGACATCTGCTATGGTAGCATCCGCGGCGGTGTCGTCTTTCACCAGCTGCTCGGCAGTAATGTTCTCTTGTGCGGCAGCCTCGGTGGTGGGCTGCTCCCGTTCTACTTCTGGCCGCTCAAGGGTGGCGGCGTCTTGCATTTCTTGTTCTTGGTTCTCCTCGGCGTTGCTAGCCGGAGGAGAAGGGGGTCTCTCTTCGTGAACGGTGGTATCTTGTGCTGCTGGCTCTGGTTCTGCTCCTCGAGCATCACTAGCCTGTGCGCTGGTGGCAGCAGCATTGGCGGCGTCGTTCTCGTCGTCAACAAGGTCGATCAGGGGTACTGCTGTCTCCCTGACTTGGTCGGACGCAAAGGCTGCGTTCGCATCCATGGCAGGACTGCAGAGAAGAAAGAAATCAGGGATTGGAAGAAGATTTGGGAGAAAACAGTACTACGCGAGAAGGAGGGCAAACGAGAAGAGAACTCACGCAGTGGTGGATTTAAGCTGCCGTCGGGGTTTCTTTACAGTAACCTTCTTCTTCTTCTCGGCGGCCTCCTCCTTCTCGGCGGGCTTCTTCTTCTTGGCTGGAGGTGCCTGTGCTCCGCTGCCGGACCGCTTGCGGGTTTCGGGAGGGGCAGTAGACAGAGGTTGGACGACAAGGGGCGCATCGCCCTCGTTCTCGTCCTCATCCTCGTCGTCCTTCTCCGCAGCGGCCTCATCTGAGAAATTCAAAAGAGAAGGGAAGAATCAGAAACAGCAATGCAAGGGGTTGGTGTTTCTCAGAAACAAACAAGATGAAAATAACAATACCGTGAGAGCCTTCATCCGACCAAGTGCGGAGAGCATCGCGCTTGTCAGGAACGGGACTGCTCTGTTCCGCGTCATCAGAAGGCAGCATGTCATCCTCCTCGCGATCGGCGAACCAGTTGTCCTCAAAAACTTCGCGACTCTCAATCAACTGTCGAGTAAGAGTCTGAAAGACAGAGAAGGATCATAAGTCAACCGAGTATCAGGATGGAACTCTACTCGGATAGGCGTGCAAACACAAAGCACACTAAGCCTATGCAGTTTTCTAAGTATTCTACTCGGATAGGCGTGCAGACACAAAGCACACTAAGCCTATGCAGTTTTCTAAGTGTTCTACCCGGATAGGCGTGCAAACACAAAGCATACTAAGCCTAAGCGCGAGTCGACTAAGTGCTCTACTCGGTGCACCAGGTGATTGCTAGTCGGGGCGGAAAGGGAAGTTATCTACTCGGGAAGCAGAGGCGAAAACAGAGTAGGAACAGCGTACCCGGGCAATCGGTTGCGTGCGGCTGTATGGGACGAAACCATACCGCCACTTCTCGCTAAGGCTTGTCTTCTGAATGTTCTTGGCATGATAGGCGACGTCGACGTCGTCGATTTCGACGGTGGTGGTCCTGGTGCAGTCGCGGGGGCCTCCCATGTAACACATGAGATGGCAGCGCTCCTGCAGAGGGAGCACTCGGCGCTTGATCCAGCATACCACCGGGTCGTCGTTCTTGAGGCCCAGTTTCTTCAGCTCGCCGAGTCTATCTTCTATCTCGATGGCGATTTCGTCGATGGTGGGCTTCTCCTTCCAGTTCGACCCGAGTGGAGCACGATTCCTCCAAGCGGGCAGGTTGATTCGATCATCAACCGCACCCCCTTCCGTGGCGGGGACATTCTTGACATAGAAGAACGTCTGCTGCCACATTCGGCAGGAATCCAGCCCCTGGATGCGGGGATGATTCGTCCCGGTCCGCTGCACCATCATGGCACAGCCCGTGTCGGTGGCGCGGCCGATGCCTGCGGCGTCTTTCTTCCCGACTGACTGTTGGCGAAGATTAAAATACCTGAGCCATGTATCAGTCGTGGGCCTGATGCCGAGGAAAGCCTCGCAGACCACGGCATGGTAGGCGAGGAAGACGACCGCGTTGGGCGGCAGATGATGCATCTGCAGCCCGAAGTGATCGAGGAACTTGCGCAGGAAGTCGGAGGCGGGCAGTCCAAAGCCGCGCTCGAAATGCGACATGAAGACCACCCGCTCGCCGTCCCGTGGAGCTGGCACAACCTCGTCGTCGGGTGCCCGGCACTCCACGCCGGGGGGAACCCTTCTGCTGGTCACGAGCCAGGCGAGATTGGCCTTGGTGACGGAGGAACCCGCCCAGCTAGCCTTGGCCATCGTTGCGACTGGGAGGAGTGGATGATTTTCGAGTGGAGTTGCTCGGTGGAGTGAGTCCGCGGCGGCGCGGAAGCTTGCGCGGCGGCGGAGGGCTCGGTGGCGAAGAAGAACAAGAGGCAGAAGGGGAAAAGTGCAGGGAAGGGGAAAAGGAAGTTACCGCGGGGGTATTTATATCTCCCTCGCGAGATTACCGTTACCACCGCGGAAGTGGGATCGACTGTGGCGTGTGGTGGGTCCTGTGGCCGGCTAGAAACGCACACAAGCGTGGGCTACGCGCGTAACGACCGCATTTGATCCCACCATCAAATCGTGGCCAGTAATTGCGCGTGATGGGACATGACGGCCGGTGGGCCCACAGCGTGAAAACTGGACGTGTGGCGTCGTGTCCTGGGCAACCAAACGACGAGGTCATGGATGCTTGACACGTGGGCAGTGCCTGCGTGAAGGGCTGGATGTTGCTCTGCGCTGCAGAGGCTCAGTTTGCGAATTTTCGCTAAGTCTTTTTACTCGGATACAGAGTAGAAAGCAAGCGCTACTCGGAAGAGAGGAAACTCAAGGTACTCTCCAGATAGCTACTCGGAGGACCTACTCGGCATCTTGAGGTTCGATGGCTGAGATGCAAAGGTTGGTTTTAAGCTGGCAGAGCCTAGTGAACAAGTTCACAAGATTCTACCAGCTTCGGGGACTGCTGTCGGGGGGTTACCCCCGAGTAGGGTAAAGACAGGTGGTAAAGGCCGCTTACAGAAGAGAGGTTTGGTCGAGTAGCCGACTACAGGGTACTCGCTACCCGGTCGACTGCTACTCGGTCTCACCTCAAGATGACCAGAAGGAGATATCAATCAAGTTCTACCCTGTCGAGTAGAAGGTTTGGCCCGAGTAGAATTGGCGGGAACCTACTCGGGCAGAAAGTCAAAGGAGCCGTTCTGACACAGGATCCCGCGTATCCTGGGTCCGTACTTGGCAGCATTCGAACTACTGTTCACGTGGGGACGGCCTGCCTGACAGTGACAGCATGGAAGCAGGCCGTGGCAGGATAAGGGGGGCCTACTCTGTGCCTAGGTACAGTGATACCAGTCTGTCCCCTAGTTTTGCCCAACGACTTTACAGAAGCAGCCAAGATCAACGACCAAAGCTGTCAGCGGGTACTCGGAGAAAGGACGGTGTGCACACTATGTCGACACTTGTCTAGATTTGGACGTATCCGGCTGGGCACCATGTATATAAGGTGCCCCGCCGCCTCCTGCGCGAGGCATGCTCTCACACGCTCATAGTGAACCCTAGAAACCCTAAGTTCTTGACCTAGCCCTACTCGGAGAGGAGAGAAAGGCTACTCGGTAGCGTTACCATTTGTACTGTGGCTACTCGGAAAGACATCATAATACATAGAGAAAGGCAGGAGTAGGGGTTTTACCTCCTCACGAGGGCCCTGAACCTGGGTATATCGTGTTGTTTGTGTTGTGTGGATCTTACCTCACGCGGCTACTCGTCGCGTGATCCCTCCCCGGACACCTCCAGCGTCCATCGTCCCCACATCATTAGCCATCCTATGGCATCTGCCGTGACACCACCACGACAATGCTGGAGTTTCAGAATGAAGTTTCTTACTGACTTTCTTAGAAGGCTTCCTATATGCTTAACACATTGACGTCTAAGGCTAAGCTTTCTTTCTAATGGTAAGCCGGGGATCTAATAGTGCACTTCACCCTAGCTCTCTTTACGTCGATATAGGTTGCTTTTTTTATGACTAGTCCCATATAGACGGTAGGCCTTATTTTCTACCTCCTCTACCTAGTCTCACTTTTACTAAGGAGGGAGAGAAGAGGGTTCTCCGGGACGGAAGGCATCTCTCACTCGTACATATATGGATGGGGAGGCTACCTCTACAAGGGAAGAAACTGAGCAGCAGAGATTTTGGCAATAGCAAAGGGGATCCAGATGATTTCAGAACTCCTACTGAATGATGCTATACTCGAATCTGATTCTGCTGCAGCTTGACATTTACTACTGAAAAATGCTGATATCTCGAATCCCTATCTTATTAAAATGGGGTAGCTTTACTGAAGTACTGCAAGACAAGGATTCAAAGCATGTGCATCATCCTGAAGCACACACTCAGAGAAGGCAATCAATGTGCAGACAGCAGCAATGGCTTTATATGAAGAAGAGGAAACCAAGACCCTTGAAGTGAATCCATGGTTGACCCTCTCACAAAGTTGATAATGATTCGGTAGGTCGTGCGCTCGAAAGGGGGCGGCCCTTACGACATAACTCAGGGTTTTTGTCTCCTTCCTTGTTGATTAACAAAGATTTAGGTGCATAATATAGAAAGATTGTACAGAACGGAGTAACCTAGACTTTTCTAATAAAATAAAAAAGAGAAAGATCATTGAGAACTTTTGTCGGCCTGTAAGCTGGCATATGAATAGAATCTTGGCTTTGAGAAAGATCTTAAGAAAAGCTAATCTCATCTTTACTTTAGTAAAGAAAAAGATGGGTCTCGAATGAAATTATAGAGAAATCCTTGTTATTCGCGGAAATAGGATCGGAACAAGAAGGCTTCCAGGAATTGGGAAGGACACGAGTTTGCAAAGCTGGTTGACAGCTTTGGAGGAGTGCTCTATCAACTTGACAAGAGGACGGACAAGTGGAAGATTTTATTACAAGGCAGCAAAGATGCGAATTGTATTATGTGATTACAAACACATACCTATCAGGAAGTGGATGAGGATCCTTCCTAATGACAATTGTATTTGCTGTACTATGTTAGTGAAAAGAAACAAAGAAATGCATGACTCGGAACTACAGCATATGAACAGATCTTTTCTTTGCCGAAGCCGATGTCCTTTCATTCCAAACATTCCCCTAGCATCTTCTTTCCCTTGCCAATACAACGAGAGAATCATAGTCCTCGTACGTTAATTGATCGTAGGAATCGATAGAAAATGTGCTTAGCCTAAAAAGTTCCCTTTGCCTTAGGATTCGTTAATTCTCTTTCTCGATGGGACGGGGAAGGGATATAACTCAGCGGTAGAGTGTCACCTTGACGTGGTGGAAGCCATCAGTTCGAGCCTGATTATCCCTACAATGTGATTTTTTCTATCACTTCTCGCGCCGAAGCGCTCCCACCAACTAAAAAAATACCTTCTAGGAGGGGCCCTTGTCTTCAGCTAAAAAGAAGCATATATTGCCGTAAGTAGGAGATGGAAAATCCCACGATCCATAACTTACTCACTCAGATATTTACTAGAGCTTGGCAGTGAGAGACTCCGAATCCTATTCAGATTGCACGGAGGGCTTGGAAAGAGGCCTCTCGTGTAAGATAAGATTCCATTCCTTCCTATCGAAAGGCTCCGGTAGTAGAGCTCAATTCGGAATGTTGATATAAAAAAGGGCAGATACAAAGAGTTAAGGAACAGATGTGGGCGCTCGTCCACCAAGCGCTTCTTCTTTGGCCATTTGGCCATGTGCTACTCCTGTGCCCCATTTTGAAGCTGGAGAAAGCAAGTCAGCTGGCAACAAATGAGGGTGACTCCGTGCGACAGCCTTGAAGGCAAAGCCCTTGCTATCTCCGTGCGGGTGATTACTTTTCTGGCTTATTTTTACCAAGAAGTCAACCCAACCCTATTGACCCCAGCTGCTCCAAGTGTTGCTTGTGGGTGTTTAGCTTCTTGCGAAAGATCTTATGGCAGACTTGCCGGTACTTGCCCACGAATTGCGTTTAACGGACGGCTGAGCAATGACTCGTACCTGTGCCCAAAATGGCTTGCTTGCTGCGAGAAAACGCCCAGCAGCTTCCTATTCTTCTTCAATGGGACCTGGCCTACTAGTTTAGTTTGGTTACTACCCGACTTGGTCGATGTGACACGGTGATAGCGCTCACCATCGTACCTTGATCGAACCTATGCCCCTTGATATAGCAATGGGTCCGAAACCCGATCCTTTTTCTTAAACTCCTGTCTCGCCCGGCGGAAAATAAACTAATAGCAAGAAGGTTTGTTTTAATAACTTATTCAGGCGGCAAGTAAAGAAAAAACGATTCCTAGAATGAGTGCTTCGAACGATATGCCTTTCTTAATCCTCACATGCACGGGTATAGCTCAGTCGCCTTAGTTTCCTCCCGGGTCGGTCCAGTTCTCCCCGGAGCTCCAGGGAGCCTCTCCAATTCTGACAAGAGGTCACGAGTCTCACTGAACCAACTTGCATCTGAACTATGATTCAGATCAAGTCTTACCGAAATTGGATTTCCTTTTCGTGCCTACAACATTGGGTTTTGGAGACACACGTTCTACCGAACTGAACTAAGAGCGCTTTCTGGGAGATAAAGCAGTAAAGAAAAGGATGGTTTTTGTACCGCATGCATATAGCAAAATGAAACTCAGAATTTTGTCCAATTTGAATCGATCTCAATTGATCCCTCGTTACTGCCCATAGGAGAAGGTATGACAGGATTGGAACCCATGACATTTTGTACCCAAAACAAACGCGCTACCAAGCTGCGCTACATCCCTTTTCCAAATTGTTGTATAGTATCATTGTACAAAACCCCTGCCTTGTTTTCCACATCGTAATTTTTTCCTCCATCTATATACAACTTTCTTGTCATTTCTTCTTTTTGGTTTCATATAATTAATTATATACATCTGAAACCCAACCTAACGTATAAAGAATGAATATTTATCGGTAATGCTCGGGAAGAAAGAAGGGGTCATCTTTTTTTTTATTCCACCCCCATGTACCCTTCTTTGCATTTTTTCTAAAGCTTGTTCAACCTCATATCAGCTAGAACAAGTCATGGACTTCTTCAATGAAAGAAAGTCTCATGGAAACATTTTCAACAAAATAAGAACCATACAAAATAGATTTATTGATCTTTTGATTTCGGAAAACTTCTTTTTTCGCTGTTTTTTCTTTTATCCTAAAGATATGCAGAACGAGTGTATTATGAAATGTTCGTTGTCTAGCTTTGCATACATCGCTACTTAATCGTTTAGTGGTTATCGATGAAATTACTTCACCATAGATAAAATATTATGGAAGTATATATATATATTATTGGTTGCTTTTGTTTATGTCCAATTGGAAAAGTGGATCTTCAAAATTCATATGTTTAGCCTAAATTACATAACTTGTGTTCCTCCCTAGTTCTTGCAAAGCCACCTAATTAAGCCTCACCTCATTTGTAGTTATAACATGTTCAGCTGAAAGCAAACTCAAAATAAAATAGGTTTACTGTTAGTAACACATATACTTTTTACCTTAGCTCTTTCTTTATTGTTCATTGAGAAAATGCTTTGATTGCTTATAAGATAATAGGTGAAAATATGCTTCATTCGTTTTTTTTAGAATGAAAAATGGCATTCAAATCCATTCTTTCTCATAACTTGAGAATATGTACAGTGCAGAACAGAAAAGAAGGCAGATTTTATGAGTTGTAGGGGCGGACCCACTTCCACTGATTTCTTGCGGGAAGGTTCTATAAGGGAAGAAGAATCAGAGCTGTGACCTGGTAACCTTGATTTCTTTCGGAACGTCATTACGAGAGTAACAAACAAAGAATAACGTAGATAGGAAGGAGCGAGCCCCAAGGATAATGAATTGGTATGCCGGGTGCTTACTTGAGCAAGAAGCCAAGTCATCGATAATCAAAGAAAGGTGTGAGTGAACGAGCCCAACTTTCTGATTCAAATATGACTCCTTTCCACTTTCAACAAATAGACAAATCTCCGCTAGGCTAGTAGTGGGTAACCAACGTAGTGCCCCATTCGTTCCATGACATCCAATCAGTTCTCCTCGGATTCCAATCCAATCTCCCAATCAGTGAGAAATAGACGGTCGGATGAGATCTCGAACGTTGTCCCTACCTACTGAGGAATCAATCAAAAGTGTACGTAGAAAAAGAGAGTGTTGGAAATGCATCGAGGAGAAATTACCTTGTGAGTCACTACTCCGGCACTGGGCAGAAATACTACTAGCGAGGCTTATAGGCGGCTAGTTCTTAAAGAAATCTGTCAGCTATAACCTAGCCTATTGAATCTGGTACGCCCGAAGCACGAAACTAGATAGGTAGCCCTACCTACGACTAGAAAAGTATCGTATTTTTTTCTTCCAGTAAATCTGCAACTCATTCCTTCCATTATGGAATATCATTTGGAGTGCCCTCTAAAAAAAGCTTCGCCCTCACTTCACTGAACTTATTGGGACAGAGGCTGATGATTCTAAAGGTGATTTCTAACTACAAGATGACTTTATTTGAAAACGGAATCCAAATATCAACAAAAAGATGAATGGAAAGTCTTGTCGATATGAATTGATCTTCAACCCAATGACAATGCTTCGATTTCGATCTTGACTTCTTTCTTGCGAGCCTCTTTTTCTTCAGCTAGCTCTTTCTTTGTTTTTCTTCTCTTTGTTGGTAGTACATCTTCCTCATCACTGTCTTTATCAGTAGGGCCTGCTAGCCTCTTTCTTTTCTCCACCTCTACTCCTGTCTAAAGAGGGGCAGCGGTGCCTCCAATCATCTCAACTAGGCCTTTCAGCTTCTCGGCTTGAGCGGATTTAGCACCCTCAGCTGTGCGATCTAGAAACTGTGGCATTTCAGTACCAATTTCCTTTAGAATTTATTTGTCCTGCTGCCTTAGCATTGCTTCTGGATCAACAACTTGCTCGGCCTTTGACAAGTATTCTGCATAGGCAGTCTCCTCGATCTGATGCTTGGCAGCTCGACCTAATCAAGCCTCACCTCATTTGTAGTTATAAAATGTTCAGCTGAAAGCAAACTCAAAATAAAATAGGTTTACTATTAGTAACACATATACTTTTTTACCTTAGCTCTTTCTTTATTGTTCATTGAGCAAATGCTTTGATTGCTTATAAGATAATAGGTGAAAATATTCTTCATTCGTTTGTTTTTTAGAATGAAAAATGGCATTCTAATCCATTCTTTCTCATAACTTGAGAATATGTACAGCGCAGAACAGAAAAGAAGGCAGATTTTATGAGTTGTAGGGGCGGACCCACTTCCACTGATTTCTTGCGGGAAGGTTCTATAAGGGAAGAAGAATCAGAGTTGTGACCTGGTAACCTTGATTCCTTTCGGAACGTCATTACGAGAGTAACAAAGAAAGAATAACGTAGATAGGAAGGAGCGAGCCCCAAGGATAATGAATTGGTATGCCGGGTGCTTACTTGAGCAAGAAGCCAAGTCATCGATAATCAAAGAAAGGTGTGAGTGAACGAGCCCAACTTTCTGATTCAAATATGACTCCTTTCCACTTTCAACAAATAGACAAATCTCCGCTAGGCTAGCAGTGGGTAACCAACGTAGTGCCCCATTCGTTCCATGACATCCAATCAGTTCTCCTCGGATTCCAATCCAATCTCCCAATCAGTGAGAAATAGACGGTCGGATGAGATCTCGAACGTTGTCCCTACCTACTGAGGAATCAATCAAAAGTGTACGTAGAAAAAGAGAGTGTTGGAAATGCATCGAGGAGAACTTACCTTGTGAGTCACTACTCCGGCACTGGGCAGAAATACTACTAGCGAGGCTTATAGGCGGCTAGTTCTTAAAGAAATCTGTCAGCTATAACCTAGCCTATTGAATCTGGTACGCCCGAAGCACGAAACTAGATAGGTAGCCCTACCTACGACTAGAAAAGTATCGTATTTTTTTCTTCCAGTAAATCTGCAACTCATTCCTTCCATTATGGAATATCATTTGGAGTGCCCTCTAAAAAAAGCTTCGCCCTCACTTCACTGAACTTATTGGGACAGACGCTGATGATTCTAAAGGTGATTTCTAACTACAAGATGACTTTATTTGAAAACGGAATCCAAATATCAACAAAAAGATGAATGGAAAGTCTTGTCGATATGAATTGATCTTCAACTCAATGACAATGCTTCGATTTCGATCTTGACTTCTTTCTTGCGAGCCTCTTTTTCTTCAGCTAGCTCTTTCTTTGTTTTTCTTCTCTTTGTTGGTTGTACATCTTCCTCATCACTGTCTTTATCAGTAGGGCCTGCTAGCCTCTTTCTTTTCTCCACCTCTTCTCCTGTCTAAAGAGGGGCAGCGGTGCCTCCAATCATCTCAACTAGGCCTTTCAGCTTCTCGGCTTGAGCGGATTTAGCACCCTCAGCTGTGCGATCTAGAAACTGTGGCATTTCAGTACCAATTTCCTTTAGAATTTATTTGTCCTTCTGCCTTAGCATTGCTTCTGGATCAACAACTTGCTCGGCCTTTGACAAGTATTCTGCATAGGCAGTCTCCTCGATCTGATGCTTGGCAGCTTGAGCCTCTATCAGTTTCTGCTTCTTTGCAATAGCAGCTTTACTAACAACCAGTTTTCTTTTGGGCGCTGCTTGCCCGCTGGATCTTTTAACTCGCTGAGCCCTGCCTCTGCCTGATGCAGGAATAGTGGCTTTAGACTTACCGCCTCTGCCCCTGCCTCTACCACCAGCCTTTTTCTGCTCGGAGTCCTCAGAACTGTCAACAAAGTCCTTTGGTGAAGGCGGTGGACTTTCATCATCACCACCAAGACCTGCTGGGCCTTCACTGAACTCATCTGAATCACGGTCTGACATCTGCAAGGGTAAGATGGACAGAAGCATAGGGGTAAGTGTTATCCTGCTGCAGACGAATGGAATTAGATGTTTCTTTGGATTTTGGATAGCCACCGGTGGGACTGCTGAGTCGCACCGATGAGAACTTAAGAATAATTTCATAGAATGTCCACCAGCAAGAGTCTACCTATGCCACTGGTGAAGCACAACCACCTAAGTAGTGACCGGTCCGACCGGTGGTGCTCTACCGGTACACGGGTGACTGCTCGAGGCGCCCAGTACGATTGACCTCCGCGTGAGAAAGAGTCAATTAATGTCGCAATCAGAGAAAAGGAGAAGGGTTTTGGACCCGAGACAATATGCTCGCCTAGCGGAAAACAAAACTTACTCTTTTTCTTTGGCAATTGGGTGCCAAAGTTTGTTTGAATAGATCATCAGAACAGGAAGGATTGAGTAGATTGACGGACTCTAGATATGGGATAATAACCTCTCTCCGGGGGCTTCCCCAGTGGCACTTATTTTACCGGGGAAAGGCGGTAAGTCTAAAGCCACTATTCCTGCATCAGGCAGAGGCGTAGATCCTAGAATAGATTCACAAGCTGAATGGAGCCTCCTAAGAAGAATATGACTAAATACTCGGGTCAATCCCCCATTGGGGAGGGTATCACGTTTGGTGGAGTTCGCTATCAGCCAAACTTGAGCTCTTTTGACAGTCCTAAGAAAATCACTCACCCCGGCGGATCCGGAATTCAATTATCAGGGCAATCTTCTTATGCTCACCGCAGACGCACCTCTCCTAACTATGGAGTTAGCAAAGGGGTATCTCAATCCATCCTCTCTTTTTACGAGGATCATAGGAATTGGGATAACCTTGGGCTCTTCCCGCGCCCTTTCAGGGTTCTTGGTTATCACTTGCCTATTCGCTCCATTCCTCTTCAATCCATCGGGATTTGAGTGGCAGAAAATAGTAGATGACTAGGATGACTTCTTTTCTTTCTTCTGAAGTCAGTGTGCTTCTTTACCAGGCATAACATGATAATTCCTCTATGGCGTGTGCTCCTTTCCTATGTAATGACTTTCCTCCTTTTTCCATAAGCCTATATATAGGAAGGTGGATTGACTACTGTTACCTAGGATGCTCCAGTATTCAGGTGTTAGCCTACTACTATGTCGTTAGCTCCGGAACAGGATAGGAAAGCTGCACAAGCGGAACTAGTAGGAAAGCTGGAAAATGGGAGACTAGCTATAGCCTTTGTGAATCAGTGTCCTCATGAATTAGCCAATGAATTCACCACGCACCAGGACAGTAGGGAAGGATAGCGCCCTGTATCCAATAGTGCCAGATCATGCTTTCGTCATTACAAGTTCCAGTTCTTCCATAACTTTGAATTCCATAAATCGCATTTTGTTTGTCCACTTTCTCACTATGGTTTGCTTGGTCATAACCCCGTAAAAACAAGTACTAGTCAAGATACAAGGCCTTCATCTTCTTATGTCTGTGCAACAGCCTTATGAAACCTACATCCAAATGTTCGTGTGTTGCTATCGGATGGATTGCGAGGTCCGGGTTTGGCAAGAATGTTGCCTGCCCTTCGAGAAGTCCCTTTATGTTGGAGCCTAGTTTACTGATTCAGAACAACTCCTTTCTCTATTCGGAAATCAGGTTACTTTTCTACACAAACTATCGATTTCTTTGGTCCGGAACGGAGTTCTTCCTTTTGTCGGCTTTATGGTCACGCGCTGGAGTTTGATTGCTTAAAAACTCTAGTTACTCACTGGAATGCGATCCGTCCTTTGGGACGCGTGGAATAGGCTCATCAGTCGTGAACTTCTTCCTTTCTGTCTTTCGGGAAGAATAGAGGAATGCTATCTTTTCTTTTCACCAGGAACGCTAGGTCCTCCTCATAAGCCCTTCTAAGAAGCAGTTCTCGTCGTAAGCCGTTCTCAAATCAAGAGGAAAGCATGCCAAGGATTCTCTACTGCCTACAGGAAACCGAGACTACCTCCTGCTCCATCTATTGTCCTTGCTAGGCTCAATACTAGTGTGAAATCCCGTATAGTGTGAGAAATTCTTCCACTCTATTCTATTCCATTTCGAGAACAGAACAGGGAATAGGCCCGGGCCACGCTTGTCAAATAGCAGGTAGTAGTTTTGGCCCATAGCGAAATGCACTCTTTTCAGATCCGCGCATCCTCTCCTCTACAGAGGTCAAATAGGGTAGGCTAGTTTTGCCACTAGCAGAGATGGACTTTGCTTTGTTCATTGGAAAGCCAAGATCGGATCCAGTTCCAGTATTCTCCGTCCTAAGTAAGAAGGTAGGATTTCACAGCAGCAGCAGCAAGTCAAGTAGATCGGAACGAATATAAAACCACGCTCTCGCTCTATTGTATCCCTGATGGTTCTCCCGACCTGGCACGTAGATGAACGGCATGGAATCAGAACTGCATTCTTTAACTAATATACACATTTCGGGAATGAGTTTTGAGGCCCGGCCCTGCACTGAAAGGAGAGAAGCTTATGACTACGGCGGACAAGCTATCGAAGGAGCCCTCGGACACACTGCTTTCCATTTCCATTTCAAAGCAGCCGGTTTGGTGTGTGAGCAAGCATTAAGAAGTCGGAGCTCTAGCATCACTCCTTCTTTAGGCATGCAATACTACAGTTTGTTCCGTAGCTATCGTCGTATTTCCGTTGAGAAAGTGCATTTTCGAGAAAAGAGCAGTTCGATCTCAGGTAAGGAATGGCATTCTATCTATCGTAGCTACGCTTGGTTCTTAGCTGGCACATTGGATGAATATTCCGCTCAGCAAATTCATTCATAGGGTAGGGTAGTCCGAAAGAGAAGAGCAGGGATTTCAAGGGAATGCTATCGTTCTAGCCCGGGTTTCGTAAATCCATCTTGTCTCTGCATGAGAGGAATGACATTAGTTCACTATCTTCTGCCACGACCTTCGAATTTGAAGCGATGGCCTAGGTGCTTGATGCACAAGGTGCCTACCTTCCCCATTCCATTGCAAAGGCGCATTTCTTCTTCGACTTTTATAAATATCTTTTCTTTGAATTGAATATTGATCGGCCATAGCTAAATCCCGAGATGAAGATATGAATTCCAATTTAGATTCACCAGATTCATTTGAATCTTCCCATCCATCTGCGCCTTAGCCATAAGCGCTCTGTACACAGGAAGTTAAGGATCTTTTGTTTCGATTCCTCCAATTCAGTAGGTAATCCCATCCCTCTAGTCCTATCTCAGAAGGCGGCTTGGGTTTCCGTTTCGTTAAGAAGAAAAGGGCCTTCGAGAGTTGATTGTTCGTTACGAGCAGAATACATACAAAAACGATTGCTACTTTGAATGTCTATCCTTAGCGGTCTATCCACGAAACTACATCTGTAGACTTCGATGCAAAAAAGAAAGAATTGATCTCAAAGGGGCTTCTCCCGCTTAAACAGCTTTCTCAAGCCGATCTTGTGACGGGAGCAAAGAGATCCGTGGTTATCGTTCGATGAGGTATTAGATAGTTCACCTGATCTGGTGTGTTTTGGGCGTCCGCTTTTGACCAAGTCAACTGAAGTCACCCCAGAGTGAGAATGCTTTGATTACCGCGGTGGTATGGCTGCTTGAAGGGACCTGTTGCCGACAACTCCGTAAACCAACTGATGGACTTTATAGGTAAGTCAGTCAAGATGATAGGTCTGAAATGAAGAGTACCTTATTTCTTAGCCTTAAGGAAATGCTTGTCTTATTGTTTTTTCTTGGTTGGTACGCTCCCCCTTGTGAAATAAGTCTTCTATCTGCACACGTTCCTGGGAGACTTTCACCCATCCCTTGAGGCTTCGTTCCCGCTTTGAATTGGCCTGTGCCCATTGATGAATCATCAATCCATTCAACCATCACGCCGAGAAGACGGACTTGCTGGTATCGTGAAATAGAAGATGGCAGTTCTCTTTTTCAACTAACCCAACCCGCCTTTCACCGCATCGGGCGAGGACCCAAGGCCCCTTTACCTGGCTAGGGTACAATAGCAGTTCCTTAGCGGGAATGAAGAATTCCATCCTCTGGAGCCTCTGGAGATATTAGAAGCAAGAGAGAGGAATAACTTACTTTGTTGGTAGTAGAGCTGGTTCTCTAATTCAACCTGAAAGAAACCTAGGGCAGATTGGCCTACTCTATCTCTTCTAACAAGACAAGGGCAAGGGCGCTAGCAGTGTGAAACATGCCGCTATATCTGGCACTTCTTTGCTTGTAACAAACAGAGCTATCTAAAGCTTGAAAGTAAGCAACTGAGCTATATATTCCAACGTACCATAAGCCATCCTTGATCCAAGGCAAGCAGCTCCCTCCTCTCGAATAGGCTGATCGGTGATACGTGATTGAGCTTCGAGGAAGAAAAGCTAGACGACTCTGTCCTCCAAAAGCATCTTCCATTCATCCTATACTCAGATTCTGAGTGCCAAAGACAAGATATCCGTCCACTTGACAACGGCACTATGGGTCCTACTATCAACCAGGGGAAGAAATGGCTTCTAGAGAAGACAAAGCTATAGTGCATGTGAAGAAGCAGAAGCAGCAGCCACTAGGAATGGTAAAGAGTGCCGGGAATTCGAAAGCTCAAGGGAAGGGAAGTTCTGATCCGGTTTCAGCACCTTCCTACTTCTTGACCTTGCTTCTCACCATTAGGGGATAGAGTCTAGTAGTTCCTCCCATGCCAAGGAAACTTCTATCGATTGGCGCCGTTGGTTGGAAATTTGCATAGCATTCCCACGCCTCGTTCTTCATCATCTTGGTGCCATATGTACCGAACAATTTCCTCGTAGTGGGTGACTTAGCACAAGCAGCGCGTAACAGGTCCTTTGCAGATGTAAGTACCTGGATTTCTGAGAAGTGAGCTTGGTACCGCTTTCTTGCGAGTACTGGGCAAGCCAGGCAGATAAGATGGAACCCTATCCATCAAGTAAACGCTAAGAGCGGATTTGATCAAAGAACCTCGCTGCTTTAGTGCAACAAGCCGATCGAAAGCACTCATCTTTATCGACTAAATGCTTTTTAGTCTCTTCCTCACTAAACGCCCGCTTCCTGGCTCCTCCCTCTTTCACTCTCTTTGGCCGTTGGCACTGAGACACCGGACCGGAAGAGATTCCCCTCCGTCATGTTACTTCAACAAGAAATTCAACATGCTCACTTGCTTTCTTTCTGTCTTTCCTCGCTGGGATGACACTTTCCTTATGATTTTAGACCAGACTGAAGTAGAGAATGAAGTAGGAGTGATATCATACCATCGTCTCGTATTGTACAACAACCGTTCGTGCCCTTAATTTCCACTAACTGAATGCTTCGTAGGCGTGTGGAATTCAAATCCCTTTGGACCTTGCTCGACACAGTCCTTAGTATGATGCCGATCTCTTAGGATGGACCGCTTTCTTAACGAGAAAGAGAGCTTAGCCTTACCCCTTAACAATTGGTTGACTGACCCCTTACCACACAGCAATCAAACTTCTATGATTACCACGACACCTATGTCGGCACGCATTCTTAGATAAGTGGCTTTCTAAGAAACGGAAACTCTGACCTCGAAACTGCCAATTGAGGAAGGGTTGGAAAAACATGAATCGGACTTGGCAGATTGAACTGCAGACTATAAAGAAGGAGGAAGAAAGCCCATAATTATCATGTATGACAAGGTTGTTCTTATCATGGTGAAACTGTTGGAAAAAGGTTACTGTGATTTTCTATCTATTAGTTGACTACGGAGCTTCTTCGTCCCGACCTATCTATATGTGAAAGCACTCCGCCAGAATCCTCGTAGTAGTAAGTCGTGGATTACAAGTTGTCCCTTCCGAAAGCTCGTTTGCAATAGATATAGGGTTTACCAACCTCAGGCATGGACATAGCACCAGATCATTTTTATAGAAATGAGGTAGACAGGAAGCTGAAGCCAATAGACCAATGGAACTAATCAATCACTTGCTTTCCCGAACTGGACAGCAGGATTTTATCAGCACTGGACTTGAATCGCGTCGATGACTCTAATCTTTAGAGACAGAAGCAGATGGGAGAAGGTTGGATATGGATCATGATCAAGTCTACCTCGTAAGCCACTTAAAGATCTTTGAGCAGCTCGAGAGATAAATCCGTCTTCATTGGTACAAAATAACCTTCGCCCCCTTTTTTTGTTATGGGATGGTGGTTCCTGTCTATCAACTAAGGTTAGAAATTGATTATATAAGAATCTAGTAGATCACGCACCTATTGTATTTAGTGTGATCTTGTGGGAGAGTAAGGCAACGAGTGAGCTACGATTGAGACTCCTTACGGATGTTAGGTTTTTGAATCGCCGATTCCATCGATCGAGAAAGTAAGCAGCAGGCACGAGTAGACCGACTGATAGCAACGGCGAATCAACGCCCGACCCGGCTCTTTTGTCCTTTTGTTCGCAGAAGGGAGATCCTGTGCGCTAGCTATATCTGTTATGGATGGAGCCCTCACTCAACCGACCTGCTACCTGGAAATCCCCAATGCACCAATGTACCAAAGGCACTGTACTTTGAATAGGAAACACTTCCCTACTTCACTTCCTAATTAATAAAGTAGGAGGTATTCGAGTACGGAGGTACTAGACCGTGATTCTGGTCCTGATGCAGACACACCTGTCGACAACAGAGAAGGGATTCAATTGAGAGCGGATAGCAAGATCGAATGAATGGATACTCTGAGATAGAACGAGAAAAAGAAAATTTGATTAATCCTACAAAAGCCTTACAAGGCAGGTAAACTTTATGCAGTATCTGCTACAAAAAGAAGGTTAGAGAACTGGTTCCATCTACTTTATCCTTGGGCATGAAGAACATGCTTCTTTCTCAATTTATAGGAATCGTTAACCGCAACTCTCCTTTTCAGGCTTGGATTGGTTTTTTGATGTAGTAGAGAAGCCGTTTCCTTTGAACTTGGTCCATCGGACAGATATAGACATGGAGAAGCTTTTCAATGTCAATCTTTCACTACTTTGTTTGGACCTTGCTTCTTCACTTAATGCTTGCTTTCCATCTTGCCTTTGCTGGGCCTACGATAGGCTGTACTCCAATACGAAATAAGATTGTACATGAAGGTTGGTGAAAAGCAAAAGAAGCAATTGGTTCTCAAATGCCGTGACGTCACCTAGCTTTATTCTATATTTCTCATTCTATTGGTATGTATAGCGTCTTTCATCTGCTTTTTCATTCATTCTGCCCACAGCCGTTAGGTATTATGACAAAAGGAACCAGCATGTTGCTCCTGAAAGCTTCTAACCAACTTTAGCTACCTTGTATGAAACGAGCTTTTCGAAACCTATATCCTGTTGGAAAAAGGTTACTGTGATTTTCTATCTATTAGTTGACTACGGAGCTTCTTCGTCCCGACCTATCTATATGTGAAAAGCACTCCGCCAGAATCCTCGTAGTAGTAAGTCGTGGATTACAAGCTGTCCCTTCCGAAAAGCTCGTTTGCAGTAGATATAGGGTTTACCAACCTCAGGCATGGACATAGACACCAGATCATTTTTATAGAAATGAGGTAGACTGGAAGCTGAAGCCAATAGACCAATGGATACTTTACACCTAGCCCAAATTACCGTGAAAAGAGAATACCGGTGCGAATTGTATTGCATGGATGTACATGAACGAACCGATCGCGTGAACGAAAAAAGATAGATGATAAAATCATGGTCCATTGGCAAAATTATAGGTCTCTTTTGACGTGGCTCGCTTTGAGTGCTGGCATATCAACAAGTTCGCCGGACCATCCGACCACAACCACCGAACCATAAGTGGGCGTGTGGGCCTGTGCATGTGAGCTTCGGGTGTATCGTTTGACTGTTAAAAAAGAATCTTTAGGTCATGCTGAAAATGATAAGACCACAAATCTATTTATTTGGGCTAGGTGCAAGCAATTAGACCAACATGTATGGTTATGTGCAAAAGTGGTTTGTTTTCTGTGTTCCTTGCAACAAATTCCACAAAGCATGGTGTTACATGCAATTTTCTCTACCTTTTGACGTGGTTCGATTTGAGTGTTGGCATATCACCGAGTTTCCCGGACCATTCGACCATGACCATCGAACCATAATTTTAGCATGCGCTGCCGATTCGCATCTTACATGCGATCGATGGGTTCAGTGCAAATTGTTGTTGAAAATTTTATTCTTAGAGTCTCAAGCAATATCATCAGCAAGCAACTTTTCCGACTCAATCCTACTAAAAATTTGCAAGTAAATAATTTTCATAAATCATCGGCACCAAATCAATTTAATATGTTTTCTTGGTTCACTTTTAGAGGTCTAGAGGACGACGGTTTTTTCATATTATTTTTTCCGCTTGATCGAATGTTTAGAAGCGTTGCTAGTAAGAGCATCTCCAATCGCGGCCCCCAAACGCGCCCCCACGGCCCCTTCCGTCCGGATGGGCCCCGAGCGCGCCCAGTCGCGCCCCCATTGGGCCTTCCCGTCCGGACGGCCCCTTGTTCCCGTCCGGCAAACCCAGCCCAACCCCTCCCCCCAGGGGCTCCCGTGGGGGCGCCGGAAGAGTCGAAACGGCCGCGTGGCGTCCGCGGGCCCTCCCCGTCAGTGAGACGGGCGCAGTCAAAGCGGCGCCCGGTCTTCGTCTTCTCCCGAGACGACGCAGAAGCGCATGCGCCGCAGCGAGCCATCGCTTCGCCCAGTCGCGCAGCGAGCCGTCACGTCGCCCAGTCACGTCTCCCACGCGACGGCCGCACGTCTCCCCACGCGGGCGCCGGTGTTAATGCAGGGCGGCCTTTCGGCCTGCCCGGACGGGTATATAATGCCGCCTCCCCCGTCCCTCGCCGCTCTCTGTCTCTCTCCCCGTCCTCCTCTGCCACTCACACCGCCGATCCCCCCGCCGCCATGGATCCCCTCGCCGCAAACGGCTTCCCCCGCCGTTCTCTCCTCAAGCGTGAGGCTCGCGCTCTCTACGAAGCCTGGTACCCGTGCCCGCCGGACATGCGCGTCGGGCACGGCTTCACCATCGGGCTCGCCGGCGTCCCGATCCCCAACGCGCCGTCGGTGGCGGACGCGTCCTAGCAGCGGGAAGTGCGCGCCCACTTCTACGGGCACCTCACGTCGGAGCAGCGCGCCGACCCCCGCTGGGACCCGGCGAACCCGGCGAGCACAGCGCGCTACGAGCGCGAGTTCAAGCGCCTCCACTCGCTGCGCTGGAACCGCTGGGAGGGTCCCGGCCTGGCGCCGCTCGCGCATGAGCGGAACAAGCAGGGGCACGACGCTTTCTGGACGCAGGAAGGCTTCACGCTCGAGGCCGTCCTCGCCCACATCGACGCCGGGAACAACCCGCGCCTCCCCTGGCCGGCACGCACCCGCTGGGACCCAAGGCGGGCGACGGCGACACCGACCTTCTCCGTCTCCCGATCGTCTTCCTCCTCCACCGGCGGCTCGTCTAGGCGCTCGGGCCCGCCGCTGCGCGTCCCCAAGGCGGAGCCGGGGACCTCCACGTCGTTGCACCTGCGCCCGCGCTCCGGCGGGATCAGCATCGGAGTCATCTGTTTTGGCGGAGGAGGCGCCTCTTCCCGCCGCCGTGCTGCGCCGCCTCTCCTCGTGCCCAAGACGGAGCCTGGGCTGCGCGTCCCTAAGGAGGAGCCGGGACTGCGCGTTCCCAAGGCGGAGCCGGGGCTGGAGCGCCCATGCACCCTCGCCGAAGAGCTCGAGGCGCTCCAGGCGGCGTCGGCGACGGAGGACGACCCCGAGGGCATCAGGGATGGGCTCCTTACATCGTACAGCACGGCGCAGCCAATGGACCTCGCGTCGGCGTGGTCCTTCAACGACGCGGCCGTGATAAAAGGCGCGCCGCTGATCGTCCTCGACCCACCGGCGGCGGCCAACGACAACGAGGCGGGGCCAAGCTACTTGGGCGGCGACGACGAGGAGGAGGACTAAGACGGCGACGAAAGCAGCTCCGACGACGACTACGACGTGTTCAACCAGTGAACGCGTCGTAGTTTAGTTTAAATTTAAGTTTTTTTAGTTTAAATTTCATCCAAATATTGTAATATATCCTAAATATTTGAATGAAATCGCCGTTTAAAAAGTTTTAACTTTTTTGGGGTGCTCCAAGTGGGGCTGCGAGTGGGCAGCCGCGCCGCCTATTGGGGGCCTTCACTGGAGATGCTCTAAGACCTGGCATCTAGAAGTTCTTTATGGTGTCGTTGTGGGCAGTCAATTGATACGAGGGCTTTTCGCGAATAGTGTGTACTAGTACACCGTATATATGGTCCATGGACTGCGCGCAGGCAAGCTGGTGGGAAGTCGGACAAACGGGGAGGGAATGAAGCGCGTGGACTTGGACGAGAGCATCTCCGGCTCCTCCTCCAGTCTCCAGTCTCTCAGGGACGCGCTCCCCACTCTTTTCTTCCACTCTCCTCTCGTGCAGACACCGTACCATGCCTACTTAAACAAGCTCCATGCATACACTCAACAAACTTAGCTAGCTAGAGACCCACCTTCAAAGTCCATCTTTGAATCTGGTGAGTAGTAGGTTCTTGCCGGGTGCCACCCCACCGCGTCGTATTCTACTATAACCCGAACGGCATCCATGGAGCGATCCACACGACTAAATGAGATTGCAGTTGCTGTGTACACGTGATATCCAAGTGTGTCCAAACTTAACTTTACCCTGTTCTCCGCAATTGAGCTGCAGAAAACACCAACATGTCAACCGTGACAAACGAGCACGGCATACAAGATGATGGTACGACTGAGATAGGTACTTCCTCCGCTCCAAAATATAAGTCTCTTAGCAAACTAGTTTAGCTTTCTTAAAAGGATTACATTTTAGAACAGAGATAGTACTCCCTCCGTTCCAGTGGCGGAGCTAGCTCACTGAAAGAGCCCGGGCAAGGTCTATTGCTGACAGGAGTTTGCTAAGCTAAACACTAAACTAAACCATGTGCTCAAACTAATGCTTAATGGCGACGCTCCGGCCGAGCCCGGGCAGCTGCCCGGGGTCGCCGGGAGCTGTCTCCGCCACTGCTCCGTTCCATAATATAAGATGTTCTAGGTGTTCTATATGTTGTCTAGATTCGGACTAAACTAAGTGAATACATATAATTAAATGTGTCTAGATACATGTGTATGTATATGAATGTGTAATATGTCTAAAACATCTTATATTATGGAACGGAGGGAGTACGTAATAAATAAATTTGCAACATGTTTGGCATCATGATCATGCATGTGCATGGATGCATCCGGGATATGGGATACATATGCTCGTCTTCTTTCCATGTTAATCGTGGTTTTGGAGCTTGGAATCACACTCATTTCTCCTTTTGTTTAGGACCTTAATAATAGAGCGCAACCTTATAATATATATCCACTCGCATGTGAATGTTCGTGATGATCATGATGCCAAACATGTTGCATATTGCCTATTGCCAAAAACTGCGACACCATTATCTCTTTTTTCGACAAGCTAGAGGAATTCCGCCCTCTTTCTGTCTTGGAGTCTCTCTGTCGTTCTCTTGTCAAAACTTCGCTTCACAACTTAAATAAAGCAAGGGCTACTTACTGGAGACAACGGGCAAAAATTAAAGACTGTGTCTTAGGAGATGAGAATTCTGCCTTCTTTCACCTCTCAGCCACGGTGCGCATGCAGTCTAACTCCATTAGATCCATTTCCCATCTTGGGATCACATACTCCTTTCACGATGGCATGCTCGCTACTCTTCATGATTTCTTCAAAAACCTTATAGGTGTTGCCAAGCCCTGCTATTTCTCTTACGATCTCACCTCCCATGTAGCTAACTCCAGGCTATCCTCCCAGGACGTTGCCTCCTTAGAAGCCCCCTTCTCTCTTGAGGAAATCAAGCAAGCCCTTTGGGACATGGACTGCTCGTCTAGCCCGGGCCCAGATGGTTTTGGACCAGCTTTCTTCAAATCGTCCTGGGACCTAATTAAATTAGACCTTGTTCCGCTTATCAACCTCCTCCTTGACTCTTTGGAGGATCTACGTCGCATCAACAAATCCTATATCATCCTTATTCCGAAACAACCTGGAGCCACTTCTCCTGACAAATTCAGGCCGATTTCTCTTCAAAACTGTTGTGTTAAGCTTGCCTCGAAGTGTCTTTGCAACAGGTTACAGCCACTCATCCCCAAAATTATTAGCCCAGACCAAACTGGCTTCCTCAAAGGTCGCAACGTCTCAGAAAACTTTATTTACGCCGCGGATATTATTCAATCCTGCCATAGGAGGAAAGCTCCGGCCATTATCCTCAAACTTGATTTCCAGAAGGCTTTCGATTCGGTTAGCTGGGACGCCTTAGACCACATTCTCTATGCAAAAGGATTCCCTCAATCCTTTTGCCGTCGCATAAAAAACCTTAACTCTTCTAGTCAATCCGCTGTCATCCTAAATGGCTCTCCGGGTAATGGATTCAGTGTAGATGTGGGCTTCGTCAAGGAGACCCACTGTCACCATATCTATTCAACATTACGGCAGATGTCCTCAGCGATCTCCTTCGTCAAGCTTCTCGTGATTCGTTACTCCTTCACCCCCTATCTGAAACCCTCCCTTGCCCGGTGCTTCAATACGCGGATGATACAATTATTATTATTAGGGCCACGACTGATTGCATCGCTAACCTCAAATCCATTCTTAACAGCTTCTCGGCATCCTCTGGCCTCAATATCAATTTCAGCAAAATCACATTTGCGCCGATACATGTGGATCACGACCTAGCTTCCTCTCTCGCCGCCAGCTTAGGCTGCCCTATTGCTTCCTTTCCTCAAACGTACCTAGGCTTACCTTTGTCTACGCACAAACTTAAGCTGTCGGCCTTCCACCCTGTCCTTAACAAAATCAGGGCACGCCTTCCGGGTTGGATTGGTAAAATGCTGCCTATTAGCAGTCGGGCGATCATTGTCAAAGCCTCCATCAGGTCCATGACCTCCCATCTTCTGTCGGCTATCCTTGTCCCTGCCGGCACCATCTAGGAGATTGACAGAATTTGTCGCGCTTTCTTCTGGGCAGGCGACGACCATGTTAATGGTGGCCAATGCAAGGTGGCGTGGGACGAGGTCTGCGCTCCTATCTCCAAAGGGGGCCTGGGATTTCGGTGCTTAAGAACCCACAACACGGCCCTCCTTTTCAAATTTCTTTCGAAAATTCACTCCTCATCCGCCCTCCCTTGGGTCTCCTGGCTTCGCGACCGTTACAGTTGGTCTTCTCACAGGGACCTGGGTGACGTATGTCGCCTGGATACGGTAGTTTGGAAAGACATCGCGACCTCTCTACATCGGTTTAGGGATTCCACTTTGGTCACTGTAGGCTCGGGCTCTACAACTTCTTTTTGGCATGATCACTGGTTCGAAAACTCATCGCTAGCCAATCGTTTTCCTGCGCTTTACTCGCATGTTACCAGGCAGCATGCCTCCGTTGCCCGTGTTTGCTCGTCTGCATCCCTGGTCATGGACGTTCAACCTAGACTTTCCCATGCAGCCGCCCAAGAGCTTCTTACGTTGCGATCTCTCCTTGCGTCTCTGTCTCTGGACACAGATGCGGTCGACGTTAGGATTTCACGTCTCGACAGTAAGCAACTAACTACTAGATCTGCATATTTGGCTGCGTTTGATCACTTGCAGGACGTGGCGTTTGCAACACCGACTTGGAAGAATTTCGCGACGAACAGGAGCCGTATCTTCCTCTGGCTCGCGGATCGCGGAAGGATATACACAAACTCGCGCCGTTTCAGAAAAGGATTATCTGACTCCAACTCCTGCCCTTTTTGTTCGGAAGAAGAAACTACGGCTCACCTGCTTCTTCACTGTCCTCATGTTCAGCCTTTTTGGCTCTCGGTTCCCGCCTTACACTCGGATGTATCTGCTTGCTCTAACATTCGACAGCTTTGGGCAGACTCAACCCTTTGCAAAGTGAGATCTACAGTCATCATATGTGCGTTATGGAACATTTGGAAAAGACGGAATGCTATGGTGTTCAGGCACGAGCTCCAATCAATTCGGTGCATCTTCAGCAGGTGCTCTGAGGACCTCCATCTCTGGGCTCACAGATGCAGGGCCACGGCGACTCAGCAACTGCTTCGGGACTGGGCTACCATGTTCTTTCACCTGGCAGCTAGTCCCTAACTCATCTTCTGTTCGCATAATGAATCCCTTAGAGCCTTCCTTCAGCTCGGTTTGCTTCATCCTGTATTCTATTTTTTCTGTTCGAGTTTTACACTTCGCAACCTCCCCCACCGCTATTTATTCTCTTTTCTCCCTTTAGGTTTTCTCTTTTGCCTTTGTGCAGGCTTTGTAATTTTTGTAAATTGTAACTTCTTACTTTTATTATAAAAGGGGTTCAAGCTGGCTTTTGCCGGCCGTAGTTCCGTCAAAAAAAAAATGTTCGTGATGAAGTCCCACGTGAGTTTGGCATATAATTGTGGTCGATCGTGGACAAGCAAGCCCTCGAGGAAATTCACATGGGAGCTCGGGCTGCAAGCAACACGTTTCTGTTTTCCTTTTTTGGAAAACGTGAAAACTATATCTCAAAGTTATGAAAGAAAAATTAAAAATAGATACAGATATATCCTACAAGCGTGTTGATTTTCAACCCGAAACATATTATACTCGGAGCTATACAAACGTGTAAAAACCAACACATCATCATTTTATAGTATGGAGTATTTCATATTGTAATTTTACAAATTTGTAGTATACATCTAGATTGTTTCTAGATTATTTTTTAAATTTGAACTAAAAGAACAAGATAACTGGAGGCTGGAGCCTGAGCATAGAAATGCCGCACTCCAACCCCTCCTCAAGTAGCTCCTATTTTCGTCAGTTGTTGCCTAGTACTAATTTTTTTAATTTCATATTTTCATGGTTTTTTATAAATAAGGAGAATAATCTCTGGCCTCAGCATTCCACATGTGAACATATCCATCTATAATTAACTATTAAATAATTACATGCACTATTTTTAATTTTTAAACAATTCCTTTCATTCATGCCAAAATGTTGAGCATCAAGCTGGATAAAACAACCTATACAAAAAACAAAAACAAAAACTGAGGCCATATACAATGGATAGGCCTCATAACAACATCGCCCATAACGTACAACAAACCTATCACGCGGACCATAATCCACTATCACATGTATATATAGCGGTCTTTAACTGGACGCATCTCATCATTTGAGCAAGATCGCACCTCCCACACCGCCAGCATTTTGTACTCCCTCTGTCTCATATTAATTGTCTCAATGTTTTACAAAAGTGAATGTATCTAGACATATTTTGGTGTTAGATACATCCACTTTTGTCCAACTTTAAGACAATTAATTTGAGACGGAGGGAGTGGTATTTGTCTAGCGACACATCGCCACGCGGAGGAGCAGATGAAGGTCCCGGGGCTGACCACACCAGAGCGTAGCTTAATGCCTTTTCTTGGGTTGTGCACATGTAGTGGAATACTTAAACTGTAGTATATCTTTATAGTTCAAGCTAAAGTTTACAATGGTTGTAATTTGACTGTTGTTAATTGATATCTTCCGGTTTGTACATTGACCTTTCTTAAAGACACGTCATATTTGTACAATTAAAATGTAAAACCTGAGTTACCAAATGTAAGAAAACTACACCATTTTCAATCGATCGGATGGGCTTTACACGTGCACATACAACCATTGATAGTCATAAAAAGGACAATGACACTCTAGACTCCTGATGTTCTTACAATTGATCTCACCATGCTACTGCTAGTAATCTAGTATACAAGGATGGAGATCTAACTCTCGGAAGGTGCCCCCCTCCCTCATGTCGCACCTAGGTGGCACCAGGGGCGAATCCTGCGAGGGCGCCCTTCTGGCTTGTGCGAGGGTGCCCTTCATGCTTCATGCTGCACGGAGGATATGGTGGTGAGGAAGCCGGGGCGATGGGTCGGGGACAAGGTCGCGATCTTTGGTACGGTTCAGGTGTTGGTGGAGGTCTTGGCGGCGTGAGGTGCTGCTCTAGACATTGCCTCGAGGCTTGGTGGTCGACCATGGAGATGTGAGTTCCTCGGAGGAATGGTTTCTTCTTAGTTGATGGAGTGTCCCGTGTCTGCTCCTCCCATAGCGATCACGACGCTTTCTCTCCGGCAATGGTGGGGTCGTTGGTGTTGTTTTTTTCTTGATAAATGGAAGTATATTAATATCGCGGAGATACAAATTACACCCGGCCTCTGCAACCAACGCAATAACCATAGTTATTACGGATGCACACAGCCGAAAGATAATAAAAAGAATAAATAAAAAGAAAAGTCCCGCTACAGAGTTACAGTCCTCGCGGTGTCCGCACAAACATCACCTAAACAACAGCTGATGTCCATTTCTTCGAAAACAACGTATGCAAGAAAAACGGTGGCAGGCACAACCAATTAAGGACAGACCTTGGATTTTCGTTGGTGTTGTTGTATGGGTTTTACCCGATTTTACAAAATTAACTGAACATCTAATTCTTGTTACCAGCAATAATTTGCACGTTGCTATATATCCACAAAAATCAACACGGCGGATGGATGTTACGTGCGTGCGTTTTGATCCGACGATGGTACCATTTACCGGCCGGTTCTAGCAAGTGCTGGTCTGGTCAGAGCCACAGCCACTCACGGGTCCAACTGCGGTTTCTACAGCCTCGTTTGCAGCTGGACTTAATTGTAACCAGTCGGTTGCCGTGTCGTCTTTATGGTCAAAGATGGACGTGACTAGACTAAAACTTGATGCGCTGGATTCAACAGTCAGCGTCACCAACGATGACCTGGCCGGCTATGGAGGTCGGCATTGATCCTGTTAGGATTTAATTAACTCATTTAATTAAAGGGATAATCCTTCCTGCGTAATATCTCGTGCGGTTGTTTGTCAACCGTCGCGACGCTCCTACTTGTCCCCTCCGATCGGAAGCATCTCTTGTTCGCGGCCGTTCTCTTGTATATATGATGTGATCAACAATGGAATAGAGAACCGATTCATTCATTTGTTCAGTCTTGCTCTCTCTCGATCGAATCTTAAGACGTTATCAGCACGCTCTTCGGCGAGAGCTTTCCAACCGGAAGACAAGAACAACAGGGAAAAGGTAAAAAACGGAACCATGCCTCGAGTTCCGATGTCCCTGATTCTCCGCCTCCTTCACGCCGACGGCCGTGGCCGTCGCTTTGTCACTCGCCACCGCCCCATGGTGTGGCTGGACTTCGGCGCTTCCATCGCCATATGCGCGCCCTCCGACGCTTCCGGCGTAGAGTTTGGAACAAACGCCACCACTGGAACGGCGCGCGCCCTCGAACCATCGTGCGCCCCTGCATCCCATGTGCCCGCATGGCTTCTCGCCGGTCCGGCCGCACCAACACCGGGGGCCAATGAGAACGTGGACTTCGCCAACGTGGACGCGCCGCTGGAGCCTCCGACCCAGCGCTTGTAGAAGCGGAAGCCGGCGCGCCGCTCCCGAGGCCGCCGACGGTGGCGCGCGTCCCTGATGCGCCTCTAGTGCAGGTTCGCGACGGCGACGCTCACGCCCTGGTTCCGCACCAGACGGGGCCCCCCGTCTTCGGCTCCGGCGTGAGCGGCTTTTCCAACCACGCGATTGTCGACGTCGACGCCATCGCGTCGCGCCTGCCGTCCCCGACGCCGGCCACCCCTCCGTATTCGCCGCGCACGGGCGCTCGCCACCGTCTCATGGACCTTGGCATCCCGCTGGCGAGCTCGCCATCGAGCCCTCGCTCCAGCACATGGAGCCCCGCGGCGCTCGGGCTCGCGAACGGGGCCGCAACCGGCGTCTCCAATGGCGTGGCTTCCAGCCATGGCCTCCTGGTGATTCCTCTTGTGAGGAAGACGACGGAGCGTCCGGTCCATCCACTCGCAGCTAGTGAACGCTGCTGCAGCGGCATGCGCGTAGATAGGACCGTACGGATTGGAGCTCTCGGCTCTCCGCCTGGTTCTGTCTGGTGACTTGGTGAGGATAGGGATCGAGTGATTGGGGATTTTTCCTCACCTTTCTCCTTATCTATTCTATGGACCAGGTTTCCGTGGCCCAGATGGCACACGCCATGTGCATGCGCCTGCCGTACTATCAGATTTAGCTTATTTGTTGTTTGACTTTCGGTAGTACTAGTTCAGCTCATTAGGCTGGTGCCAGTGCACCGCCTCCCTCTCGCCTCGCCACATCAGCTTTGCTCTCACTCTCGCCTCCACTCTCACCCCACTCTCGCCCCACGGTGCCAGTGCACGGGCTGCAGTATCACTCTCACTTCTCTCTCCTCCACTCTCGTCTCCACTCTCGCCTCCCTCTCGCCCCCACTAGCACCGCTCTCGCCCTATCGCCCCCCTCCCTCTCGCCCCGGGCCGCCGCTATCGCCCCGCCTACGCGGGCGGTAAGGCGGGCGATAGCCGCCTGTCGCCAGGCGACGGCGCCACCGCCCGGCGCCTCCCTACCGCCCCCCGTCTCGCCCCCTGTCGCCCGCGCCCAGGCGATAGGGCTTCCTCTCGCCTGCCTTCCAGCCTGCGTTGGCACCAGCCTTAGCAACTAGTCATTTAACAGTAATTTCTAGCAGTATTTAGTCTGTTTTAGATACACTGTTCTATTTCGGTATTGCTATATATCTCTGTCGAGTACGATGTATTCCAGACTATCTATGATGTAAATATATTTCCATGTTTTCGTACATGTCGACATTATTACGTCTATTTACAATCGAAATTCTAAATTTCTTGCAAATATAAATGCAAAATTAAAAGTGTTTTTCGTCAAATCGATGTTTTGGGATCATGAGATAGTGGGTAGATTTATCTATACATACTGTTTAAGCCTACATTTTGTCATTTGACAATATGATTGTCAATGTGCTCTCCCGGACATTTAATTAAGTTATGACATAAGTCATTCGAAGCATGAGTAAACTCCGCTAATGCTGCTAGATCTACTCCAATATTTTTTTTTTTTGAGATTATCTACACCGTGTCATACTTAACAATTTGAAATTCACACTAATAATTTCAAGCCCAATTCTTGAAATTTATTATTTTGCATAGTACATTACAACATGATGGATCTTAATTTACCAAATGTAAATTAATATTCTCTGGTTTACCATGTAGGTAAACGATGGCTCCAGAGTTTGATGCACTCGCTCTCAACGGCCACAACTACCCTATATGGGCCATGGACATCAAGATCTTCCTTGCGTCCCGTGGATTAGTGCGTACAATCCAGCCCCCGGTGAATCCACCCCCGGTTGAAGTGACGACGCTGGCAGACGAGCAAAAATATGCTGCCTTATACATCATAAGGCACCATATTCATCCAGATCTCAAGTCTGAGTACTTGGAGGAAGAATCCCCTAGTACCTTGTTTCAGGCTCTCAAGACGAGGCATGAACAGCAGAAGGCAGTTATCATGCCAGAAGCACTCCATGATTTGACACACCTTCGATTTCAGGACTTTAAGTCCGCCGGAGAGTACAATCATGAGGTTCATAAGATCAGTTTCAAACCGCGCTTTTGCGGGAAGGAACCTACTGACGCGGAGAAGATAGAGAAAACTCTGTCTACTATGCTCCCATCGGACAGGATCCTCCAGCAGTAGTACCGTGCTCGCAACTACCAACTCTATTCCGATCTTATTCATATTTTACTTCAGGCTGAAAAGCATGATGAGCTACTCGCTAAGAATGGCTCTCAGCGTCCAGTTGGTTCCCAACCTCTACCTGAAGTTCATATGAATGTCGTGAACGGGCGAAAGTTTGATGGTGGCTTCAACCGCAAGCCTTCGAATTTCAATGGTAAGCAAAAGCGCAACCGGAACAGAAAGCCCAGAAACTCAGACCGTGGGAAAGGCACTGCAAAGCCCAAGTTTGACAAATCTAAGTTTTGCGACAAGTGTGGATGCTATACGCGTCCCACTGAAAAGTGCAAGACCCCAAAGCATCTGGTCATTCTATACCAGCAATCCCATGGATGCAATGCACCTCGAGGGAAAAGGTTTGAAGCCAACTTCAATTTTCATAAAGATGGCAGCGATGGAGCTGGTTGTTCGCAAGACGTTCCCCCGGGACCTAGCAACATCGTTGCTCTCCTTCCATCAGAGGACCCTACAGGAACGGAGGACATGATGGTTGAGTACGCCTCAACCGACGTGTTTGGAGACTTCTACTAGTCCCGCTACCTCCTTAGTGATTGATATATTCATGTCCATTTGTGATGTTGTAATAGAACATAAGTATTGTTGTCATTTATAGTGTATCAGCACTTTGATATAATAAGATTGTAATCTATGTGTTTAAATAAAGGATTATTATTGAAAATTCTTCATTTATATATATATATATAGTTCTCTACGGGGACAATCCGATGGAAGAGGAATTATGCCTTGTGGACAGTGCTACCACAAACTCCATACTGAGGGAGTTGAAATATTTCCAAACTCTAAAAAATATGAATGGTGATATTTTAACAATCACTGAACGCGATACGGTAATTTTTGGCACCGGCCGTGCCATATTTACCCTCCCAAGTGGTACACAAGTGACAATTGAGGATGCATTACTGTATCCCGATTCTTCACGTACCCTAATCAGTTATCGAGATATCCGTAAGAATGGTTTTCATATTGAAACCCATGAAGACAACAAAGAGGAATATTTACTCTTCACAAAAGATCACGGATATGACAAGCAAGTACTTGAAAAAAATTCCTTCTGTATCGTCTGGCATGTACTATACGTATATTAAGACCGTAGAACATGTTGCTTACAAGGTAATTTTCCAAAATGTTAACGCATTTCAATCCTGGCATGATCGCATAGGCCATCCCGGTATCGGGATGATGAGGAAAATTACTAGCAATTCCATTGGTCACAATTTGCTTGAGTCCAAATTTCCTCAGTCGTCTGATTTTGTGTGCACGTCATGTGCCACGGGAAAGCTTATATTGAGACCTTCGCACCTAAAAAATACAAGCTGAACCACTTCAATTTCTTGAACGAATTCAAGGAGACATTTGTGGTCCCATCCAACCATTGTCTCGACAGTTTAGGTATTTCATGGTCCTTATTGATGCATCTATACGATGGTCACATGTGTGCCTTCTTTCCACACGGAACCATGCATTTGCCAAGATAATGAGGAAAGTAATTAAGTTACATACCCATTATCCAGAAAGTCGAATTAAAACAATTTGCATTGATAATGCTGCAGAATTCTCCTCACGTGCTTTCAATGGCTATTGCATGGCCCTCGGGATTGAAGTTCAGCACTCCGTTCCATACGTCCACACTCAAAATGTTTTGGCTGAATCCCTAATTAAGAGGATCAAACTCATTGCAAGACCTTTGTTGATGAATTGCGGCTTGCCAACCTCGTGTTGGGGTCATGCAGTTTTACACGCTGCTGACTTAATGCAAGCGCGACTTACTGCATATCACAGTACTTCCCCTCTGCAATTAGTATGTGGAAATCCACCTAGCATTTCCCATGTGCGTAAGTTCGGATGTGCTACATACATCCCGATCTCACCAGCTCAGCGGACATCCATGGGCCCACACAGAAAATTGGGGATCTATGTGGTGTATAAATCGCCGTCGATTATTAAGTACTTGGAACCCCTCACTGGGGATCTATTCACAGCCCGTCACGCTGATTGTATATTTGACGAGGAACATTTTCCGAAATTAGGGGGAGATTTCAAGTACCAGAAAGAATGCCCGGAAATTGATTGGAATGCTCTTGCCAATTCATCATCCGATCCATGTACCCAAGAGACCGAACTACAAGTTCGTAAAATCATAAATTTGCAACATCTTGCAAATAATCTGCCAGATTCATTTACTAGTACAGAAAAGGTCTTCTGTGGCGCACCAAATTGGACTTCTGTGGCGCACCTAGGGGCCAGAGGGGTGCGCCACAGAATTCACTTTTTTCTTTTTCTGTGGCGCATCCTGGCCGTGCGCCATAGAAATGTCAATTCTGTGGCGCACCTCAGCCGTGCGCCACAGAAATTTGCAATTCTGTGGCGCACCAAGTAGGGGTGTGCCACAGAATTTTTTTTTGAATTTCAAAAAAAAGAAAGGCGGCCAGATCTGGCCGCGGGAATTTTTCGAAATTTCGCCGGATCTCGTCGGATGCTCGCCGGAGTTGGTGGGTGGAGGATGGGGGTCACCGGAGTTGGTGGGGAGGAGAAGGAGCTCGCCGGAGGTGGTGGTGGTGATGGTGGTGGTGGAGGAGGAGGAGGAGGAGAGGTGGTGGTGGAGGAGGAGGAGGAGGAGAGGTGGTGGAGGAGGAGAAGGAGGAGGAGAGGTGGTGGTGGAGGAGGAGGAGGAGCTCGCCGGAGGTGGTGGTGGAGGAGGAGGAGGAGTAGAGGTGGTGGTGGAGGAGGAGAAGGAGGAGAAGAGGTGGTGGTGGAGGAGGAGGAGGAGCTCGCCGGAGGTGGTGGTGGAGGACGAGTGGTGGTGGAGGAGGAGAGGTGGAGTAGTAGGTGGAGTAGAGGAGAGAAGTGGAGAGGTAGAAGAGAGAAGGGAAGATGAGAAGTGGAGGAGAAGTGGAGGGGAGAAGGGAAGAAGAGGAAGGGAGGAGGCAGGACTCGAAATCCTGCCTCAACAATTCTGTGGCGCACCAAATGAAGGGGTGCGCCACAAAAAAAAAATTATTTTCTAGTCAAAAATCTTCAAACGGCCATAACTTTTGTTCGTTTTGGAATTTGGCGATTCTACAAAAAGCTCACAGGCCGAAGGCCAGTGAGGTTGGGTTCCTTTTTCTCTCTAGTTTTTTTTATATCTTGATCATTTTTTTCCGACATCGTATGCAAAAGTTATGCCCATTTTACTTTTTTTAACGAACTTTTGCTCAGGAAGTCGAAATTCATATTTCAAAATTTGATAAAAAAAAGTAGACCTTAAACTCTCCGTGCATCTATAAGGGATTTATTTTTTGATACTTTTTAGAACGCCAACTCTTCCGTCAAAAACTAGAAAAGGCGTTCCCGGGGGGGGGGTGGAGTTCGTGTGTGTGGACAGAAATTTTGGGGATGAGAATTCTGTGGCGCACAGGACAGTGGTGCGCCACAGAAATGTCATATTTCTGTGGCGCACTAACCACCATGCGCCACAGAATATGAGTGGGGCAATGATTGGGTTGGGCCCCAGCATATTTCTGTGGCGCACCCCTATCCCGTGCGCCACAGAATTCCTCTTTTCTGTGGCGCACCCCTGTCCCGTGCGCCATAGAATGCCTCTTTTCTGTGGCGCATGCCCACCCGTGCGCCACAAAAATATATTTTTGTGGCGCATGGCTTCTTGGTGCGCCACAAAATCTGTTCCATAGAAAGGCACTTCTCTACTAGTGAGCTCAGCGGACATCCATAGGCCCACACAGAAAATTGGGGATCTATGTGGGGTATAAATCGCCCTCGATTATTAAGTACTTGGAACCCCTCACTGGGGATCTATTCACAGTCCGTCACGCTGATTGTATATTTGACGAGGAACATTTTCCGGAATTAGGGGGAGATTTCAAGTACCAGAAAGAATGCCCGGAAATTGATTGGAATGCTCTTGCCAATTCATCGTCCGATCCATGTACCCAAGAGACCGAACTACAAGTTCGTAAAATCATAAATTTGCAACATTTTGCAAATAATCTGCCAGATTCATTTACTAGTACAAAAGGTGTCACAAAATCCTTGAATCCAGCCAGAAATGCGCCCGAAAAAGTGGAGGTGCCAACTAAAACCACTCAACTACCCGTTGCCAAAAAGAGGGGGAGTAGTACGGCATCTGACTCGGATCCTGCTTCTCGCAAGCAGCAAAGGAGAGTGAGGAGAATCTCCTCAAAGTCAGTAAATGCAAGTCAGCTCAGTGTTGACAAACACCTTATGGGTAGTATACACCTAGTGGAAGGGCAACCTCCACAACCCAGCTCCATCTTGCACACACTGGCTGGAACATCGGAACATCTAGACTCACGCGTATTGGGAAATCACGAAGAGTCATCAAGGGTGCATGAGATATCCATTAACTATATCGATTCTAGAGAATCATTCAACCGTAAGTCTACGATTGTCGACACTTATTTTTCTGCTACAATTGTAAATACCCTTCTTAATGATAATGATCCAAGGACTATCGTTGAGTGTTAAAAACGCTCTGACTGGCCTCAATGGAAGGATGCAATACAAGCAGAACTAGCCTCGCTTAATAAAAGGAAGGTATTCACATAAGCAATACCAACACCTCCCGATGTTTTCCCTGTGGGATTCAAATGGGTTTTCCTCCGAAAACGGAATGAGAACAATGAGGTGGTGAGATACAAAGCAAGGCTCGTAGCACAGTTTTCACGCAGAGACCCGGCATTGATTTCAATGAGACATATTCTCCAGTTATGAGTGGTATCACGTTCTGATATCTTATATCTTTGGCAGTGCAAAATCGGCTATCTATGCAGTTGATGGACGTCGTGACCGCATATCTTTATGGGTCTCTAGATTCAGACATTTACATGAAGGTTCCTGACGGAATTTATGTCCTGAATGCAAGCGCGAAACGCAACATGTACTGTGTAAAACTTAACAAGTCTTTATACGGCTTGAAGCAGTCGGGGCGGATGTGGTACAACCGACTTAGTGAGTTCCTTCTACAAAAAGGTTACTCCAACAATGATGACTGCCCATGTGTCTTCATCAATAAGTTCTCTTCAGGATTTTGCATCATTTCCGTGTATGTCGATGATCTCAACATCATTGGCAATGCACAAGATATTGATGAAGCACGCAATCATCTAAAGATGGAATTTGAGAGAAGGATTTGGGTAAAACCAAATTTTGCTTAGGTCTTCAACTCGAGCGCCTTCCCTCAGGAATAATGGTACACCAAGCTGCCTATATCCAGAAAATATTGGAGAAATTCAATATGGACAAATCCTATCCGTCCAAAAACTCCCATGGTGGTTCGATCTCTAGACGTAGAGAAAGATCCGTTCAGGCCTAGGGATGATGGAGAAGAGATGTTGGGACCCGAGATTCCATATCTCAGTGCCATTGGAGCGCTTATGTATCTTGCAAATTGTACGAGACCTGACCTCGCATTTGTAGTGAATCTACTTGCTAGACACAACGCAGCTCACACCAAACGCCATTGGGCGGGAGTCAAGAATGTCTTTCGATATCTCCAAGGAATAAAGGATCTTGGCTATTCTTTCAGTTCCAGAGAAATCTGAACTCATGATTGGATACACTGATGCTACCTACTTATCTGATCTCCATAATGCCAGATCGCAAACCGGCTTTGTGTTCCTACATGGTGGAACGACCATATCGTGGAAGTCTTCGAAAAAGACCCTCGTTGCAACGTCCACCAATCATTCTGAAATAATTGTATTATATGAGGCACCACGCGAATGTGTGTGGCTTCGCAGAATGATAAACCACATACGTCACTCATGTGGAATTGGTTCTATCGAATCACCCACCATTATCTACGAAGATAATGCGGCTTGTGTTGCACAGATGCAAACAGGATACATCAAGAGCAATATCACTAAGCATATTGCCCCTAAGTTGTTTTATCCCCATGAACTCCAAAAGAGTGGGGAAATCAACGTCTTGCAAGTCAAATCATGCGATAACCTCGCTGATCTTTTCACGAAGTCTCTACCAACTTCAACATTCCAGAAATACATTCATTGGATTGGTATGCGGCGGCTCCGGGATTTGCAAGAGTCAGGGGGAGTATTTTCCTGAACTATTCATGTTCAAAGCATCATATTACACTCTTTTCCCTTTATGAGTTTACTTCTTAGGTTCTCGTTAAGGTTTTTAATGAGGTAATATCAACATAAGATTATATGTCATACTTTCTGTTTTCCCTATCGGGGTTTTTAGGGAAGTATACACGACATATTTATTGCCCTCTAAATTCTATGGATATACTTCATATCGAGTTAACAGAGGCAATAATCATTATATGTTGGAACATTTTCTCCTTATTTTCCCACAGAGTTTGAAGGAGTTTTACCAGCATATTCTACACCACTCCTCATATTTTTCCCACGGTATTTTTGGAGGAGATTATTCCAAGAAGGCCGATCGCAAGCACAAGGAAGGATTGGGGGAAGTGTTAGGATTTAATTAACTCACTTAATTAAAGGGATAATCCTCCCTATGTAATATCTCGTGCGGTTGTTTGTCAACCGTCGCGACGCTCCCACTTGTCCCCTCCGACCGGACGCATCTCTTGTTCGCGGCCGTTCTCTTGTATATATGTTGTGATCAACAATGGAATGGAGAGCCGATTCATTCATTTGTTCATTCTCTCTGCTCTCTCTCGATCGAATCTTAAGAGATCCGTGTGCTCCGACTATGTACGGGCGCATGCATGGTCCGTGGCGCTGCATACGTATGCCGACATGTCTTTTTTTATGGGAGCATGCCGATCGACTTGTCGACGGAGGCGATGGCCGTTTGGGCACATAGCAGGAGCACTCCTTAGAAAGAAAAAAAAATCAGATATAGTATAATTGTTCGTGTATCATAAAGAAAAAGTTCACGGTTCTAAAAAAAAATCCCGAGATCAAGAAAAAGAAAAATAAAAATCCCCGGATCAAGAAAAAAAATGGCTACTAGCTTAGAAAACAATGTGTCCGTGCTGTTCTAATTGTTTTGAGGGGGACGCGCTTCGCACATACTCCCTCCGTTCCACAATATAAGATGTTTTAGGTGTTTCACATGTTGTCTAGATTCACACTAAAGTGAGTGTACATATACACTAAAATGTGTCTAGATACATGTGTATATATGTGAATGTGGAAAAAGTCTAAAACATTTTATATTGTGGAACGGAGGGAGTAGTATATACGCAGCTACTAATAAACATACATACAGTTAAAGAGGGGCAATGACACACTGGTTGTTCTAATAGAGTAGATCCACCCGGACGCTTTAAAGTTTGCACATGCTCTTATCCATCCAGCTATGGAGGAAAAGCAAATGCCAAAGAGATGATGACGACGCCACACGGTTAACCGCAATACTAATTAGCACGTCACTATCCACACACACACGCACACAAAATCAACACGGTGGATGGATGGTGCCATTTACCGGCACTCACACGCGCTGCCGAACTGACCGGTGCTACTGCGATGGTGACATGCATCTTCCTTAATTTGTAGCTGGCCGCGGACTTGTTAACTGTAACCAGCCAGTCGAAAGTCGTTTTTTCCATGGTCCAAGAATGGATGCGCCGGAGATATCTACTCCCTCCGTCTCAAATTAATTGTCTCAAACTTTGATAAAAGCGGATGTATGAATATGTCTAGATACATCCACTTTTTGCCTAGGTTTGAGATAATTATTTTAAGACAGAGGGAGTAGTTGTTTGGAACACTGTCAAGCGTCAAGCATGTGCAGATTCACCTCTGGGCCATCAAGCATTTTTCCTTTTGGAGGAGGTTCAATTTTTTGTTCTTTTTGCCCCTTTGAGGGAAGAGGTTCCCAAGCTTTGGGACTAATACACTGTTAGTCATGCACCAGTTCTTTCATTTCCAGCCCACACGATATCCATCTTGGAATTGAACGAGAGCAATCGAGAGAGTAGACAACAAATGAATCAAAACCGTGTCATTCCATTGATGATTCTGAGTATATATACAAGGGGAAGGGACGCGAGTGAAGAGTCGCGTCCGTTCGAGGGGGTGCGAGGAGAGTCACGTCGGTTGGGAAAACAACCGACTTAGACATTTACATGAGGGAGGATTATCCCTTTAATTAATCTATTTAATTAAATCCTAACACTCCCCCTAATCCTTCCTTGTCCTTACAATCGATCATCTTGGAATCATCTCCTCCAAAAACCCTGTGGGAAAATATGAGGAGTATGGTGTGTATGATATGTTGCTAAAACTCCTTTAAACCCAGTGGGAAAAATAAGGAGAAAATGGTGCAACATATAATGATTGGATATGCTGTTAAAACTCCTTTAAACCCAGTGGGAAAATAAGGAGAAATTGGCACAACATATAATTATTATTTCCTTTGTTAACTCGATATGAAGTAAATCCATAGAATATAGAGGTCAATAAATATGTCGTGTATACCTTCCTAAAAACCCCGGTGGGGAAAACGGATAGTATAACATATGAACTTATATTGATATTACCTCATTAAAAACCTTGATGAGAACCTAGATAGTAAACTCATAAAGGGAAAAAGAGTGTAATATGATGCTTTGAACATGAATAGTACAGGAAGATACTCCCCCTGACTCTTGCATATCTCGAAGCCGTCGAATACCAATTTCAGAAATATTAAAGTTGGTAGAGACTTCATGAACAAACCAACAAGGATTTTGCATGATTTGGATTTGCAAGATGTTTATTCCCTGACTCTTCCAGAGTTCATAGGGATAAAACAATTGAGTGGCAATATGCATGGTGATATTGTTCTTGATGTATCATGTTTGCATCCATGCAACATAAGAGACATTATCTATGTAGATAATGGTTTATGATTCAAGAGAACCAATGCCACATAACTAATGGATGTGGTTTATCATTCTGTGAAGCCATATGTGTTAATATGTAGCATCATATCTCAGAATGAATGGTAGGTGTTGCCACCAGAGTCTATTTGTAAGACGTCAATGGAGTGACAATTCTACCATGTAGGTACATATTGTGGGGTCGAAGAACTAGCCACTATCAGTATATCGATGATATTGGAGTTCGGATTTCTCCGAAATATAAACAATAGGTCAAGATTTTTAGTGCCTTGGAGATATCGAGAGATATTCTTTATCCCAACCATTTATGTTAGTGGGTCCAAGGGCATTGGGATATGGAACTATATGTCCCAACATCTCTTCTAACCTTCCCGTGGTTTTAGTAAATCTTTCTCTACGTCTAGAGATCGAAAAACTGGCATGGGGAATGGATATGACTTTTCCATATTAAGTTTATCCAATATTTTCTGACATAGCCAATTTGGTGTACCATAATACTTGAGTGAAGCAGTTCGAGATCTAGTCTCAAGAACTATTTGGTTTTATCCAAGACCTTCATCTCAAATTCCGTCTTGTATATGATCACATGCTTCATCATCTTTAGGAGTAATCCTTGTGTATGACGAACACACATTGGTGATCATTATTTTAGGAGTAGTCCTTGTGAATAAGGAACTCACTACGTCGGTTGTACCAAAATTTACCGACAACAATAAGCCATGTGGTGGCTTATTGATTTTTACACAATGTATGTTGCATTTGAATTTCGATTAGGATTGAGATTCCATCGGGAATCATACATGTCCAAATCTAGTGATCCACATGGATTTGTAGTCACTACATCTATCAACTGCATAGATGATATTTAATACTGCCAATTATATAAGTATCGGAAAGAAGGATTTCACTCGTGTCTGGAGAGTAGGTCTCGGATCTCTGCGGAAACCCGACCTTATGCTACAAGCCTTGCTTTCTCACCACCTTGTTGTTTTCGTTCCGTGTCTGGAAGAAAATGCAATGAATTGCATAGAGAATTCATTTGGAAGAGCGAGGCTAATTCTGCTTGGATTGCCTCCTTCGATTGTTTCAGTCCGATTGAGTGGTTTACACTCTGCTATGGCCATAGTCTTTCGATCTGAATTCATCAAGAAGGTTGTTGGCAATCATACAAGAGAAAATGTTTGTCGACGATTGTAGGCTTTGGTTAAATGGTTCTCCAGTATCGATTTTTATAGGAAATCTCAAGCACCCTTGATGACTCTTCGTGATTTCCCAATACGCGTGAGTCTGGGTGTTCCGATGTCCCAACCAGTGTGTGCAAGCTGAAGCTGGGTGTTGGAGGTTTCCCGTCCACTGGGTGTATATAGCCCATAAGGTGTATGTCAACGCTAGGTTAACTTTCATTTACCGACTTAGAGGATTGCTCCTCAATTGCCTTTGTTGCTTGTAGGAAGCTAGATCCAGGTTAGAGGCCATACTATTCCCCCTCTATTTAGGAAAGGGGAGTTGAGTGGTTTTTATTGGTACCTCCACTCCTTCGGGCGCATTTCTAGCCGGACTAAAGGATTTTGTAACACCTTTCATATCAGTAAATGAATATGGCATGATATTTGCAATATGTTGCAAATGTGTGAATTCCAAACGTATAGTTCGGATTCTTGAGTACGTGGATATGAGGTGGAACGTGGAGTCCCAATTGATTCCCTGGCATTCTATGTGGTACATGAAGTCTCCCCCTAATGCCTAGAAATAATCCATCCTTCAATGTAGCAATCAACATACTGGGCAATGAATAGATACCCTATAAGGGTTTCAAGGTACTTTGTGATCGACGGATATCAGTACCCCACATAGATCCCTAGTATGTGGGCCCAATTATGTATGCTGCGGTGGTGAGATCGGTACGCATGAATCGCTTCCGAATTTACGCAGATGGGAAATGCTCGGGGATTTCCACGTATCATTTGCAGGGGAAGTACTGCGATATGCAGTTAATCAGTCAACAGAGTGTACAACTGTATGACTCCAACGTGAAGTTGGTAAAGTGCATTTCATCAACAAAGGTCTTGCAATGAGTTTTACCCTCTTGATCAGAGATTTAGCCAAACCATTTGAGTGTGGACATATGGAACAAAGTGTTGAACATCAATCCCATGGCCATGCAGTAGACACTGAAATCACATGAGGAGAATTCAACAGCATTGTCCATGCGAATTTTTATAATTCGACTCTCGGGATAATGGGCCTGTAATTTAATTACTTCCCGGATTATCTTGGCAAAAGCATGGTGTCGTGTGAACAAAATCACACATGTGACCATCACGTAGATGCGTCAATTAGAACCATGAAATATATGAATGGTCTAGACAACGGTTGGATGAGACCACAAATATCTCCTTGAGTGCATTCAAGGAAGTAAAGTGGTCCAGCTTGTATGTTGAGGTGTGATGGCCTCAAAATTAGCTTTTATTCGGCGCATGATTTGCACACAAAATCTGATGACTGAGAAAATTTGGACTCAAGCAAATTGTGACCAATGGAATTTCTTTATATGCAACACGTGCTATCGGGTGGTATGTACGCGTAGTACACTCAAAACAATAGAGAGGGCGTCTATCCAAATACTTGTTCCTCATCTATCGGACCGAGTCCCGTAGAAATCTATATATTGAGTTGAAGAATTTTCGCTATGGAAAACTTTCTTCAAAATATAGAATTCATTCAGTCTTATGTATAGCAGAGTGCTGATATATAATATAATACAATATTTGTTCTATGTCAAGATAACTAATGGACATTGATAAAACAATCACAAAGGAGATAGTGGGACTAGTCGAAGTCTCCAAACATGTCGGTTGAGGCGTACTCAACCATCATGTCCTCCGTGCCTGTAGGGTCATCTGACAGACGGAGAGTAATGGCGTTGCAAGGTACCGAGGGAACGTCTTGCGAACAACCAGCTCCATCGGTGCCATTTGGATGAAGGTTGAAGCTTTCTTCTAACCTTTTCCCTCGAGGTGCATTGTGTCCCTGGGATTGCTGGTACAGAGTGACCAGATGCTTTGGGGTCTTGCACTTGTTAGTGGGGTGCGTGTAGCATCCACACTTGTCACAAAGCTTAGTTTTGTCTAATTTGGGCTTTGCAGTGTCTTTCCCATGGTCTGAGTTTCTAGGCTTTCTGTTCCTGTAGCGCATTCGCTTACCATTGAAGTTTGAGGGCTTGCCACTGAAGCCACTATCAAAATTTTGTCCATTCACCATATTCATATGAACTTCGGGTAGAGGTTGGGAACCAACCGGACGCTAAGAGTCATTCTTAGCGAGTAGCTCATCATGCTTTTCCGCCTGAAGTACAATATGAATAAGACCAGAATAGACTTGGTAGTCGCGATCACGGTACTGCTGCTGGAGGATACTATCATATGGGAGCATAGTAGACAGAGATTTATCTATCTTCTCCGCATCAGTAGGTTCCTTCCCGCAAAAGCGTAGTTTGAAACTGATCTTATGAACCTCATGATTGTACTCCTCGACAGACTTAAAGTCCTGGAATGAGAGGTGTGTCCAATCATGGAGTGCTTCGGGCAGGATAACTGCCTTCTACTGTTCATACCTCGTCTTGAGGGCCTAAAACAAAGTAAATGGGGATTCCTCCCCCAAATACTCAGACTTAAGATCCGCGTGAATATGATGCCTTATGATGTATAAGGCTGTATATTTCTGATCATCTCTCAGCGGTGAAACTCCAGTGGGAAGTGGGTCTTCCGGATTCTGGATTGCGCACGCTATCCCACGGGATGCAAGGGCGATCTTGATGTCCATGGCCCGGGTAGGGTAGTTGTGGCCATTGAGATCGAGTACATCGAACTCTTTTCTAGCCATCAGTTACCGATTTGGGTAAACCAGAGAATATTACGTTTAGTAAATTAAAATCCATCATGATTACGTCGTAATGAACTATGCAAAATAAATGAAGTTTCAAGAAGTGGACTTGAACTCATTATTGTGAACTTCAAATTGTTAAGTATGACACATTGTAGATAATCTCCAAAAGAATTTGGAATAGATCTAGCAGCATTAACGGAGTATAAAAGAAAATCGTGTTTCGAATGCCTTATGCCATAACTTAATTAAATGTCCGGGAGAGCACATTGGCAATCACAATGTCAAATATGACAAAATGTAGGCTTACACAGTAGGTGTAGATAAATCTACACACTACCTCATGATCCCAAACATCAATTCGAAGAAATCACTTTGAATTTGCATCAATATTGCAAGAAATTAAAAATCTCAATTGCAAGTAATGGATGTAATAAATCTCAACATGTAGGAAACATGGAAATATATATCACATTACATAGGTCTAGAAAACATAGTACTCTACAGGCATGCAGTACTAAAAAAAAAATAGTACTGAATTTAGCAGAGTCTTAAACATGATTTAATCTCCTGCTAGCGTTAGGTGGCTAATTAGCAAAGGACTCCTCGTGGCCCAGTACATATGCAAATGGCCCAAATATGGCAGTTATCGCTAGGACCATCCTCGTACACAATCGGATAAGGAGAGAGCGGCCAGAATCCCTAGCAACTCGATCCCCAAATCACACGACCTATACTCACAGAGGCGGAGGGCCTTAACAGCCAAACGGATGCATCACCGGCGCCGCGCTCGTCCTCAGAGGAGGAGTCACCAGGTAGGTGGGCACCGAGCGGGACGCTTTTGGAGGCGCCATTCGCGAGCCCGAGCGCCGCCGAGCCCCATGCGCCAGCGCGCGCAGAGTGGCTGCTCGTCAGCGGACGCCCAGGGACACGAGGCGGCGGCGAGCTCCTGTCCGCGTAGAAGGCGGACGTGAGGCAGGGGAACAGCGGTCCACGGAGGAAGGCGTGCACGGTTATCCCGGCAGCACGACATCATCCTCGACCGCGGGTCCGGATGTTGGCGAGAGGCTACGGGACGCACAGCGGTGCGGCGACCTTAACGACCGCTGGGGTCGGAGATGGCAGCGCCACGGTGACCTCGAAACGGCAGCGGCGGCCGTCGTCGTGAAGAAGACGAAGAAACAGGGGAATAAATCCCCAGACACTGTAGTTATTTCTCACCTTTTGCCTATTATTGTTTCTTCGGTTCTTTCTCTGGATCGGATTCGCTTTGTGGCCAGCCTGCAGATGGGGCGGACGCCTTTTCTTCTATTCTCTTCCGACGAACTCGCCAGCAACCGTTTAGGTCCATCGATTCGCTCAACCGTGAGCGTGCTGATAACGTCTTGGAATTGAACGAGAGCAATCGAGAGAGTAGACAACAAATGAATCAAAACCGTGTCATTCCATTGATGATTCTGAGTATATATACAAGGGGAAGGGACGCGAGTGAAGAGTCGCGTCCGTTCGAGGGGGTGCGAGGAGAGTCACGTCGGTTGGAAAAACAACCGACTTAGACATTTACATGAGGGAGGATTATCCCTTTAATTAATCTATTTAATTAAATCCTAACAATCCACACGAAAAGTGCATACTGAAAAAGGCACCACACAGATCAGCCAAGCTGAGGTAGGCCCCAGCGGCCACGCACCTGTGGGCTTGATCCCAGCACATTGCCTCGAGCAGCCCAGCCCACGCACGACAAAGGACTAGGCCACACGCACATCCACTCGAAAAGTAGTTTTATGTAGAGCCCTAAAATAACGGAAACACTATATAGCGCCTATAGCACTAGGTAATACAGCACGTCCGCGTTGGATTTCGAAATGGGCCGGCCAATTAAGGGAAATTACAGGAGAAATGATGTGTGCGTGTCGTGCGGTCCGGGGATTCGAACCTGCAACCTCTCCACGGGAGTTCACAGGCTAGTATGCCCTTTTTACCTTTTTATTGTCTCGTGTTTTTTTCCATTTTTCTTTTCCGTTACTGTTTTTTTTCTTTTTATTATTTGTTTTGAAATCCGTTCTAATTTAAATAAAAAATTGTTCACCAAATTTTTTTGTTTAGATTTTTTTTGTTCAAACTTAAAAATGTTCAAAATTATTCTTTTCAAATTCGAATTTTGTTCAAATTCGAATTTTGTTCAAATTGTAAATTTGTTCAAATTCGAATTTTGTTCAAAGTCTAAATTTGTTTAAATTCGAATTTGTTCAAATTCTAAATTTGTTCAAATTCGAATTTTGTTCACCATTTAAAAAATATTAAATTTAAGTTATATAATTTTTTTTACCAAAAGAAACTGAGAAAGGAAAAAAATACAAATGGGCCGGCCCAGGTCTGAAGCGAGCTAGAGAGGGAGCCAAGCAGCCAGCGAACCGAGCCAGCCTCGCTACGGGCGAGTCCTAGTAGCGCTCGCTAAGAGCGCTACATAGGGGAACCCCTAAAATAGGGCAAGGGTTTAAAAAAGAAACTGTCATATGGGTAAGAAACAGCGAAAAAGGCTCTTCAACCCCTCTACCTTAAATAGGTCACGGGCCAAGAAAAATTTGGGGCGCTGCCCTATATTATAGGAAAGTGATGTATATTTGGGGGAGTAAATGGGCTGCCCCAAATTCCAACCACGCGCGTGTGACACCACCCCGCACTTTTAATCCCCTACTCCACCGCCACAGCCGAACACCCCAAACAGCCGCCGCCGCCCGTGAATCGCCATCCCTCGGCCCCAATTGTCCTCCGCCGCCGAGATGGCGCCGCACCGAGCCCCGCTGAGCTCTGCCAGCTTCCTCAGCGGGCGGCTGCACCCCTATGGCCGCTATGCTGCGGAGATCTCCGCTGATGGCTTGCGCTGGTGGGTGGGCACCTTCGACACGGCGGAGCTGGCGGCGCGCGCGTATAACGCGGCGTCATGCGTTTCGGCCGTCTCTTGCGCGGAAATGAATTTCATGGCGGAGACGCGCGAGATGGCTGATTTTCTTGCGCGACCGTTGCAGCTCGTCGACCGCGCCACTCACCAGCACGCGCTCCGCGAGCGCCTCAGCCGCCGCCCGGAGCAGGTCGACAGCTTCCGCATGTCGCTGCTCCGCCGCAACAACCCCGAGCTGCTGCAGGCGGAGGTGGACTTCTACGTGTCCAAGAAGAAGCCTGTCCACTGTGCCGCCCACTAGCACGATGACTCGTCGGAGCTGAGCTCGAGCTTTTGGGGACGATGATCTCAACGACTTCGACTGGGAGTTTTAGATTTAGGTGTGTTCATTTAGTTGAATTTAGATGTTAATTTCTATGTTTGAATGTGTAATCGTCGAATGTAATTCGAACCGTTTAGTTAAATTTGGTTAAAAAAAATTATGTCAGCTCTGTTTAGGCAGCCGTTGGAGCACTGCACTACCCAATCTTAGTCTACTAGAAAAGTAGCAGCTATTGTGCTGCCATAAGGCAACCCTAATACACTCAAAGTGACTTCCCTATTTAGGGATGCTGTTAGATATGCTCTTACACCGGGTTGTAGCACACCAGCACCGGCTCGCCCGCAATGGAGTACTTTTTAGAGAATATTCTTATATTTAAAAGAAATAGTCGGGTTCGTTGTTTAAAATACAAAAACAAAATGATAACGTATGTAAATGCACTAGAAAAGTGGCTCAATCCACACAAGTAAGCCTACAAAAAAGGTTTAGGGTGGTCATTCCAAACTCGCTTGGATTGAGGCTCATGAATTCAATCCATAATAATTTTGGTTCCATCATTCATTTTCTTTTTATCCTTTTTTTTGGCAAATATAATTTCTTGTTATCCAAAGGCAAATCCTTCGGAAATCTCTACTACTTAAAAGATGCAATTCGTTTTTTTTGAATTTTCCAATATATATATAAAAAAGCTAGCAAGCCCGCCTCATTAAAAACCTTCCAGTCCCCTTAGGTACACTGGTAAGGAAAAGAGTGCGTCTGAAAACTTGCAGCTGTCCGGACATCACGTTCCCTCAAAGAGGGTTACATCATTTGCTAACAGACTATGAATGAAACGGGGAGGGTCCTCAATCCAGCATACTGAATCAGGTCCATCCGTCCTATCAGCTAAGCAATGGGCAACAGAATTACACTCTCTAGGGCAATGAGAAAAAATAACGTGAGTAAAATTCCTAGCTAGGAATGTGCATTCCTCAAAGATGGCCGCTGCACCCCCTAGAGAATTGCCTCCCTCCATCATGATGTTAACGACCTCCATACAATCGCTATTCACCTCAATTCTGTTGCAACCCATTTGACCTGCAAGAATAAGACCATCGCGAAGTGCCCAAGCCTCCGCGCTCACTGCATCACCCAAGTTAGGTATAGACCGAGAGCTAGCCGCCACAAAAGTCCCTCGATCATCTCTAATCACCACTCCTGTTGCTCCCGAAGCAAATTGGGGCTTAAATGAGGCATCAATATTTAGCTTTACATAGTCTGTTGCTAGTTTCTCCCAACCTTTTGTTTTAATAATTTTCTTCCTTGATAGAGCTCTCGAGTAATTGAGTGTTGTTGCCAGTATAGCTTGCGTGGAGTGTGCCGGTTTTGAAACATGTTCCTCCGGGGCAATTTTCCTACGCTCCCACCACATATAATAACATGCGGTAAGGATTAGTTCCTTTACCTCAAAACCCTCAAAGACTTGATCATGTTGTCCGTCGGAACGTAATAAGAATTCAAGTATCGCTGAGCCCTCCCTGTCCATGCCGCACGCCTCAGTTATGATAGGGAGGAGGCCAAGATTTTCCCAAATTTCCTTAACACGATGACATTCGAAGAAGGCATGTTTGGTGTCCTCGCAGTGGACGTTGCAGATGGGGCAGATACTGTCCGAGGATATATGCCTGTTTGCGAGAATGCTCTTGCACGGTATGGTACCATGAAGGAGACGCCACGCAAAAAAAATTATCTTCGCTGGTGATTTAAGTCTCCACAATTTCTCCCAAACTGGGTTCACATCTGAAGTCCCCGGACCACTGGTACGAATCAGTTTTCGACCATGCTGAAAATCCCACTCCGTGTAATACGCAGACCTCACTGTGAAGATTCCATTTTTTGTGTTGTTCCAGGAAACAAAGTCCTCCATCATGTTGAAGACTAGAGGGATACGGAGGATTCTGTTCACATCCACCGAAAAGAATAGTAACCGAAGCAGGTTTTCGTCCCAACAACGACCCTCGAAATCAATCAACTCCGAAACCTTGGTGTAGACAATATTATTTCTTGGAGCAATAACCTTCCTAGAAGGGCTGCTCGGTATCCATGGGTCCTCCCATATGTCAATATTTTCTCCGTTTCCAACTCTCCAAATACATCCCTTCTTAAAGGATTGAATTCCTGCCCAAATGCTTTGCCAAGTAAAAGAAGATCCCTTTTTCAATTGTGCATTGAGCAGATCACCTGAAGGATAATATTTAGCACGTAGAACTTGAGCACATAATGACTCGGGCTCACACAAAAGTCTCCATGCTTGACGAGCCAGCATTGCAAGATTAAAACAGTGAAGGTCTCTAAATCCCATCCCTCCTCTTTTCTTTGGGACACATAACTTCCACCAAGCGAACCAATGCATATGTCGTTGTCCCTCTTCATCTCCCCACCCCAGTAACGGATCATAGCATCTGTGATCCCCTTGATTACTTGTTTAGGGAGTTTGAAAACGGACATTGCATACGTCGGGATGGCTTGGGCAACTGCCTTCAAAAGAACCTCTTTCCCTCCATAGGAGAGTAGTTTTTCTTTGTACCCTCTCAGCCTTTTCACTACTCTCTCTATAATATGAAAAAAAAAATCTGTACGGTCCACACCTACTTGGGTAGGTAATCCCAAATACGTATTAGTAATGGCTTTTGTAAGAATATTTAATTCCAGACAAATAGCTTCTCTTGTCTCAGCCAACGTGCATGGACTAAAGAAAATACTGGATTTTGATTCACTTACCAACTGTCCTGATGATGAACAATAAGCATGTAGAATATCTCTGACAGTTCTTGCATTTGCGATATCAATCTTCATTAATATTAGAGAATCATCCGCAAAAAGGAGGTGAGATACCCTAGGTGCATTCCTACACACTTGCACCCCAATTAAATCTCCTCTATCTTCCGCATCTTGAAGTAAATTGGTTAGAGCTTCCGCGCATAATAAAAATAAATACGGGGAGAGGGGATCTCCCTGTCTTAAACCCCTGGAGGGCAAGAAACCATCCGTTTCCTGACCATTAAACCGCACCTGGTACGTAACAGATTTAATACACGCCATTACCAATTTTATCCATCCAGGATCAAACCCCATACGGGTTAAAACAACCTCCAAAAAATCCCACTCGACTCTGTCATAAGCCTTGTGCATATCAAGTTTAATTGCACACCAACCAGATTTTCCCTGCCTCTTCTTCTTAATCGCATGATAGGATTCATAAGCAACAAGTACGTTATCCGTAATTAGGCGACCAGGGACAAAAGCACTCTGAGTTGGAGATATAATTTCTGATAGAATACCCTTTAGCCTAGCTGCAATCACTTTGGAGATAACTTTATAAGTAACGTTGCAAAGACTAATGGGTCTGAATTGTGTTACCTTTTCTCGATTGTTGACTTTTGGAATTAAGACAATGGTTGTATTATTCCACCCCTCAGGAATTTGTGCAGAATTGATTGCTAGAAGAACTTCATCAGTAACCTCATCGCCAATAAGTTCCCAATACTTCTTGAAAAATATAGCATGAAGACCATCAGGACCAGGGGCCTTTAAGTCCCCAATATTGAAAAAAAAGATGCAATTCGTTCCGTCTTCGCCCAACAAACGATATTTCGCGTTTTCGTCCAACCCCGTCCTACTTTCTCCCGCTCCGATTTTCCCCTTTTTTTCCTGGGTATTTTCCCCTAAGGCTGGCCCCAATGGAAGTAACTTCAGTGGTAACTTCGGATCCAGCTCAGCAAATTTTCCTACGTGGCACTGAGTTAATGAAGAGAGAGGTAATTCGAGCAACTAAGCTGGTTACCGTAACATACACACAGCTCGAGATGTTTTTAATGCTAAATGGATCGAGTGTGCCGGCCGCGTCAGAAAAAATTCCCCATCCGAGACTCTTCCATCTCCCTCCCGGACTCCTCCATCCATCTCCCTCCAGCTCCCTCGTCCTGCTCCCCGTCTCTCCGGCCAGCGGCGGCTCCGGCCGGCGGCACCATCCAGGAAACCACCCGAATGCCCACATCGGGCGCCCGCAAGGAGAAAGCGCCAGTCCGTTCACCGGCGACCTCGCCACCGCACTACTTCTCCGGCCCTCCGGCAAGCTCCTACGCTACCCCGACGGCACAGCCGCACTGATTCCCTGGCGCCCAGAAGAGCTTCTCTGCCAACTCCTCTGCCCATGTCCCTAGGTTGTAGCTGATGCATCGCTGTGCAACTCCAAAGTCTGTAGCAACCTCCGGCCCTCTAGCATATGTTGCTTGCTTGATTCAGTGTACTAGATTGAGACATGATTTACTAAAATCAGCGGCCAGCAGAACAGTAGTTAGCTGCTCGATTAGAACTTGGATTCATATTGGTATATGCCACATATAGATCACAAAGTTGAAATGCTACTATTGATCCTACACAGTAATAAATGAAACTCTCTATGTTACCACCTCTATGTTACCACCCACTGTGGAGTTAGTAACATAGACTAGTAACTTAAGCATGTTACTAGCCTATGTTACTCCCCGCTGTGACCAGCCTAAGTTTCGCCATCAGTTACCGACCAGCAGCGATCAATCAACATTATTTTCCCCTAAGTTTCGCCATCAGTTACCAACCAGCAGCGATCAATCAACATTAATTCACGCTAAATCTACATGGTTTCCGTCGCCCTGAGCCTCGATTAGATTTCCTTTCCTATATCGCGCGGAGCCACAAATTGCTAGGGTTCCGCCCCAGGTCATAGCCGCCGGCTCCAGGACGCCATTGACCCGCCCGCCCGTGAGGAGCTCATGTTGGCTGCTCGATAAGGGTCGGGATGAAGATGCTGCTGGCGGCGGTGGCAGAGGCATCCTAGGAGCTGGAGCACGCCATGAAGGGCGATGGTGTGGAGCTCCGTCTCCAACGCCACAGAACCTCTGCACAGCGCCGCCGTGGCCGAGAACTGGGATTCAAGACAAGCTCATGGGTATGTATATGCCGATCCCCAACCGGTCTCACCAATTGTTTGTTCGGCGAGTTCTTCTAGAGTGTATGTCTCCAACCATCAGCGCAGGACATAACGGATCCAGCACCAGTGACGTACTTAGTTCTGGTAGATTGAGGCAGCCTCCTGATGGTAGGAACAAGATGGACTAATGGCACCAATGCTCATAAACCCAACCCTATTGATTTTTTTCTCCCGTAAATCCTGCTCCAACCCACTGGCAAATAACAATGTATATTGAAACCCTTCCTCTGTTCTGAAGCCTGTTGAATTTATCACTGTTCGCAGAATCACCAATAAGTATTCCAGATCCATCGGCCTTATCATCGGCGGACGCAGCGCCCCTGTCTCCCGGCGCTCGCCCGGGCTTGGCTGGCGCTCGCTTCGTACGCGAGAGGAATTTTAGCGACAAAAGTCTTGGATGAGTTGGGCAAAAAAAAAGCACTGGAAACGGCCACGCTCGATGGGCCAAAAGGCTTTTGTGCCTCGTACTGGAAACAGACACGCGAGCGAAGGCACGCACGACTCCTCGAGTCGCTTCTCGACTCGATCCCTCTGCTCCTCGCTTCCTTCCCGTCCGCAGCCCGCAGGAAACGCTTCCTCCACCACTGTCGACCGCGGACCGCCCCACGCCAAATCCCCAAACCTCCTAGCGTCCGACGGCCAGAGTCCAGTTGTCGAGAGACCATGAACGAGGGAGATCCAGGGGGCGGGGGATCCGCTGCAGATCCGTCGGGCTCGGGAGGCTGCGGCGCCGGGCGCCCCGGCCACGGGCAGCAGGAGCAGCGGCCAAACCCAGCCCCATTGGGTGGCGGCCGCAAGCGCCGGCGAGGCGACCTGGGGCTGGGGCATTCAACTCCGGCAGCAGGCTCGTCGGGAACAGCTTCTACAAGCAGAAGACAGACATGTGAATCTCCTTCCTCAGATTTTAGGTGATTTATAGGAATTTGACATTGCTCATATTTAGGTGAATTTCGGTTTTGGCTTTAGAATTCGAAATTTAGGACACGGACTAGGAATTACTTTAAATTGGTTTGCAAACCTGAATTCTTGAGTAATCATTATTTGTTCATATTTTAGGAATTGGGAAGTTCTTGGCTGACACAAGAAACTTACCACAACCGCCACCGGAACCAAACGTTGCAAACGAGGAGGAAGAGGATCATGACGTGTTCAATCCGGATGAGCTAGTGTGTGATCCGGCTCTTAGGAAACAAATCAATGAATATCATCCGGATGTGCAAGACCAAGTGAAAAGAGCATACCTTTTGAAGGGTCCAACTCAACCAATTGTAAACTTTCCAAGGACGGGAAGTGGATCTAGAGGGTTTTCAAAATCATGGTATGACAAGTATGATTGGATAGAATATAGTGAGTCTCATGATACGGCTTATTGTTTTCATTGCTATCTATTTAAGCCACTTTGAAGTGTACACCATTTTGGTAGTGAAGTATTCACCAAAACCGGGTTTAGTGATTGGAAACATGGTTACAAGGCTTTGCCCGAACATATTGGTGGTGTAAATAGTGACCACAATAATGCAAGGTTGAATTGTGATGCTTTTCGCAATCAAAGACAAAGTGTGTCTAGTAACCTTGCTCGTGCATCCAAGGAATCCGAAGAACTATATAAGATCCGTTTGACATCTTCCTTGCATTGTGTAAGATTTCTCATTGGTCAAGGCTTGGCATTTCGTGGCCATAATGAAACTCTTAGTTCATTAAACATGGGCAACTTCCGTGAGATGTTAGAATGGTATAAAGAGAAGGATGAAAAGGTGAAGAATGCTTATGAGCATGGTTGTGGAGCGGTTTCTTTCTCTATATCATGTCCGTGAGACTACATCGGAAGCACTAAAGGATGCTCTTATTCACATTCTAGATCGTTACAAGCTATCTATTCATAGGCTACGAGGACACGGTTATGATGGGGCTTCCAATATGAGAGGTGAATTCAATGGCTTGCAAAAAAAGGTCTTAGATAAAAACCCTTATGCCTTCTATGTTCATTGCTTTGCCCATCGGTTGCAATTGGTAGTTGTGTCCGTTGCTAGCTCTTGTTCATCCATTTATAACTTCTTTGAAAGCATATCCGGGATTGTGAACACATCAAGTGCATCTTGTAAAAGAAGAGATGTGCTTATTGAAAAACATCATCAAGATATTTTGGATATGCTTGAGAGGGGTGAGATATCTAGTGGAAGAGGCTTGAATCAAGAAACTAGTCTCACTAGGCCCGGGGACACTAGATGGGGTTCACATTATAAAACTTTGCTTCGTGTGCAACAAATGTGGTTGGGAGCATTGTTTGTTCTCCGTGAGGTCAATGATGAGAGCCGTGGATTGACCCAAGCGGCGGGTTGGATAGAGAAAATGGAGGACTACAAAAAAAAATCATTTTAAAGCTTATGATAAAGTTGCTTGCCATCACGGATGAGCTTTCACATGTTTTGCAAAAGAAAGATCTAAATATTGTGCATGCAATGGAATTAGTTAGTGATGTGAAATATCGGTTGGCCTCTATAAGAGAAGGTGGTTGGGATGACTTGTTTGAGGAGGTCCAACACTTTTGCATTGAGAAGGGTATTCCTATTCCGAATATGGATGACCAAATACCGGTTCGGGGTCGTTCAAGGCTTGATGGTATGACCTACAATAACCTTCATTTCTACAAAGTTGAGATCTTCTATGTTGCCATTGACAAGATATGTGTTGAGATGGATCATCGCTTTTGTGAAGCATCTATGGAGGTACTAGAGAGCTTCTCATGCCTTAGTCCAAATAACTCTTTCTCGATGTTTGATGTGGACAAGGTTGCTCGCTTATCTTCAATCTATCATGCGGATTTCTCTAATGATGACCGTGCAACCATAAGAGCACAACTTGATAATTACATTCACCATGTGAAAATTCATTCCTCCTTTTCTACTTGTACAAATCTTGAAAGTTTGGCCACAAAGATGGTTGAAACGCGCAAGCATTTGGTATTCCCATTGGTCTATAAGCTTATTGAGTTGGCATTAATATTACTGGTGTCAACCGCATCGGTAGAGAGGGATTTTTCGGCAATGAAGATCATCAAGTCCAAATTGCGAAACAAAATCAAGAATGGATGGTTCAATGACTTGATGATATGTTACACCGAGCGGGAGATATTTAAGCAACTTGATAGTGGTGTTATTGCTCAACGGTTTCAAGCCATGAAGAAGAGGAGGAAACATTTACCTTCTATGCCTAGGGATAATTAGGACATCATTGGAACTATCTAGGTATAGTTCGTTACCTCATGAATAATATGATTATATTTTGAATGTATGCTCATTTTATTTATTAATCCATCTTTCTTTCTTATCTTGTAGAGTCTCTTTCAAAGTGGCGTCGACCGTCGGAGTTTCATTAGCCTTTTGGGAGTTCTACCATATCTAATATTAGTGCATATGGGATTTTGAATGTGTTATGAACTTATGGATCATTCGAATGGGTTGTGAACTTGTTAACATTTGAATGTGTTGTGAACATCTAATATAGTATATATTCATGTTTCCGTTCTAAAACTATTGTGATTTGTGAAAGACATCATTTGCTCTCTATAATGCTTATGTTTGTCCAAAAAAAGATAGTTGCCTTGCGGCGCGCCCAGGCTTCGACAAATTCTTGGGTCCGCCACTGGGCCTTATCGAGATAATCGGTTTTGTATATCTATTTCAGAATAGATGATTATGCGTTCTAGGGAGTAGAGGAAAACTACCTCTTGCATCACCTGTAACGATTGAATATGATAGTTTCATCTAACTTAGGCGTGGCGGGAGAGCAGCAGTGGCTGCAGGACAGTCCCTGAGGCTCGTGCGGCAAGGAGTCCGCGGCTTCTGGCTGCTGGAATAGAGGATCAGCGAAGCTGAAGCAACGGCGTGAGGAGCTAGCTGCAGTTCACGCTGCAGGAGGCCGAGTGGCGCATGGAGCTCGCGTCGCCGACAATAACCACGCCGCCATCCCCAAGTTGGAGGGTGAGATCGAGGAGAACCTGATGCTGATCGAGATGTCGGCCCCGAGCAGATCGCCAAGGTGGTCAACTGTTGAACATGCATTCTGGTGACCCGGCTCGGGCAGAACTACAAGGAAAGGCTCCTTGGTATGGCCGACAGACTGCGCAAGAGGGCGGTCGGTTGGACGGACGATATGCACACCGTCACCAAGGCGGTGTTAGGTCCTGGCCGGCCTAAGCAGCCTACCGGGTCCTTCCTCTTCCTGGGTCCGACCTGTCGGTGTGGACAATACTGAGCTCGCCATGGCCCTCTGCGAGCAGCTGTTCACGATGATAACTTGCCGGTGCCCATCGACATATCTCTGTACATGCAGCAGCACTCCGTCACTCTCAAGCCGCTCTATTTTATATTTATGATCTTGCATTCTTGCTTCACCCAATCGTTCACTTGTTAACTGCATTAGAAACTTGCATTTTGTTTACAATTAAGTATGCTTCAGCGTCTAAGCGAGCTTTCCATTTGATAGGTATGGTTGGGTATCCTGTCACATATGGACTTAACTTAAATGCTCGGATGTCAAGATGACAAGCTGGATATTGAACTTCTGTAAATAATACCGAGTTAGGAGATTGGTCTAGATGAAGTTAGTTTAAGGTAGAAGCAATGTAACCTCATATCTGGAAACGCAAAATAGGCGGAGAATATGACTAGGAGATTGTTATAATGTGGATTTTGGATTTTTGATGCACAGGTTGAGTCGGAGAGCAGGCAGAAAATGGTGTCCGTGGAAAAATAACTTGCTGCCCCTTTGTAGGACTCCTGTCAGATCACATACTGTTTTATCTGCCATAACATCTTCACTTTGATAACTTTTCTTGGAATATTTTGGATATTATTGTTGCCAAATAAATCACTCTGCATGTCCTATATGCAGCTCTACCGGAGTGCATCCTTCAAATTTTCAGTTAAATGGAGCTCGGTTTTATCCTAAAATTAATTTTATTTCTTGATATCCATTGTTGTGTCACGCCTGATGCAGGCAGGGGCGGATACACAGCTAGCCAAGGGGTGTGGTAGACACCTAATGCTCTACATACTACATTCGCGATGTACCACGCTAGCGGTTGTTTGTGTTCTGGTATCATCTTGGATTCCCGAGTTCAAGCAATAATATTTATTTTGTAGTAAAAAAAGAAAATTTTGTTACTAATTCAGCTACAGCCAGAGATAATGTTCTTTTTGCACTGAAATTGATTTGATGAAGTTACATTCAGTATAAATCATATTTCAATTTTAGATTAATAGTAGTGATTTATTCGCAAAAAGATACTCGATGAGAAGTAAATTTATATCAGAGTTATGTGGTTTTATGACAATGTTGTGTGCTTATTAAGAACCTTCATATGTAACACCTCTGCATTTTGATTGATGCCATAGGGAAAAATCATAGAAATATTTGAGGGGCGGTAAAGTTTGATGCTCCAGGAACTTTAGAATTTAGACTTATATGTACTAATAAATTCTGCGAGATTGTAGAAGAATCGAATAGGATAGAGACAATCTTTGGATTTGATTGGTACCCTCGGTCACACCAACCGCCTACTATTTGACCGTTTTTACTCGAAAGGCCGAATAAGCATGTGAAGCTACTTAAATATGTTTGCACTCAGATCAGCTTCTATTCATGGATAGTACATGTTGACTCGCAAGATAGTTTACCGTTCATTTCTTTTGAAAGATACATAGTCAATTTTTTCGTTAGGCTTGATATATGCACTTAGTTGTGAAGTGTGGCATACCTAATATATGTTTTTTGGTTCATGATTCTATATTCATTCTGGCCCTGCTTCATGCCCATTCGTTAGTAAGAGAAGCGATTATCAGGTTTTTGCCAATATAATAGTATCTTAATAAAGGTCGAAATAATATTTGTGGTTTGGAAGTTTGAAATCGATGGCATGGTTTTATGGTGTCGTGATTTATAACTTATGTAGATAAAGTTCTGGTACTTTAAGTTGGGTATCTTGTCCAAGATGATCATCAAAACTCTCTCTATGGGAAGCATGACCAAGTTGTTCCCATTGAGGTATGTGAAGCAGGAAGTTGTTTTCTCTTTTGGCTGAAGCATACATTGATAACCTACAAGTATATTCTTGAAAATCAGTTTACTTGTAGTATAATTGTTCATGTTATCTGCTATACGTACGCCTTGATCCAGTGCTGGTACAGTTTCCCAACGAATGGATTTTTTTTGGTGTTACGGTGATCTGACCTTCGCATTAATAAGGAATACACTTATTGGCTCACAATTCAACGAAATGAAGATTCATAGGTAGTGAGTGCTTTTGCATGATACTAGCATAGCAGTGCAACTGAAGTAGCATCTAAGGATTTTTCACTCTGAGTGTAAATTGAATTGAATGTTCCTGATGCAAGCTAAATATATGTTGTTCAGTTTCAGAGTAAATAATAATGGATGAAGGTTTATGAGTTCAAATTTACGGATACGAGCTTAATTATATATACTTTGCATTATGTAGTTGCGTGTATTCTAATACCATTTGGATCGGATCAATGCATGAAAGTTTGTTATGAACTTTCCTTTGTGTATGCAGGATCGTTGTTTGCACTTTCTGCTACAAAAGAGGATGCCAAGAAACATGGACTGAGATTGGTATCGATCTATACCAATCTCAGTATTATGTGTCAGTGTGTAGAATCATTGTCATGTCAAGATTATCGCTGATGACCAGGGTAACAATATCATCACACCCTCATGGGCCAGGTTCACCGACAACGCGAGGCTCATCGGTGAGGTTGCCAAGAATTAGGGCCATCTTTGACGTCAAATGTCTCACTGGAAGAAACTAATACCGCATTTCCTGTTATCTGCTCTTTTTTTGGTGTTATTATTGATATGTGGTGCCTGAAATGTAACATTTTTTTTCAGGTTTTAGGACAAGTGCAGATGGACAGTTCATTTTTATTTTCAGGTTTCAGGACAAGTGCAGATGGACAGTTCATTTTTGTTTGCTGAATTGTGCTCCCAGCCAGCTATACATATACATATTGATTCAAGCGACCAAACCCTTGGCGATACAGATCCAATTCATACAAAAGAAGTTCAATTTCTGAAGTATTAGGCTATGGACATTGTTATATTTGTGGGGAAGTCTTTTTATCGCCATATCTTCATACATATTGACAGGTCTAGAAACTGTATAGAGGGGGATGATTGATATTGTTATTCATGTTAAAGCTTGCTTAACAAATGGCCATGTGGCATGCTTCTTATGGTTATGCCTTAGAGCATGAAAAATCGAAATGGCACGCTAGCTACATCAATGGTAACTTGGCTCACCTAATGACAGTATTGATCGAAGTCTGTCTTTTCCGAATATTTCAAATCAGCAATTATGTATATGCATTCCTCTCTCTTGCTGGACTTAAGAAACAACTCTCTTACTCGTGACTAATTATTGAATTCCTCAAATGGTCCGCGCTCAATTCTAGGAAATTGGAATTATGGAGGTAAGATAAAGTATAAAATTGTTTTCTTCGCAGTGCATGAATTTATGACTTCAAAAATAATAATCTACTAAAATATTACTTTGATGTTTTAGACCGTCTATTTTTCGAGGTCTCTTTACTGATATCGGGTAGTATATAATCAAAAGAGACTTTTGTCGGTACGGAGTGTGGAGAAGGTATGTCGATGTGGTTGTTGCAGAATGGAGATGGGGCAGATGTTGATGCGAATGTACAATGTGCTCACGTCGAAAAAATCATGTACATGTAAAGAAACAATGCCCTATCTGGACCCAAATGTATGATTTCAAGCGATTATCGTTATTGTATTATTATTTGGTAGCAGTGCACAAGTATATATTTTTTTTGCAAAAAGGTCTACTCGATCATTAATAAACTAATCATCATCAACAACAGTATAAAATTATGAAGAGTAATACAATTTACAAATAGGTCCTTGGACCATCTAACGCCGATTACAAACTACTAAAGCGAGCCGAATGCGTGTCGCCATCCTTGCCCCTCCCTAATAAGAGTCGGGCAAAACTTGTCAAAATAGGGCTTCATGTAGTAGACAGCGGAGGAATCATCATGCTAAGGTCCCAGAGTACCAGTCTACCATGATATCAACACTCCTTAAAGATGTGAACCATATATCGTAAAAGTATGACCTACAACCCCACGAAGTAACACGAGAACCGACCGGATTCTATTAGATATCTGCTAGCCAGACAACTCCACGCGCCCTCCGTAAAAGATCTACTAAAACAAGAAATGGAACACTCCGGCCAACGAGAGGTCGTGGTCCACAACCCAAGGACTGAAAGGCTAGTAATGGGCGGGCGGACTCGCGTAGGACCCGATGGAGGGGTGGAAACCCTAGCATGAGGATCACCTTATTTTCTCCTCTTTCTTTCTATAGTGGTACGGTACGGTATGAATGCACATGATTAACGCATGCGAATTTTAACTATAGAATTACACGTGTAACTTGTGTAACTAATATAAATTCAGAGACCGTAGCAACGCACGGGCATTCAACTATTAAAATCTAAAAGGACTTCTAAAATTCTTGCTACCGGAGTGACTTTCAACTGGACGCGCTTCTGCGAATTTGGCGGAAGGAAAACGCGCCACGGCATAGTTGAACGGTGGGAGACCAGCCTGCAACTGCAAGTCTGCAAGCTCAAGCCTGCAGCCAGCCGACGAATGGCTTCTTTGCAGTCGCCGAGAAGCGACGACTCCGACGCCGATCTCGGCCGCCGGAGGCTGGAAGCTGCCGGGGAAGCTGTAAGCAGGTGGGGATCCCGGGGCGCGGCCGTGGACGACAGTGACGGCGTCTATTCCGCTGGGCTTGTAGCGGCGGTCAAAGACCTCGTCTCCCTCGGCTCAGGTGGCGGCGCCTACGCCGGTGACGCCAAGATCGCCTTGAAGGTATAGGCTAAATGTTCAGATCCATATGTGCTTTTCTGTATTGTCGGAGACAATACTCCAGTTTTGCGGATCTACTCCCTCTGTTTAAATGTTCAGATCCAAATGTGCTTTTCTGTATTGTCTGGTCTCGAGAGAATCTGTTTCCCCATATCCGTTCACCCAAGAATTACCAAGTACACAAACTGTAGGGTGTAGCTTGTTCCTGTATTTCCACCTTTAACTTACTTAAATGCTTCAGAGAGCCTAGTTGGTCTTAGTCTGTCAATTAATACGGGCAAAGCATGGTTATTTGTCACTGATTCTTAAATTTTATCAACCAAATATAAATTGGTGTATACCGAATTCAACGAAACTCTTTTTTTGAACCTTCCATCCATGGCTCTCAACTCAACTCTTGGCATTAAGCCAATGGGTCACATGGGCTAGTCCGTTAGTTTTTTTTATATAAAATTGTACTAAAACCTTTAGAGGCGATAAATAACTTCTGCAAGGAATCAATCTTCAGTATATATGGACGACATCTGATAATTTTTTATAAGATGGTGTTGTTCTATAACTCAAATTTAGAGGTCTGGGTATTAATTCGGGAAAAACTATCAGGTTTGGACATGGTATTCTTTGTTTCACCAAATCTTTCTTCAATGAGAAAATTACGGTAACACTCAGAGAACATGAAAAGAAGTATATATATGCTCTGCTGGAAATCTTGAAGACCCGTGGGATGATGCTTCTGAATTTCGTGTTTCAGGAATTTTTTCTGGTTGTGTGTTCTATATCTTTTTTGGCATCGCTTGCCAGTGATCGTCTAGACATTGTAACTTGAACATAAGACGATTTCTTGTTCGCGTATATGTTCAGTCAGATAATTGGCCTAATCCATCTGAATTTTACTAACACCACAATCTTACTAATGCGAGTGTTTCCCGGAAACTAATCTACTACAGTTTACATCTGGCTCATCATGATATAAATATGCTATGGAGAATGGAAGATCATAATTCAAAAACAAAAAACAAAAAATTGGTGCAGTGCTAGCTAGTTACGCAAAAAGTATTTGAATTGACCGTTTGGTTCTCCTACAGGCTGCCATGGGACACCTCGAGGAAGACTTCTGCCAAATTCTCAATTCCGGCACATATTTTCAACCCCCTGATGGTCTCCGAGAATCACTGCGGGAATGCATTGCCCTCCCTGTGCGTTCCTTCTCATTTTCATCATTCCCTGACTTGGAAGATCTCAGCATCTCTTCATTTGCCACTAGTGATGAGAGCCGAGCATACAGTACTGGATACAGCAGAGGTTCTGTGTCCATGGAGAAACTACAGATGTATCTTATTGACCCCGAAGCTTCAGTCCTGCTAAAGGAGATTGTTGAGATTATGATCCTTTCTGGGCATGCACCAAACCTCTGTCGTGCCTACGGAGAGACACGCCACAACACGCTAATGCAATGCCTTTGTCTCCTTGGTGTTCAGATTGAGCCAAAAGGCTACAACACCGCAGCAGCACTTGCTGCTAATGGTGGATGTAGCCTGCAGCTATGGATCCAGGCACTCAGAGTCATTGTCGGCACAGTCCTTCCTGAAGAGCGTCAAGCTTGCGCTGATATTTTCGGGTGCGATAGCAAGGTGGAGGAGGATTGCTTCGCCAGAGCCACCATGCAGTGTACTCAAACCTGGCCAGCGGGCCGGCCCGGCACGACACGAGCCCGTTTAGAGCTTGGCGGGCCTGGCACGGCACGGCCCACCAGGGCACGTTTAGTAAACGGGCCGTGCCGTGCTGGCACACGTGCCTTGCCTAAAGGCTCAGGCACGGCCCCTGACTTAAACGTGCCGGCCCACGGCACGATTAGGCCCACGTGCCTGTTTTGGTCCACGTGACTGTTTTGACTCAATAATGCAAAAAAAATAAAAAATATATAGAAAATATCGCTAATCTGGACAAATCTCGCTTAAAATAGGCTAATACCGCCTAAAATCGCCATAATTACCGAAATCCCGCCGTTGGGCTCCTTTCCGCGCGTCCACGTGGTCGAATTCCCGCCCCCCCATCAAATTCCCGCTCGTGGGCCTCTTTCTGCGCGCGTTACACGCTGCACATGCGTTCCGTGCTTCGCGGGCCTCGTGGGCCTGGCGTGCCTGTCCGATAAACGGGCCGTGCATGTGCCGGCACGCGGGCTCGGCCTCTAGGCCCCAGCACGGCCCCAGGCGGGCCACGGGCCGACGAGGGCCCACCAAAGCACGTGTCGTGCCAGGCCCGTGGCGGGCCGTGCTTCCGTGCTCGCGGGCCAGCACGCTGGCATGGCCCCAGGTGGCCAGGTTTGAGTGTACTGGACAGTTACTCGCAGTTGGAAATATGATTGCCAATCTTAATGTGAATGACCAGCGGTATCATAATGTACCCCTACTTCTACAGATGCATGAGGAATTCGCAAAGCTTCGACCGAGTATAGAAGGCCTCTTGTCTGGTGATGCCAAGGATATGGTCATTCAGGAGTCCAGCATACTACTCGATAAGCTTGGGGAAGCAGCATCGAGTCTCCTTTTGGAGTTCCTGAATGTATGTTCCAACTATAAACCGTACCAGAATACAGCACTTGATGGAGGTATCCTGCCACTGGCACAACATGTCATGGGTTTTATCGAACTATTTGCTGAGTACAATCGCACGGTCAATCATATATTACCCCTGGGGGAGGAGGGAGAAAGGGAATGACACGGGGAGAACTAGGAGTCCCTGGGAACAGTATGTGCTCACGCTGCTCGCTTGTTTGCAGCAGAAGATTGAGGAGAATGCTGAATCTTACAAGGACGAACGGCTGAAGTATATTTTCCTGATGAATAATGCAATGTATGTACTTAAAGGTTCATGGTCTGCGGACCTGGGGATGTCCTTGGGGGATGATTGGAACCACGAACTAAATGCCGTGACGGTGGAGCAGTACGCGACAGCGTACCTTCGAGCATCGTGGGCTGGAGCTCTGTTTCAGTTGAGTGATTATGCTGCTCCACGAGAGCCACAAACTCGCCACTGGGTGAGGAAACACATGAAGAATTTCAACTCGGCATTCGAAGAAATAACCAGGGTCCAAACGACATGGAAAGTTCCCAACCCTCAACTTAGACAACACTTGTGATTAATTATACTACAGCAGGTTCTTTTGGCCTATCGCACACGTATAGCAATGTTTGGAACCTATGTGGGTCATAATCTAAGCAAGTACATAAAGTACACTCCTGATGACATAGAGAATCATGTGCTAGACCTGTTTGAAGGTTAAGATATGTATACTGGTGTGGTGTACAATATGTATTATTGGACTGCAAAAGGATCATGATTCTGTTGTACTGTATGAACCATGCTACTTCACCACTCTGTCCCATCTATCTCCGTCATTTCACTTTCATAGTTTTGATCCGATGTTGCGGTTTGCTAAATAAAGGCAATGAACCAACCACATCTAACAGCGTGACGTCTATGGTGCATTCATCAACTTTGGAGATCCGCGACTATAATCTTCAGAGGCTTTGTGAGTGTGCCGCGCCTACCTGAACTCAGTATGAGAGCAACTCTGGTATACCCACAAAACAAGGAGTAAAATACACTGGCAGTACCTGTACTTGTTGACGGAGCACATTACGGTACTCGAACTTTACGATACGCTCAATACGGTACCTAAAGTTGGTGAGTGGTGAATGTACGGTCACTGTTCATCGTACACGCGTCGAGCGCGAGCGGGACATGTGCTGTGCTGAGCTGGCGAGGGAGCGACGCGTAGGTGGGAAGTTGCATGTGGGTTTAATTGTAAAGTGGCGAGCAGCGGTGAAATCCCCAATTCTCTGCTCAAATCCCTAGCTCTCTTCTTCCCCGCCCCCGTCGCCCACAACCAAATCCAGAGCTCGCCGTCGCCGTTGTTGCCCATCGCGGTCGCCCGTCGCCATGTCGATCAATAGCTCAGTACGCTCAGGTGCTCGCCGCTCTGGTTCTCGTCCGTTGCCTATGATCCCCTGCATCCCATGCCCTGACTGCGGAAAGCGTGTGAAGTGGTTCGAGTCCACGACAGTTCTTCACAATGGGTGGATCTTCTACAAGTGCCAGAGTCATGGGGTAAGTGTTTCTCTTCGTGATTTGGTCGCATTGTTGCTTTGGTGCAAAAAATTGGATTTTGTTCGAGTTTCAGCTGACTGGGGTATTTGTTTTCATACAGAGAACATGTGATTTTTGGCATTGGGAGCTGGAGTATGTTGACCTCCTAGTTGAGCATAACATACTCAGGGGTGATGCTGCTGTGGATGCCATAGGTGCTGCGCAGGAGAGGAGGGAGGAGTTGACTGCTGCAGGTGAAGAGGATGGATGGGTTGCTTCGAATCAATCGAGTGGAAAGAAAACAATCAGCAGGAGGCAAGCTGATGAGCTCATTGCTGTTGGGAGACAAGCTTTGATGATAATGAAGTGCATTGTTGCAAGCGTGATGGTTCTGTGTGTTTTAGGTGTGCTGGTCTTGCTGAAGAAGGAGAAGTGAAGTTGCTTCCATGTCTGTTGGATCATGTAGGGTGTGTCTGATGTTAGTGGTTTGGTATGATGTCTGTTTGAGCTGTGCAATGTGTGTAAGAATGTTATGTTAGCTGTGATTTTGTGATGCTATGTAATGAATGAACATCTAAGTGATGTTGTTTCTGTTAAATGCCAGTCTATCAATGTGATGATGTGTCTGTTATATGAATGCTTCTGAATGGTACAATTTAAATGAAATGGTAACCACTTGATATTTGGAATGCATTTGGAAACAACAGTTGGCATAGAGCAAGTTTACATACTAGATCATCTGGCATTTGGAAACAATGCCAACATACATCATTTGGAAACAAGCTTCCGGTTCAAAATAGCTTCAGGTTTTCAATCACACTTACATAGTAGTACTCTTGACATAGAGTAGTCAAGTACAAAATGACTCTTACATAGTACTATAATTTGGATAGAGTGCTTATATAGAGAACTTGAAACAAATGTTGTAAATAGCTTCAGGTTCTGAAGATGTCAAACATTGAAGTTTTCTTGACTGGTGGATGCAGGTGTGTTTCTTCATCTTGAGCTTCAATGTTTGCACCAGATGCAACAAGCCTCTCCTTCTATGCTCTCAATTCAGCAACCATTCTCCTCTCATAGGCAATTTCAAGTCCAGCAATTCTCTGCTCCTCTGCTCTTCTCTCTGCAGTCAGTCTTTTTTCTTCTTCTTTTGCTGCAGCTTGTTGCCTTCTTGCTTGAGCCTTAGCTTCCTCCTTAAGTAGAGTTGCTTGCTGCCTTTCTAACTCTTCCTGAGCTTTCTTCTCTGCTACATTTTTTGCTTGAGCTTCCTTTCTGACCTGTTGAACAAAAGCTCTTGCTTGGGCTTTTGCTTGCTTTGTGATTTCTGCCTCCTCCTTCCTCTTTGCCATCCTCTCTGCTGCTAGTTGTTTTCTGAGTTCCAGTGCATGTGCTTTCTTCTGTGCTGCAGCTTGTTTCCTTCTTGCTTCATCTTGTGCTTTCTGTAAAGCAGATTCCTGCCTTGCTGCTATCAGAGCATTCCTCTTTTCTTCTAGTTCTCTATCCTTTTGATTTTTCAACTCAAGCAACTTCTGTGCTAGTTCACCTTGTCTGATGGTACTGGAACTCCCTTGGCTCTCTTGACTCATCATAGCCCTTGCATCACTAATGAATGTAGATTCAGGTACAAGCATAGTCTGAACCATCTTGGAGTTGGCATCTGTGAAATAAACATTGTTTTTAATTATATGTACCTAAAAAACTGCAATAAGGTAACAATGACATATGTAAATAGATTACCTGACTAATCAATGTGTCAAGTAATATATTTTCAACCACATGTTGGCTTTGGTTTTGTTGTACAGTTTCAGATTGTTGTGGTGGCACAATTTCAGATTCTTCAGGATTGTTGGGTGATGACACATCAGACTGATTTGGAGGAGGTAATCCAGCCTTTAGGTACCTGCAGCCTCCTTTGTTGTGATCTGGCTCCTTGCAGTAGCTACATTGCATGATAACACCATGTTTGGACATTCTTTTCCACCACTGCAATGAGGTACTTCACCAGGAGCTTTCCTTCTACTTTTAGTTGGTCTACCAACATGTTTTGATAGAATGGTGGGTAAATTGTTGGCCCAAACATTTTTTCCCATTCAGTCTTGTCCTTGCATGGGTAAATAATGTTTCCATATGCCTTCTGGAACATTTTTTACTATAGCACTGATCAACCATATCAAGAGGATCTTTTCTTTCAGCTCTACAACATGCTACTACATGCAGACAAGGAATCCCAGATTTCTGATACCTTCCACAACTACAATTTTTCTTATGCAAGTCTACAATGTAGTCTGATCCTCTATCAGCAACATGGAAAAGACCATCATCTGCTCCACTTACCTCTGCCAGGTTCGCCATTTCAATAGTCTTGTCCACCTTCTTTCTTATCTTGGAGCAAACAATACCAGCCCATTTCTCTGATTCAATCAGCTTTGTATAATGCCTGGCCATGAGCTGATTTTTATCATGTCAACCATGGTTAGCAATGGTAGTTCCCTTGCATCTAGAATGTACCTACAAAACCAAAAAATAGGATAGGTAGCATTAAGCATCTCAACAATATTGAAACAATGTAAGCCAAGTTTAATAAATAATATCAGAACTACATGGCACACTTACTTGTTGAACACTTCTGAATTGTTGTTCAACAATACATCACACTTGGGTAAATCCCTCTGCGATGACCTCACCCAAGTTGCAGGGTCCAATTCATTAAGCCATTTGTAAGCATCCATGTTCATTGCTTCCATCTCTTCCATATGTTTCTCATATTTAATTACTGTGTTGCTCCTTGCTATCTTCCACAGTTGGTTCTTCAACACATTGTAACATCCCAAGTCTGAAAAATAGCCTTTAGAATGTTTGCTCTCTGTTATTTTATGTTTTGCATCATGGCATCATGTTGATTGCATTTGTTTTGTTTGTTTTCCATTTGTTTTCCAACTGTTTTCAGTTGTTTTCCTTTGTTTTCTATTTGAATTCCAAACCAAAAATTCAAACCTTTTGTTTCATCCTTGTGATGTTACAATTTCCAAAATGTTATTTCAAATGAAAACAACCAAATTGTTCCATTTTATTCCATGTTGATCAACTAATAAAATGGTGCCTTTATTTTCACTAATTAATTCCAAATTGGTTTTCAAATTCAAAGCAAAATCATCATCAACACCTCATTTGGAAATTGTCAAATATCAAACCATTCCAATAATTCTAATCCAACTAATAATAGGGTTCACCCTATTAAATGGTTGCTTCTATCAATTAACAACATATTCCAATTCAAGTCAAATATTTTTCAAACAAAACCAATTTGAAATTATAAAAATAATAACCAAAACTTTCTCTCATCCCTTGCTTTCCAATTAATCCTTTTGGGTCACTTTATTAAGAGGGTGATTTCATTAATCATTTCAACTCTTAAAAATCATCTAAATTTGGTTTATTTCCAAACATCACAAAAACTCAAATAATTTTAAAGTCCAAACTTGGTAGTTGGTGGTATTTGACATGTTAATCTCACCCTAATATTTTCTATGAAATTGCTAACACCAAAACCCTCCAACTTTCCCTTTCTCTTTTGTTACAAAAAAAAAAACTGCAGATCAAAAATAAATAAAAGGAGAGGAGAGGCACCAGCCAGCCCACCTTTCTTTCCTACCCCGAAACCCAGCCCACTAACCCTCCTTGGCCCGATACCCCTTCCCTCGCTGTCTTCCACCTCCAGACGACGTCATCTCTGTACGATCTCCTCCCCAGCCACACGATCTCCTCCACCTCCATTAGATGTTGCGCCGTACAGAGCTCTTGGTTCCATATAACCTACCCCTCCCGATCCTCTGCTGCAACCCTAACCCTAGCTAGCCCCTCCTTCCCTGCCGCCGCCCTCCACTCCTTCTCCCTTCCCTCTGTTTCTCTGAAGCCATTGCACCACCACCGAAACCACCTCTGTTCCCCGCCACCAATTCCTCGCCCTGGCCTCCTCGAGGTGCATCTAAGGAGGAAAATGGAACCGGCACCCTCCCCTCTCCAAGTTCGGTGAAGGGCTCGCCGCCGGTTATGCTCCGAGTCGCCGCCGCCGTCCAAGTCAATCGCCGGCCACCTCCTGCCTAGCCCTGCGACCTGCGCCTCCAACTGCTCACGGTGAGGCCGCCCCTCGACCCCATCCCCCCTCGCTCGACTCCTCCTCTCCCCCTTGGCCCCGCAGCGGCCGCACGGCCCGGCGCCCCTCGCAGCACCGCACGCGAGCAGCAGCAGCCCGCGCTCCATCGCTGGCGTCCGCCCTTTCCTCTGTTGAGGTTACAGCGAGCGGTTCCTGTAGGTTCAGTTAGGTGCAGTTTTTTTTGGGTTCAGAAAGTTTCCCGCGGAACAGAAGCTCTTACCCCCCCGAGGCCCCTACCTATTACAACCGAGAGCAGCTAGCCCACTGGTTGGTTCCCCTGCGCCCCAACCCAAGGTCCAGGGATCGAATCCCCCTCCCCACAATAAAACCCAATCTTTTTTTCCTTTTATTTGGTACTGCACAAATCTCAGAAATCACACCTAGGCCCTTGCACATTAATTCTAGTCCCTGGAAAATTATTTCTAAGTCCTTGGTTCATTAAAAAATGGCAGATTTGCACTATTTCTTGTAAATGGCATAATAAATTCATTTTAACTCTAAATTCAACATTTTTTATATGTTTTCAATACCAAATTAAATGTTCTATCCAAATATAAAATTTGTTTACTGTTTTGAATATTTTAAATTGGTGCAAAATTTGAAAACTTGTCAAATTCACTTAAATTTGCAAAATTCATAACTTGCTCATAAAAATTCCAAATTTCACAAACCAAATATGTTTTCCAATAAACTTTTCATGTACTTTCCAAATATAAATTTTGTTTGCTGTTTTGAATAATTTAAATTGCTGAAAACAACTGTTTCTTGTTTATTGCATTTAAAATTGCCAAAATAATAACTTGCTCATTTTAAATCCAATTTCCACAAATGAAATATGTTTTCCATGCAAAATTAAACCCTCTTTCCAAATATAAAATTTGTTTCATGATTTGAATAATTAAGCTTGGTTAAATAATTTAAATCTTATTTAATTCATTTAATATTGCTAAATTTATAACTTGATCAAAACAAATTCTTTTGGGACATATAAAATATGTTTTCCAACCATAAAAGTATAAACTTTTCAAATATGAATCTTACTTGATGTTTTGAACAAATAAAAATCCAAATAAGTTCATGTTTGAATTAAATTCATTTAATTCTTGTTTAACTTGTTTAATTCCTAAATACTTTATTTGAAATCCTTTTCAACAAGTGAAACATGTAATCCAACTAAAATCTTGTTTTCTTTTCAAATATAAACTTTGTTATTTGTTTTGAACAATTTAAATTGGTGAAAACAACAAATGCTTGTGTGACACCTTTAAGTAACCAAAATTCCAAAACTTAATAAGTGAATTTCAAAATGGGTAAACCTTATTTCCAATTGGTTCTATTGTTGTTATTTTGTTGTTTTCCTAATCCATGCATCATGCTAATTCACTTACACATGATGACTAGTTGTAAAACAATTAATTCAACCATAATGCATGGGCTTTTCATATGCAATCCAATTGCATGTGGGTCCATTTAATCATGTTATGTTATCTTGTCAACTAGTTTATTCTTGGATGCATCAATTAAACTATCATGCATCATCCCATGTTTGTGCACTATGCCATGGTATTGATTGTTTATCTTTCTGCAATGTTTGTTTGCTTCTTCCCGGATAAACGACGACGTTGAGACCGACGATACTTTCGACACCCCTTCTAAGGAGTTAGCTCAGTACCAGGCTACTGGGTTTTGCAGGCAAGTTATCACTCACATGAACCACTGTGTTCCTTTCAACATTGGTTACCGATACTTTCCGTTGTTCTTTTCTGCTAGCCTTAGTAGTAGTTGTTCCTGTTACGAACCTATCACATGTATCCTTTAACCCTGATATTGCCTCACCTCCATACCTATAACCATTGTTTGAGCCCGTGTCTTACTAGCATGCTTAGGTTGTTTTGCTCGAGTCTGTTATCCGTTACTTTCAGTTACTATATTCTATTATGTTCTGGGGGCTCGATGTTAATCAATCAATCATGCTAATGGTATTGTTAAATAATAATTTGATGATAAGGCACCGGCAGGAGGCCCATGAGAGGTTTTGAAGCCTGCTAGTGTCGACCCTAATAGGAAAAGGGTCTTGTCTACCGATCCATGATGAGCGCACTACCCGCATTTGGGAAGCGAGTATGGGCGCCCCCCTCAACTTGACCTGATTCGCATCTCGTCCAAATCGCCTCATTTAGTTCGTGTTTTCCATTTGCCGCATGCATGTTTTTGCGAGCCCAGGCCAGGGTGGAACTTTTGTAGTCGGCATATAGGGGGACACGTTCTTAGAGTGCTATGAGGGTCCATTTTCTTCTGGGCTCGATTAGCCGTGCGCCCAAGGTTCTTTGGGCTTGATGCGAAGAATGGTTGGTTGTGTTGAGTGCCCCGCTGGTGGGTGATCTCCCATCTGGCGGGATATTCATGAGTGTACGGCCAAATTGGTGCAACCCTGCAGGGATAATCTTCTCGAGAAGCCGTGTTTTCCGCGGTTATGGATTACTTGGTGAAAGTACTGGCTAACAAGTACTCAGGACAACTTAAACCTAATGATTAACAACTTCACACCCAATGATTAATAACTTGACTAGTAATAGGCTTATTGACACAATAACTTGAACCATCATTATTTCAACTGTGTGAGTTATCCTCGGATTGCTTCTTTGGATAAGGGGCGAGATCCAGGATGGGTTTGTTTGAAGTTATCTTTCAGTTGGTTACAATCCTCGATCTTATCTCCTTTCTGTTAGCCGGAAGTGGTAGAATCTCTGTAGTTGGTTAGCGCAGCCAGTTGCAGCACCTTTTATATCCCCTTCCTTCCGTTGAACCCAAAGCATCTGTGCTTGGTGTTGACGGGTTACACTTTGGTGAACTGTGAGTCTTGCTTGCCAGTACGTTTATGTACTGACCCCTTTGGGGCTGTGGTTTACGCAGACGACGTTTCCGAGGATCTACATGGTGGCTTCTACGTGAAGTATGACGAGACTGCTGACGAGTAGATAGCGGACCCGGGCAGGATCCGAGACTTCGTGGATGGGCTCCGTCTGTTTGTTTCCGGCCTCTTAGGCCTATTTGGTTCTTGTCTGTACTCAGACATGTTGAATGCTTCCGCTGTATTGTAATGATGTATTGTTGGGGCATGTGCCCTCTGAATGATTGTATTTGCTATCTCTGCTCTAATGAGAGCCATTTGCAACTTATTTCAATCTTTTGTGTCGTAGAGATCTGTTGTGATATCACTTGTTAAACGCCGTTGACGTACCATGTGTGTATGTTTGAAGTACGTCGACGGAAGTGCCTTTGATCTCTAGTGGATAGTTTACATCGACGATGGAATAGCAGGGCTTGTGTTGTCGCGCATAAGCGCAGGCCTACCAGGAAGCTGGGACGTGGGAGCAGTTATGCCCCATAATCCAAGCATCTGCTATCCAGTTCGTACGGTGAGTATCCCCTAGAAGTCAGGGTGCGACAAATGGTATCAGAGCCTGTCTGCCTGTAGGATCCCTTTTTACTGGTCGCAGTTGAGTCTAGAAACTATTTTGTAGCTATATAGGAAAAATGAAACGTGAGAGTAGGAATTCTGTTCTTTTTCTTCTTTCCCCACCCACCCTCCCTTTTCTGGTAAGGAAGTGCAACGTTGTTTTCCCTTCTCATCTAAACTTTCAAGTTAGGATTTCACGAATTCTGGTTTCTCTAGGATGGTTATATCTACTAGACCATAGGAATGGAGGTGGTTGTGACATGATTTATCATGTTGCCTACTCATGATTGAGAACGGAGGCGTGTAAGCCCCAGAAGCAGATCCTCTATTCCTTAAGCAGTAGATATTGATCCTTTAGAAGCCCGGATGGGTTTTCCGTAGTACCTCAGGAGTTTTGTTCCCGTTTAACCGGAGTTGCTTCATTATCCTGTTCTTCTCAACATCCTTTTCGTCCGTTGAAATCTTGTTGTTGTTTTCCACTTCAAATCTTCTACCGGCGTCTAATCAAAGTTTACCCGTTCATCTGCTAAACTCTATTCCAGCTAAAGTGTTGTTTCATACCGGAGCATCACATTCCTTCGTGTCAACAATCTTTTCCACAACATACAACCCAATTCTGGTTCCACTAAGCAATCAAAACTCTGTTCACTCCCCGGGATCTCAAATGTTGACTTCCAAGATAAGTAAGAACAATCCAATTCTAATGAGAGGCCACATATTCCTCGTTACTCTCATGTTGATGATTCTGACATTGATGTTATTCTTGGTGTTGCATTGATGTCAATAACCCTGTTCAACCATTCTAGCCAGATAATCTACTCTCCAAATGAATCAAATTCTATCCAGCTATACACCCTCCATACAAAATCTCTCCCCTTTACTTGAAAATGTTCCGGTGGTTTGCAAATTCCCTGACGTCTATCCAATGTGCACGATGTGTTTCACGTGTCACAGCTCAAGAGGATCTTCCCAAGAAGTTTCCGGACCTTTTTCTTTTCTCAGTAGGAATCTCGGGGCGCGATTCCTTCAAGGGGGGGCGTTTTGTAACATCCCAAGTCTGAAAAATAGCCTTTAGAATGTTTGCTCTCTGTTATTTTATGTTTTGCATCATGGCATCATGTTGATTGCATTTGTTTTGTTTGTTTTCCATTTGTTTTCCAACTGTTTTCAGTTGTTTTCCTTTGTTTTCTATTTGAATTCCAAACCAAAAATTCAAACCTTTTGTTTCATCCTTGTGATGTTACAATTTCCAAAATGTTATTTCAAATGAAAACAACCAAATTGTTCCATTTTATTCCATGTTGATCAACTAATAAAATGGTGCCTTTATTTTCACTAATTAATTCCAAATTGGTTTTCAAATTCAAAGCAAAATCATCATCAACACCTCATTTGGAAATTGTCAAATATCAAACCATTCCAATAATTCTAATCCAACTAATAATAGGGTTCACCCTATTAAATGGTTGCTTCTATCAATTAACAACATATTCCAATTCAAGTCAAATATTTTTCAAACAAAACCAATTTGAAATTATAAAAATAATAACCAAAACTTTCTCTCATCCCTTGCTTTCCAATTAATCCTTTTGGGTCACTTTATTAAGAGGGTGATTTCATTAATCATTTCAACTCTTAAAAATCATCTAAATTTGGTTTATTTCCAAACATCACAAAAACTCAAATAATTTTAAAGTCCAAACTTGGTAGTTGGTGGTATTTGACATGTTAATCTCACCCTAATATTTTCTATGAAATTGCTAACACCAAAACCCTCCAACTTTCCCTTTCTCTTTTGTTACAAAAAAAAAAACTGCAGATCAAAAATAAATAAAAGGAGAGGAGAGGCACCAGCCAGCCCACCTTTCTTTCCTACCCCGAAACCCAGCCCACTAACCCTCCTTGGCCCGATACCCCTTCCCTCGCTGTCTTCCACCTCCAGACGACGTCATCTCTGTACGATCTCCTCCCCAGCCACACGATCTCCTCCACCTCCATTAGATGTTGCGCCGTACAGAGCTCTTGGTTCCATATAACCTACCCCTCCCGATCCTCTGCTGCAACCCTAACCCTAGCTAGCCCCTCCTTCCCTGCCGCCGCCCTTCACTCCTTCTCCCTTCCCTCTGTTTCTCTGAAGCCATTGCACCACCACCGAAACCACCTCTGTTCCCCCACCAATTCCTCGCCCTGGCCTCCTCGAGGTGCATCTAAGGAGGAAAATGGAACCGGCACCCTCCCCTCTCCAAGTTCGGTGAAGGGCTCGCCGCCGGTTATGCTCCGAGTCGCCGCCGCCGTCCAAGTCAATCGCCGGCCACCTCCTGCCTAGCCCTGCGACCTGCGCCTCCAACTGCTCACGGTGAGGCCGCCCCTCGACCCCATCCCCCCTCGCTCGACTCCTCCTCTCCCCCTTGGCCCCGCAGCGGCCGCACGGCCCGGCGCCCCTCGCAGCACCGCACGCGAGCAGCAGCAGCCCGCGCTCCATCGCTGGCGTCCGCCCTTTCCTCTGTTGAGGTTACAGCGAGCGGTTCCTGTAGGTTCAGTTAGGTGCAGTTTTTTTTGGGTTCAGAAAGTTTCCCGCGGAACAGAAGCTCTTACCCCCCCGAGGCCCCTACCTATTACAACCGAGAGCAGCTAGCCCACTGGTTGGTTCCCCTGCGCCCCAACCCAAGGTCCAGGGATCGAATCCCCCTCCCCACAATAAAACCCAATCTTTTTTTCCTTTTATTTTGGTACTGCACAAATCTCAGAAATCACACCTAGGCCCTTGCACATTAATTCTAGTCCCTGGAAAATTATTTCTAAGTCCTTGGTTCATTAAAAAATGGCAGATTTGCACTATTTCTTGTAAATGGCATAATAAATTAATTTTAACTCTAAATTCAACATTTTTTATATGTTTTCAATACCAAATTAAATGTTCTATCCAAATATAAAATTTGTTTACTGTTTTGAATATTTAAATTGGTGCAAAATTTGAAAACTTGTCAAATTCACTTAAATTTGCAAAATTCATAACTTGCTCATAAAAATTCCAAATTTCACAAACCAAATATGTTTTCCAATCAACTTTTCATGTACTTTCCAAATATAAATTTTGTTTGCTGTTTTGAATAATTTAAATTGCTGAAAACAACTGTTTCTTGTTTATTGCATTTAAAATTGCCAAAATAATAACTTGCTCATTTTAAATCCAATTTCCACAAATGAAATATGTTTTCCATGCAAAATTAAACCCTCTTTCCAAATATAAAATTTGTTTCATGATTTGAATAATTAAGCTTGGTTAAATAATTTAAATCTTATTTAATTCATTTAATATTGCTAAATTTATAACTTGATCAAAACAAATTCTTTTGGGACATATAAAATATGTTTTCCAACCATAAAAAGTAAAACTTTTCAAATATGAATCTTACTTGATGTTTTGAACAAATAAAAATCCAAATAAGTTCATGTTTGAATTAAATTCATTTAATTCTTGTTTAACTTGTTTAATTCCTAAATACTTTATTTGAAATCCTTTTCAACAAGTGAAACATGTAATCCAACTAAAATCTTGTTTTCTTTTCAAATATAAACTTTGTTATTTGTTTTGAACAATTTAAATTGGTGAAAACAACAAATGCTTGTGTGACACCTTTAAGTAACCAAAATTCCAAAACTTAATAAGTGAATTTCAAAATGGGTAAACCTTATTTCCAATTGGTTCTATTGTTGTTATTTTGTTGTTTTCCTAATCCATGCATCATGCTAATTCACTTACACATGATGACTAGTTGTAAAACAATTAATTCAACCATAATGCATGGGCTTTTCATATGCAATCCAATTGCATGTGGGTCCATTTAATCATGTTATGTTATCTTGTCAACTAGTTTATTCTTGGATGCATCAATTAAACTATCATGCATCATCCCATGTTTGTGCACTATGCCATGGTATTGATTGTTTATCTTTCTGCAATGTTTGTTTGCTTCTTCCCGGATAAACGACGACGTTGAGACCGACGATACTTTCGACACCCCTTCTAAGGAGTTAGCTCAGTACCAGGCTACTGGGTTTTGCAGGCAAGTTATCACTCACATGAACCACTGTGTTCCTTTCAACATTGGTTACCGATACTTTCCGTTGTTCTTTTCTGCTAGCCTTAGTAGTAGTTGTTCCTGTTACGAACCTATCACATGTATCCTTTAACCCTGATATTGCCTCACCTCCATACCTATAACCATTGTTTGAGCCCGTGTCTTACTAGCATGCTTAGGTTGTTTTGCTCGAGTCTGTTATCCGTTACTTTCAGTTATTCTATATTCTTCTGGGGCTCGATGTTAATCAATCAATCATGCTAATGGTATTGTTAAATAATAATTTGATGATAAGGCACCGGCAGGAGGCCCATGAGAGGTTTTGAAGCCTGCTAGTGTCGACCCTAATAGGAAAAGGGTCTTGTCTACCGATCCATGATGAGCGCACTACCCGCATTTGGGAAGCGAGTATGGGCGCCCCCCTCAACTTGACCTGATTCGCATCTCGTCCAAATCGCCTCATTTAGTTCGTGTTTTCCATTTGCCGCATGCATGTTTTTGCGAGCCCAGGCCAGGGTGGAACTTTTGTAGTCGGCATATAGGGGGACACGTTCTTAGAGTGCTATGAGGGTCCATTCTTCTGGGCTCGATTAGCCGTGCGCCCAAGGTTCTTTGGGCTTGATGCGAAGAATGGTTGGTTGTGTTGAGTGCCCCGCTTGGTGGGGTGATCTCCCATCTGGCGGGATATTCATGAGTGTACGGCCAAATTGGTGCAACCCTGCAGGGATAATCTTCTCGAGAAGCCGTGTTTTCCGCGGTTATGGATTACTTGGTGAAAGTACTGGCTAACAAGTACTCAGGACAACTTAAACCTAATGATTAACAACTTCACACCCAATGATTAATAACTTGACTAGTAATAGGCTTATTGACACAATAACTTGAACCATCATTATTTCAACTGTGTGAGTTATCCTCGGATTGCTTCTTTGGATAAGGGGCGAGATCCAGGATGGGTTTGTTTGAAGTTATCTTTCAGTTGGTTACAATCCTCGATCTTATCTCCTTTCTGTTAGCCGGAAGTGGTAGAATCTCTGTAGTTGGTTAGCGCAGCCAGTTGCAGCACCTTTTATATCCCCTTCCTTCCGTTGAACCCAAAGCATCTGTGCTTGGTGTTGACGGGTTACACTTTGGTGAACTGTGAGTCTTGCTTGCCAGTACGTTTATGTACTGACCCCTTTGGGGCTGTGGTTTACGCAGACGACGTTTCCGAGGATCTACATGGTGGCTTCTACGTGAAGTATGACGAGACTGCTGACGAGTAGATAGCGGACCCGGGAAGGATCCGAGACTTCGTGGATGGGCTCCGTCTGTTTGTTTCCGGCCTCTTAGGCCTATTTGGTTCTTGTCTGTACTCAGACATGTTGAATGCTTCCGCTGTATTGTAATGATGTATTGTTGGGGCATGTGCCCTCTGAATGATTGTATTTGCTATCTCTGCTCTAATGAGAGCCATTTGCAACTTATTTCAATCTTTTGTGTCGTAGAGATCTGTTGTGATATCACTTGTTAAACGCCGTTGACGTACCATGTGTGTATGTTTGAAGTACGTCGACGGAAGTGCCTTTGATCTCTAGTGGATAGTTTACATCGACGATGGAATAGCAGGGCTTGTGTTGTCGCGCATAAGCGCAGGCCTACCAGGAAGCTGGGACGTGGGAGCAGTTATGCCCCATAATCCAAGCATCTGCTATCCAGTTCGTACGGTGAGTATCCCCTAGAAGTCAGGGTGCGACACACATCCCCCTTGTACATTTGTTGAAAGTTAGACCACATATGCCTCACACAGAACCTATGTTCTGACTCTGGGAACAATTCACTGACAGCATTGATTAAACCCTGCATCAAATAGCACTCAATGATCAACTATACAATACTAGCACTCAATGATCAACAAATAAATACAGTACTTGCACTCAATGATCAACTGTACAGTACTAGCACTCAATGATCAACAAAAAAATACAGTACTTGCATTTGCTCACCTTTTGTTTGTCAGACATGATTGTCCATGGCTCAGTGTTCTGTATGCAAAGATCCCTCTTCAATGTATCAAGAAACCATAGCCAGCTAGATGTATCCTCCACTTCAACTACAACTATAGCTATGGGGAAGATACAATCATTAGGATCCATCCCTACATCAGCTAGCAACTGTCCCCTGTATCTAGTCTTAATATGACAACCATCCAGGAAAATAACAGGTCTACAACCTTGTAAGAAACCTCTTCTACAAGCATCCAAGCACATGTACAGCTTACTGAATTTTGCTGTAGGATCAAGGGACACATAGAAAGAAGAACCAGGGTTGCTCCTCCTGATTTCATTGGCATAATCCCACAGTAGTTTGTATTGGCCTACCTCATCACCATGGATGGTTAGCATTGCCTCTCTTCTAGCCCTCTGAAGCTTCATTCTTCCAGGAGTCATGTGCCAATCTTTTGGTACAATCCTAGAGAAAATCCTTAAACGCATACCTTGATCAGCCCTAAAGCTATCAATGTATTTCTCTGCAAGAAATTTAGCTGTTAATGCCTTAACCTTCCACTTCTTGCTGCATGTATGCTCACTAACATGCCTCTTAACCATAAAAGACTTGGTTCTGCTATCCAGTGACACCCACAAAAACCAAGTGCAATTTTCATCACAGATATCTTTCACTCTCCTCTTATCATTGATTGTCATCTTCAAGTCCACTCTGTTTTGACATGAATACTCTCTGATGGCTTGCCTAACCATAGCTACATTCTCAAACACCTGACCAACTTCAAACTTAGGACAGTGCATATCATCTTCTCTAAACTGTTTGAACCTCATCTTGCAATTTTCATCATCTGAATCAGGTCCCCACAAATCTTCACCTTCTTCCATGTATTCATCTTCACCTTTAAATTTTGAAGCCCTACTCTCTGTTGCTGGTTCATTTTGTTGGCATACAGTTGCATCCTCAGAGTCATCCTCATCTACATTGCCTGCATACAAGTCATCATCTTCATCACCTATGTCATTATCACTATCCACCATAGAACCAGGCTCAAAGTCTGAATCATCTGAGTCATCTGAATCTGCTTTCTCATCTTGCAAGCAACTCTCCACCCTGGTAGCCCTGTTTCTCACCCTTAAGTTATTTTTCTGCATTGGTATTGGATCATTATCCTCAATTACATCTTCAGGATAAATTATTTGTATTGGAACATGCTCTACATCAGCATGTTGTGCTCCACCTTGCACTGATCCACCATCATGTGATCCACATTACTCTGCTCCACCATCATGTGATCCTCCTTGCTCTGCTCCACCTTCAACTTCCATCTGTTCTTCTTCAGTCTGAACATGCTTCATAGGGCTGATTACTGCTGTAAGTACAGCTCTTGGATTGTACACCACATCATCTTCACTATCCAGGTTAGCATTGAAGCTATCATCATGGTCTAAATATATCTCAAAAAAATGATACCCTGCTCCCTGAAATTGCATCATTCTTTCCACTTGATCATCAGTTGTTAGCTCCCTCAAACCATTTCTGCAAATTGTCAGTAGAGGGATGCAGTAGTAAGCTTTCACCCTGCCTGCCATCTCCCAACCAATATCCTCAATAATATGCTCCAGCATTATCGGCGACCAAGTAACAATGTCGATGTGATAAAACCAAACTGAACGCCCATTCACATAACCTCGATTAGCTCCATGCCCAACAAAAAACCCTCCATGGTGAAACTGAGCTGAGAAGTGACTGCTACGACGACCTGACAGATTAAACAAACAGAAAGTTCATGCCTTTTTCAGATCATAAACCCTAAGCCCCATCCAACAAACCCCAAATTGCTACCGAAAACCCTAAGACAATCGGCCTAAACTCAAGAGATTATCAAACAACACTAAGAGAACACTTTGATTTTCAAGACGACGATGCTGATAAGGATCAATGGCGGGACTCACCGTAAGCAGGGAGCGGGTCTCCTTCGGGACGGCGCACCGGAGCCATCGCGGCCACTATCCAGGACGACCAAGATGAAGAACAACCACGCCTCTCCTTCCTCTAGCGAAATCAACTCGAACCGGACAAAAATCGGCGATGATGGCGGTGGCCGAGACGCCGACGCAGCGCCACCGTTCTGTTTCGCGGGCGGTGGAGACGAAGAGACCAAACGCCACCTGGTCGGCCTTCTGGGAATAGATGTACGAGTCCTAGGGGGTTTTCCGAATAAATGCAGCGCTCCCTCTCGCGCTACGCCGCGTGTATGATGAACAGTGACCGTACATTCAGCACTCACCAACTTTAGGTACCGTATTGAGCGTATCGTAAAGTTCGAGTACCGTAATGTTCTCCATCAACAAGTACATGTACCGTCGGTGCATTTTACTCCAAAACAAGGAGCATCCGAAAATAGTTTTAGACCACCCTCTAAATTTTGTAGAGGTTTGAACATGGTGTGCAGAGTCAGACCCCCTAAACCGCAATTTGTATAGTTCCGCTGCATGGTATGAACATTGCACACGATATATGGATATAAACCGTGTGCGATTTCGTACATACTCCCTCCGTTCCAAAATAGATGACTTCCACTTTCTCATACATATATGTATCTAACACTAAAACATGTCTACATACATGCATATATGGACAAATGGAATTTATCTATTTTGGAACGGAGGGAGTAGCTTGTAGCCAGGACATTGTCTCCCTCCTTGATACAACATTGATCAAAGATTTCAGAGACACATTAGTTATATAAAAACAAAAACAAAAAACGCATCCAATCCGTTTCTAACTCGGTACGTACGTGCGCTGTGCGCAGGTCCATAGAGCCCAACGTGCGGCGGCTGCCGGTTACTGGCGCGCCACCATCAACGGCCGCAGGCTTGTTACACATAAGTTTTCATAAACATTTAGGTACATTCGGACATTTTCACTTTCCATATACAAAAGATTGCTTACGATTGCATACAAAATACTCTAAACAATACATCTAATAACTAAACTAAACCTCCTACTCGTCGTCGGAGGAGATGTACATGATCTCCTCCTTTCCCATGCCAGAGGCTGGGGCTTTGGTATTGTTAGCTGCGTCATTTCCCTTCGCCGGTGCAACCTCGTCAGAGGAGGAGGACGAGTCGATCATCTCTTCGAGCATGGAGAATTCCTCCTAATCCTGCTTCTTCCTCGTTGGGTACTCCGCGTGCACTCTTTGTTCCACGAGCTTCATTGCTACGTACTTCTACATCAAGCGATGCTACTTGTGGATGGCCTCCTCATCATCCTCTGCCTGAGGCCTAACCTCGTCCCACAACTTGAAATAAGGTGAGTTATCCTCTGACGTCAATGTCCCCTCGTCCTCGTCCATCTGCAAATTCATTCCTGGATCATCATAGCAGAGTGCGAGGGGGAGGAGAAGCCGATGTCATGACCCCGCAATACGAGGGAGTGCTCCCCCCTCCACAAATGCATGCTCAACATGGCGACGATGCGCAGACGCGGAGAAGGTCCAAGACAGAGAACAGCTCCGGGACGACGCAGGCGTGGTACCACACCAGAAAGGCACACATGAAATGCGAGTCACCTGCATCCGCTGCCGAACCATTATGTTGCATGTGGAAGGAAGGCGAGCAGGCTACACAAAAAAATAGAACACATGAGTAGTGTTTCCCATCTTTTTGCGACGAGGGGCACAATCGCACACACTTGATTCCCGGCAAGCATAGAAAAACAACTTTTCTGAAAACATATTTTTTAGCATCGAATAGCAAAACAAGTGGCTAGTGACAATTTTTTTATGAGACTCCAAACCTTTCACTAATTATCAGGTAACATTACAGGAATGTTGAGATCAGGAGGCGGCTCTAGCAGCCAGACATGCCTACCCTGCGGTAAAGAGGAGGCAAACCTAGCCAGGTGATGAGCTTCCCCGTTCGACTCCCTCCTCTCGTGGCGGAAAGACGTTCCTTCACGATCCTTTGCCCTCTGTTTTACTTCTGTCAAAATGCAGCTGAATATACCAAGGTTTGCACCCTGCAACCCGTGCACTACCTCCTAGCTATCGGACGCCACCATGATTTTCCCCAGGAGTAGATCATCTGCAACGTCAAGTGCCTCTCTGCACGCGAGGGCTTCTAGGGCTCTCAGTTCCGTCAAACCTTCGTAGACAGTCGCCGATGCGCCAAGAAAGACCCCAGTTGCAGACCGACAAATCGCCCTAGCCGCTCCCCTCGCGGTGGACTTTGCTACCGCCGCGTCCACGTTCACCTTCACCGAGTCCTCCGGTGGAGGGATCCATCTTATTGTCCGATTTACTGCCCGTGGCCTCCCTCACATGGTTTCGGCAGATACACTAGCAGTTTTGAGGTCCTACAGGAATCTATCAACGAAGGAAGCTGTCGACAATGGGCTCTGAAATTTCTCCTCGTGGATGGCTTGTCTCCGTGCATGCCAAATCGCCCAGAGGGTCACCAACATACGGGATAGATCTTCGTGGTTCATCGATTCCATCATCGAGAAAAGCCAGAGGCGCGCCACCGGTTCTGATGAGAAGAAGATGTGTTCCACAATGCCATCCTTGGACAGGGCCCAAACACACCGCGCCATGTTGCACTCAATAAGGGAGTGGCGCCTTGTTGTTGTGTTGTGAGAAGGATGACATTTGGACCTAGTAGTTGGGCCAGGTTGTTTCTAGGATAGCTTTCTTTCTGGACTCAGTGATGCATCCAGTGTTCGTTACCAGTTCGGCCCTTTTCGATAGAAATTCCAGCCCAATTCTACAGTATCTTACCACTGTCTCGGATTCTCCACACGCTCTCGGCTCTCCCCGCACGTCTCATATCGGGAGGATCCGCTCCAAATTTCGTTTCCCCTCCGCGGAATTCAAAATCCTCTCCTCCCCAAACCCGGACCCCGTGCACCTCCCCTCCGTCTCCTCCCCAGCGCCATGTCGCCCGCCCCCGCCCCCGCCCCGCCCGTCGCCGGCGACGACGAGACGAGGCGCATCGCGGTAGAGGTGGCACGCGTGCTCAACGAGTGCCGCGCCTCCCTCGCCGTGCACCCGCGCAAGCTCCGGGAGCTCGCGGCGCTCCGCTCCGCCTCCGGCCCCGGCGGCCGCTTCCTCCCCGCCTTCTGCACCGCCCTCACCCCGCTCTTCGAGGTCCTGCGCCGCTCCCCCGCCTCCGACCGCGTCGCGCGCTTCGCGGCCGCCTTCGCCTCCGCCTCCGCCTCCGCGGATGCCGGGGACGGGTTCCTCGACGGCTTCCTCCGCTTCCTCCTCGTCGCCTCCGCCGCCGCGCACCGCCCCGCGCGCTTCCGCTCCTGCCAAATCATCTCCGAGGTGCGTGGGCCGTGACAGGTCTTCTCCCCATCCAAACAGCTAATACTTCAGATCTCGTTAGCATTTGAGGACTTTGGAAAACTGCTGTTACAAGCAAGCTTAATGGTGTGCTTGATGCTGTACCTATTTAGCCCAGACCTAGTTTCCATCTGTTTGTACCACTCTGATGTACAGTAATAAAACGTCAGCCAGTGAGCGAAAACTCTGCTTTCTCCACGCCGTTTAGGTTGCTCGTTTCCGTCAGCGTTTAAATTTGCTTGTGAAGCATATTGCAATTCGAGAAATTGGTAGTTCGGGTAGTGTGAAAGAGTGCCAGATCCACTGAATTGCCTAATCGCCGAGATTTACAACTCTTCCTGCAGATCATAATGCAGTTGCCGGACGATGCCGAGGTGAGCGACGAGATCTGGGATGAGGTGATTGATGGCATGAAGGTCCGGGTTCAGGATAAGATCCCTGCGATTCGCGTCTTTGCTGTTCGTGCGGTCTCACGTTTTGCGATCGATGAAGATGATGGCGGTATCATCGATATCTTTCTTGACACTCTGGAGAAAGAACAAAACGCTGTATGTCAGATCATTATGTACCCCAAATATTTAACTTTTTTTATTTGCTTCCGTATCTGATTGGTGTATTGTTTCATCTGAGAAGGAGGTCCGGAAGACGATTATTCTGTCACTGCCACCGTCGAATGCTACGCTGGAGTCAATCATTGATTCAACGATGGACGCGAATGAATCTGTTCGGAGAGCAGCGTATTCTGTGCTTTCGACCAAATTTCCTCTGCAAAGTCTTAGGTGAGCAGTTTTTTCCATTGGAAGTAGAGAAAGCCAGTTGGCCAATGTCTTTTTATGAAATGCACAACCTTTACCATGTGAGTGGATCTGACGGTTTTCTTCTACTTCAGCATCAAGCAGAGGACAACTCTCCTTCACAGAGGTCTCTCAGATAGGTCTCTGGCTGTGAAAAGTGAATGTTTGAAGATGCTGAAGGATGAGTGGCTTGTAAAGCATTGCGGTGGAGATGCCATCGCCCTTCTCAGGTTGCTTGATGTCGAGACTTATGAGTCAGTTGGAGAATCTGTGATGGGGGTGCTCCTGAAGGATGGTGCTGTGCGAGTGCAAGATGGTCAAACTATCAGGCAGTACTTTACTACAAGTACCGAGGATAATGGTAAATCTCAAGAAAGCCACATGCCCTTTATGTAGTTTAGTCTTTGCAGATTTCTGTTAATTTTAATATGATCATGGTGTAACCTGATTCTCCAAGATGGGAGCATGTGATTGCACTTCACTGAAAAAAGTAAACCTGAAACAAAATCATGAAGGCAGCATGCATATTTTACCAGACCAAACTGCAGTTTTGTTCTCGAACTGTTTATCTAGTACAGAATACACCACAAGTATCAATTATTAGGTTCATAAAGTTTGTCATATCACTCTTCTCCTGCTGTTTGATATCATCATTTACACTATATTTTGAGCAGAACAAGTTTCTAGTATCAAGCTTATGGATGCTGAGGTTGCCCTTTACTGGAAAGTCATGTGCAGGCATTTGCAGGCTGAAGCTCAGGTAAGCATCAGTCCCTTTTAGTTTACTATGCATCACAATTATTGAACTACCGTTTATAGCGCTCCTGTGATGCATGTAAATATTATTGCTCTCAGTTTTCAAGCTCAAAAAACCACCTGCAAATCATATAAGTATGCTCATGGAGTCATGGTGAAACCTGAATCGTTGAGATTGAACGATATGAATGCTAATTTCTATCCTTCACTTGGTTGTCATGTATGCTTAGTGCTGGCTACTGTCGATGTTTGGTATGTTGTGATTTGTCTTCAAAATGCCTCCATAATATAGAATGGTTTCATTACTATGAAATGTAATGCAACATAATTGTCGGAAAAATTCATAGGGATATTATCCTACAAATAAAAAGCCTACTTACAAAATTTTCTTAGGATTCCAGTCCTGCAAAATTTGTACAAAAATCCTTTGAACCAAATAGGCCCTTCGTACAAACAGAAACGATCCGCAAAAATCATTCATATGTCAAGAGTTACCTATATCATTCAGTTAGGCCACATGTTGTAATATCTCCTTAGGAAATTGTATTTCGAAATTGTGGTGATGAGAGGACTAATGGTGCTTGCAATTGCAACTACCAACTTTCCATATTATCTTTGGAATTTGGATGTAGTTTTGAGCGAGTTTTAGAAACCTGGATTCTGTTAATATTCAAAGGAAACATTTTTATTCGGCAAGCGTCAAGGTTATGCTACTGATACTGGCTTGTTCATGGGTGAAAATCAACATAAAAGTTCATATATAAACCAATGGTTTATTTGGTTAAACTAGTGTATTAAGGCTCAGTTGTTCTTCAGGTCAAAGGCTCAGAGGCTGCAACAACTACAGGGACAGAGGCAGCAGTATATGCTTCTGAGGCATCGGATAAAAATGATCTTCTGGAGGGTGTCCTGCCTAGCACAGTTGCCGAGTATGTTGATTTGGTAAAAGCGCACCTTTCAGCTGGTAAGCATGAATAGTTGTCTACTTTTTTAAACTGGCGAGCGAGTAAATCTTCGCTAGACTGGCTTAACCAATCCAACTGCAGGTTAAGTCTATTATATTAAATATATCTCAGATTAGTTTTATGTCATTTTAAATTTGTATTCTCTGGAAAGCACTTATTATATTACTTGCAATACTATTCACAACGAGACGATAGCCTAGTTGGTAGTCAACCTTCTGAGTGCAGGTGACTTGGTGGGTTTAGCTAGTGAGCTTGACCTGACCGTGGCACTTAATTATTTTTCCCCAAATGGTCTTAAGAGACGAATGGAACTGGGCCATGTGCTGGTTTTCGTCTTTTCCAGTTTTATAACTATGATTACAAATTACAATGTCCTAGCTTTTCTTAAATGTGCTAGAAATGGTGCTCATATGTACCTACTTATTCCCTTTCAGGACATAATTATCACTTTGCGTCACGGCAACTGTTATTGCTCGGTGGAATGCTTGACTTTTCCGATAGCATGAACAGAAAAGTTGCAGGTTCATTTCTGTATGAGCTTCTCATCAGACCTCTTGAACATGAAGTTGATGAAGATGGCCACCAGATCGCCATCGGAGATGGTGTAAGTCTTGGAGGGGATCGTGAGTGGGCGAAAGCAGTATCAGAATTGGCTAAAAGGGTCCATGCTTCTGTTGGTGAATTTGAAATGGTGATTGCTGCTGTCGTTGAAGAATTGGCTAGACCATGCAGGGAGAGAACTGCTGATTTCATGCAATGGATGCACTGTCTGGCAGTGACGGGTCTTCTTCTAGAGAATACTTCAACCTTACGAAGCCTGGAAGGCAAAGCAATCGAACCTCCTGAACTGCTTCAGTCTCTGCTGCTTCCTGCTGTAAGTCTGATTGTGGGGTCCCTAGGTGTATAGTGCTTTATATGATAACATTATATATATATAGTTTTAGAGGTACTAAGTGCATGTGGTCGGAAGTTTCATGAAGAACTGCACTGGTTCTAAATTTGTTACCCTTTGATCTTATATCATGCAGGCAAAGCAGAATCATGTTGATGTACAGAGGGCTGCTTTAAGATGCCTCTGTCTTTTTGGCTTGTTACAGAGTAAACCAGGTACAGAGTTGGTGAAGCAGTTGCGGTTATCATTCATCAATGGACCTGACCTGGTTAGTGCCATGGCATCCAAGGCCTTGGTTGATCTTGTGACTTGGCATGGTCCACAAGTATTAGATCAAGCCATTGGCATTGAGGCAGATGCTAACTTTGAGAAAACTGAGTTTGCTCCTGTGGACATCGCTGATTTGAATGATGATGATCTGGACGTTGGAGTTCTTAGTCTTCTATTTTCTGGGTTTCATAAAGATGACTGGGAATTCAGCCTAGAGGGTGATAATCATGATAATGTCCCAACCATTCTTGGTGAAGGTTTTGCAAAAATTCTTCTTCTGAGTGAGAACTACTCAAGTATATCTGCAGACTTGCATCCTGTTATCCTAGCTCAACTTGTAAGATTATATTTCTTGGAGGGAACTAAAGAACTTGGAAGGTCAGTTACCCTGACATTTTGGAATAGTTCTTTCTAGCAGCCTATATTTTGGAATAATTCTTTCTAGCAGCACCCTGACATTTGTTTGTTTATCCAGATTGAAACAGTGTCTGTCCGTCTTCTTTCTGCATTATCCATCCCTTTCAGACAAGCACAAGGCGAGTAACAAGTTGATAAAACATATTGTATACTGTGTCCCAGATATTCTTTCAGAAAGATTTCAAACTAAAACTACTGACTGCATCTTTCTTTTTTTACAGAGGTGTGTCTCGAGTGCATTTGTACCACTCATGAGAGCCATGTGGCCAGGCATATATGGTAATGCGGGGGGTAGTGGGCCGGTTGTTTCGAAGAGGCGTAAGTATGCAGTCCAAGCTGCTCGATTTATGGTTCAAATGGTACAAACTCCATTATTTTCGACGGAAAGTACAGAGCAAGCTACCATGAGTCCTGAAAGCCTATCAAGTTCACCAAGTCCGTCTGTCGATTTTGACATCAGTGAGGAAGGGCTTGCCATCCGTATTGCAGTGGAGGTACTCTCAATAGCTCTCCGAGCCTTACATGCTTCTATAATTCCATTGCAACTTTGCGAGGCACTGAACTAATCATCCATTCCACCTGTTGTATTATGCGCATTACACTAACTTCTCTATGAATAAAATATATCCAGAGTTGTGTTTGAGAACTGACATCAAATGCTTGGAATGTTCTTCTAGGTAGCAAATTTGCAAGAGAAGAAGAGCGCCCCTGGGAAAGCGTATGCAGTGGCTCTGTGCAAGGTTGCTGTGCTTCTAAGGTTCAGGCAATCAGAACAGGTGGCCATCAAGTGCATGAGAGGATTGGTCAGCACACTGGCTGCCTCAGCGGCTTCTGACAAGGACCTTGTGAAGGAGCTCGCTCAAATGGCATCCAGGCTCAAGTCACTCGATGAGCGCCCAGAAGAAGAATTGCCACAAGACCAGGCCGACGCCATATTCAGTATGTCCAATATCTTGCATCACACACACATTAACTGACGTTCACATTCCCCGTAACCTCAGATTCCTCGCACCTTTGGTCCTGTCGTTTCAGAGAAACTAGGACTGGATGGTGGCATCAAATTGGACGCTAATACGGCGGTGCCACCAACACCAGCACCACGGTCAGTCCGGGCTGCCCCCACCAGGAGAAGAGCTAGACGTGCGCCATCGTCCAGCGATGACAGCGAAGCAGAAGCCGAAGCTGAAGCTGAAGCTGGAGGAGAGAGCTTGGACGTAACATCGGTGAGCAGGGTTCCAGCCACTCCTGGCATGACCGCTGCACGTGCTCAGAGAGCGAGCAAGACCGCGGCGCTCAGCAAGTTTGCTGCTGCGGCTCCTTCTGACAGCGAACAAGGCGAGCAGTCTGACGTGACGACTGACGAGGATCCCTCTGATGGGGAGGAGTCTTCTTAAGCGTGTGGCAAACCGGTTGATCTGCTGGCGTTCTTGAACGGAAGAACCTAGTGTAATTGCTACCTGATGTATGCTGATGACTGATGTGATTGTCGTTCTGCACTACTACTCGTATGTATTGTTTCGTTTGAACCGTTGCTCTTTAGCTCTCGCTAAGCTGGAAAAATGGATTCTGTTTATGGATCAATGGGATTGCTTAAAGAGCTCTCTCTATCTGAAAGAATGTTGCGTGTTTGTACGATTGTGTAACATCTCTTCTGAAGATCGGATATTTGATTTCAGTGTATACATCATACTGAACATAATATTGACACCTGGATAAGTCCATGCATGCTCAATTAAATACAAAACTGTAGCCCAAAACATAGCAAATCAAACACAGCTAATACTAGGTAGGGGATCATCGACCACATGAGCATGAACAGCAACAAGCTTCTTTAACCAGTCCCTTACTTTCCTCGAACACTCTTCATTTCCTGAAAAAATTGAAGAGTAAGAAGATTCTCTGCTTTTTACTGATCACTCTTCATTTCCTGAAAAAGTTGAAGAGTAAGAAGTTTCTCTGTTTTTTACTGATCATTGGGAAGGAATATAGAAAACATCAAATATGGCCCCACTTGAATACTTTTGCCCCAGCCTCTTGTTTTTCACTTCTTTTCTGCGGTGACTTAGCATACATATGCCAGGAAATTGGAAACGGATTTGCTCACTTCCCAATAAGAAAACTTTCGATGACAGGTCCAATGTTGGACTAGCTTATCAAAGAAAAATTCCTCCTCCTTTGAAAGTCCAAAAGACAAGGGAGATACCCCGAGTAAGCCAATCGATTTAGACGACGCTGAATTCCGAGGAAGGAATCATGTGCCAAGGAGAACATGGCATCATACTCACCCTCGAAAAGGAATTCACCCGGAGGGAGATTGGTCGCGCCATCTGTTTTGCGCCTACGGTTGTAACCTCCTCGTTAGTTCTATTTCTTGCGTGTGTGTGAGTGTGTGCAGTCTCTTGTTATATGTAACGTCGGGCCTTTGTCCTTTGATCTAAAAAAAATGGCACGCATTGATTCGGTAAGACCAACTCCTGCAATATTTTTTCTCATCAGCCATAAATATACAAGTCAAATCACTTGCAATAGTTCTAGAAAGTCTCGACACAAGCAAGCATTGTCACCAAACTAATACATACTTATGAGATGAGAACTTCCATGGTCTAAAAAGTATTTGGTTAGCAGTCCGCGGTTCCAATTTATTTTGAAAAGGCCAACCAATCTATTGGTCATCAACAATGGTGCAAAGAATCCCAACATTAATAAAAATTACAAATAGTTCTTCGGACCACCTAGCGACAACTACAAACAGTGAAGCGAGCCGAAGGCGCGCTGCCGTCCTCACCCTTCCCTCACTGGAGCCGAGTAAAACTTGTCGTAGTAGAGCTTTGATGTAGTAGACAGACGGGAAGTCGTGCTGCTAAGACCCCAAAAGACTAGCATACCAGAGTAACCATCGCCAATGATGACAATGTTAGATCGGAATGGGCAAACCTACAACCACACGGACAAACATGAAAACGGTCTAGATCCCAAAAGATCCGCCGGACAAACAAGGCAGTATGTCTGAACAATTTAACCATACATCTTTGGAATTCTTATTAAACTAACTCACCCAAACACATCACCTCCTTTCAGCTATTTGTGATGGGCCAATATCAGAAAGCTTGCAATCTTTCTAGATGAACTGTGTGAAACATATTGGAGGAATGAGCAACCAGTATTCACAGGGGGACCAAAGGCCAGTACATGTACATGTGAGGTAAAGTGTGATACGTCTCAAACGTATCTATAATTTACGATGTTCCATGTTGTTTTCATGCCAATTGCTACATGTTTTCTATACACTTTATAACATTTTTATGGATTTCCTCGGACTAACCTATTAACAAGATGGCACAACGCCAGTTCCTGTTTTCTGCCTTTTTGGTTTCAGAAAAATTGTTCTGAAAATATTCTCGGAATTGGACGAAACGAAAACACAGGGTCCTATTTTTCTGTTACGTACACGGAGCCCAGTGAAGACCCGGAGGGGGGCCACAGGGTGGCCACACCATAGGGCGGCGCTGCCCCCCTTGGCCGCGCCACCAGGTGGTGTGGCCCCCTAGCCACTCACCGACACCGCCCTTCCGCTTATTTAATCTCCTTCTCGGGAAAAACCTAAATACCCGAACCTCCATCCACGAAAAGTTCCGTAGCCGCCGTCATCGTCAACCCTAGTTCGGGAGGGTTATGAAGCTCTCCCCGGCACCCTACCGGGAGGGAAAATCATCACCGGAGGTCTCTACATCACCATGTCTGCATCCAGAGTGATGCGTGAGTAGTTCATTCTTGGACTACGGGTCCATAACAGTAGCTAGATGGTTGTCTTCTCCTCTTTATGCCACCATGTTTAGATCTTGTGAGCTGCCTAACATGATCAAGATCATCTGTTTGTAATGCTACATGTTGTGTTTGTTGGGATCCGATGAATATTGAGTGCTATGTCAAGTCTATTATCAATCTATCATGTTTATGTTATTTATGATCTTGCATGCTCTCCGTTACTTGTAGATGCTCTGGCCAAGCTGATGCTTGTATCTCCAAGCAGTGGCGGATCCACCCTTGAGCTGTGGGGTCGGCCGACCCCACAGCTTTTTGGCAAATCCTTTGTATTTGTGTATATTTTATATAGAAAATAATTTAAAACAAGAGAAATTTAGTGATGATTTTGGTATTTTACCCCACAGGTTTAGCTTCCTGGCTCCGCCGCTGTCTCCAACAGGGAGTATTTATGCTCGATAGTGGGTTCATGAAAGTGCATTCTCGATATCTCGCTGTTTTGTGTGTTTGTTAACAACATGAAGAAGTTACTAACCGTGTGTGCTACTTTGTCAAAGGATTTAGTCTTAAATCAGCACATATACGGTATCGAAGAAATGGTGAAGAAATCGAAGACCAACGAACCTTTCCGAGCCAGAAAAGGGTTTTTTAGTGCGCATCCGGATTATTTCGGATGGAATCCGGGAGTCCGGATTCAGTCCGGACGAGTCCGAGTGCAACGCGAAAATCTCTGTTGCAATCCGGATTATTCCGGGTGAAATCCGGGAGTCCGGACTGAGTCCGACTGCAACGGGATTTTCTCTGTTGCAATCCGGACTCAGTCCGGACGAATCCGACTGCAACGTAAAATTCTCCGTTGCAATCCGGATTCAGTCCGGACGAATCCGGGTGTCCGGAAAAATCCGGAGCAATCCGGGATGGTCGCATTTTGGGCAGAAAAACGGCTAGTTTGAGTGGGGCCTATAAATAACCCCTCTCTTTCTTCCCCAAGGGTCAGCTCCACCAGCATTGAAGACTCCATTGATTGAGCTCACCCACCAAGTTAGATCTCTCTCCTCCTCCACTCAAACTTGTTGATTCTTTGAGGATTGAAGGAGGACCACCGGATCTACATCTTCACCAACCGGATTTCCATTTCCCTCTCATTTGCTTGAGAGATCTTGGCTTAGGGTTTCCTCTTGTGGAGAACCTAAGCTTCTTGTTCTAGTGGTGATTCAAGAAGAGTTTGGGAGCCCCCAATTAAGTTGTGGGTGTGTGCCCCAAGTGTTTGTAAAGGATTCGATCCCCGCCTCAAAGGGGTTCAATAGTGAGAGGTGAACTAGGCCTTTGTGGCGCAAGTTCATCGGAGAATAGGGTGAGGCCTTAGTGGCGTTGAGTAGGCCTTCGTGGCGAGCTCACACCCCTCCAACGAGACGTACTCCCCTAAAAAGGAGGAACTCGGGAATACATCGTGTCTCCGTGTGCTTCCATCGGTTACCTCGGTCCTCCCTCATTACTTACTCGCACTCGTAGCTTTTATTGTAGTACTTGTTGTATTAATTGTTGTCCTAGTTGCATTAATTGCTTGCCTTGTCATATAGGTAAATTCACCATTAGTTGCACAATCTAGAGAATTTACCTTCTTGTCAAGCCTAAACTTTAAGAAAAATTAAAATTGGTCGTAGCACCTATTCACCCCCTCTAGGTGCCCATACTTTACTTTCAATTGGTATCAGAGCCTCGGCTCTTCTATCGGGATTAACCGCCTAAGAGTTTAAGTATGGGAGATGATTTGGTCGATGCTCCGTCCGTTAACAATGTGACCAAGGATGATCTCAATGCTTTGAGAAATTCATTGACCTCATCCATAGACACAAAATTTGATTAGTTGCGTCAACTCATGGCGCAACTCCTCAAAGGCAAAACACCGGAGGTTGTCGAATCATCCCTTCCGGAAGAACCGGAGGGTGCCAAGAATGGGGTAGATGGTGATCCACATAAAATGCTTCCGCCGAACAATCCGCTAAGAAGGGTACAGGTGGAGAGGAAGGATATCGCGCCGTTGAAGGCCGATATTCACCCGATCCCCCCATCCCTCATCCTCATATAATCCCTAGAGGAGATCCACCTAAAATTGATGCTTTTTCCTTTCGTGAATGGCAATACTACATGGAGACTCACTTGAACTCTTCTTGTATAGATCTTTGGAGGATCACTCGTGACGGATACAAGCCATTTGATCCCAAGAATCTCACAAGAAGAGAAGCCGTAGATTGCCAACTCAACTACACGGCCTTGTCCATCCTTCAACAAGCCGTGGGTCCCAACCACATGCCACATCTTCAACACTTCTCCACCGCCAAAGAAACATGGGATGCTCTTGTCATCATGTTCGCTGGGAATGAGAGCATGCAAAGAAATCGGTATGATGCCTTGACCAATGAGGCCGAAGGATTTTTCATGCGTGATGGAGAAGATCATGTTGACATGTATCGGAGACTCAAAACACTTGCCACCGCCTTCTCTAGTGCGGGTGCCAAGTATATTGATGATGCTTGGATCAAGAGAAAGTACATGATTGCCGTGATGCCATTTGAGGGCACGGACTTGAAGAGCATTCAAGGAAGACATGATTTCTCCTCCATGACCTCAACTCAAGTGATGCAAGAATTGTGCTCCTACAAAGTGCAAACCAAGAATGCGCTTGACAACCGTGCTAGGGCCATTGGAATGCATCAAGGAGCATCCGTTGCTTTGAAGGCCAAGGTGTTGTCAAGGGAGGTTGATAATGAAGAAGAAGGAGAAGAGGCGTTGCCTCCTTTGAAGGAACAAGACTATGATCCCGTTCTAAAGGATCTCATTGCTCTCACCGTGCAAAAGTTTTGGAGCAATCCTCCCAAGGGCAAGAAATTTGTTGAGGAGAAGACCAAGTCTCGCTATGGAAATGATGGGGCTCAAAAAGTGAGATCTTGCTTCAATTGTCAAGATAAGCATCACTTCATCGCGGAGTGCCCTTATGAGAATAGAGAGCTCCATAGTGGCAAGCTCATTCGCAAGGACAAGTCCAAGGTTGAGTACAAGAAACCTCACTTCAAGAAGAAGCCGTTCAACAAGAAGTCTCCCACCAAGTTTGTGCTCTTGACTCAAGAGGAGTATGATTCCGAGAGTGATGAAGAAGAAGAAACCACAAGTGACGTGGCCGCTCTAGCTATTGCTTCTACTCCATCATCTTCATCCCTCTTCGAATCCCCCAATGACGATCTCCCTCAATGTAATGCCAAGTGCTTCATGGCTAAGGCCACGGAGGTATCTCTCTCTCCCAACTCTAAGACCCCTAGTGAACTAGAACATCTTGCTAGTCTTAGAGAAGAAGAAGAAAGGGTCTCCTTGGAACACTTTATGTCTAACATGCAAGGAGAGACCAAGAAGTACGTTGAGTATCTCATGAGGCAATTGGGAGAGGCCCAAGATGCTCTTGAGAATAAAGGTGAGGTTGAGAGAAGGGATGCGGATGAAATTGCATCTCTCTCTATGACTCTTGAGGAAGAGCATGATGGTGGAGTTTCTCTAGAGGATGAACTTGAATCAATTGAATTAACTCATAATGAAATTGTCTCAAACATCACTAAGGAACGTGATCTTGCTATTGCTAAATATAAAAAGGCTAAAAAGGATAAGGTCGAGTTTGGGGTTGGTCATGGTAAACTAACCGAGGAGTTTGAAAAGCTAACCGAGGCTCACAAAGCTTTGGAAAGCCAACACTCATCCCTCAAAGAGTTGCATGAACAACTTCAAACTCAACTTAATCAAACTAACAATGCTAGCACCTATACTTCTTCTTGTGATCATGCAAATATTATTGAGGAAAATTCTAGTTTGAAGAATGAGCTAGCAAGACTCAAGGGTAAAGACCCACAAGTTGTGACATTTGTGACCCCTTCCCCATAAATGGTTGCACCTAACTCTAATGCGGTCATTGCTAGACCACAATTGAGTGCACCAAGGCAACAAGTGGGCAAGCAAGGTCTAGGCTATGTAGCCAACAACAAGAAGAAGAAGAAGAAGACCAACAATGGTGCTTCGAGTGGTGTTGTCATTAGGGATAACACTACTCCTAGTACACCCGCTCAAGCTAATAACATTGCCTCGAGTAGTAGTGTCATGAGGGACAACACTACCCGTAGCACTTCCGCGGGAACTAACAATCGACACCATTTCTTATATGTTGATTATTATGGTGTTGTGCAAGCTAAATATGTTGGTCCTATTGAGGGTTTCATTGACTATACTATTTGGGTTCCAAAGACCCTTGTTTCTAACATGAAGGGACCCATCTCGGGTCCTAACTCTAGTCAATGATCTCTTGCAGGGCTATGCTTCCGGTGGGACTAAATGTATTCTCGATAGTGGGTGCACTAATCATATGACCGGAAGCAAAGAGCTTGTGACGGAGTTGCGACCAAATGACATCCAAGCAACCATAAGTGCAACCGTCACTTATGGAGACTCGTCCAAGTCTAAGGTATCCGGGTTCGGCAAGGTTGTGGTGGCTCCCGATATAACTATCGTGAACGTCATGCTTGTCAAATCCCTTGGTTACAATTTACTTTCCGTCCGCTCTCTTGGAAAGATGGGTTTTTCCGTCTTTTTCGATGGTGATATTGTGGTCCTTTTGAGGAGCAAGACTCTTGACGTCGCTCACATGGGACATGTTGAAAATGATTTGTTCGTGGTGGACTTTTCGAAGTCAACCGACTCTCAAGCAATGTGTCTTTTCGGGAAGGCGGACTTGGGATGGTTGTGGCATCGCCGCCTATCCCATGTCAACATGAGAACTTTGCAAATTCTTCACAAAGTTGGCCTTATTGTCGGACTAAAAGAAAATGTTTCCTTTGCAAAGGATCGCGTCTGTAGATCGTGTGTTGAAGGGAAGATGCATGACATCGTGCACAAGGCCAAGACTATTATCTCATCAAAGAGGATCTTGGAGCTTCTCCATGTTGATCTCTTTGGTGCCGTGCCCGAGGCAAGTCTTGGCGGCAAGAAGTATTGCTTGGTGATTGTCGATGATTATTCAAGATACACTTGGGTTTATTTCTTCAAGTGCAAGAGTGAAACTCAACAAACCATCATCGACTTCTCCAACGAAGTGCAACGTCAACACAATGTGCAAATCATGGCTATTAGGAGTGATAATGGCTCGGAGTTCAAGAACTATACATTGAATCAATTTCTTAGTGAAGAAGGCATTCGTCATCAATACTCCGCCACTTACACTCCTCAACAAAATGGTGTTGCCGAAAGGAAGAATCGCACTCTCTTGGATATGGCAAGGACCATGTTGGCGGAGTACTCTTCTCCTCAATATTTATGGGCCGAGGCCATATCCACCGCATGCCACTCCTCCAACCGCCTCTACATCCGCAAAGGCTTGGACAAGACCCCATATGAGATCCTCACCGGCAACAAGCCCAACGTCTCCTACTTCCGTGTATTCGGTTGTAAGTGCTTCTATTTGATCAAGGGTATTAGGTTGTCTAAATTTCAATCCAAAACTATTGAGGGTATTTTTGTTGGTTACGGTGCCGAATGCCACACTTATAGAGTCTATGACAAAGCCTCACGGATTGTCATAGAATCTTGTAGTGTGGTTTTCGAGGAAAATGACGGCTCCCAAGTGGCGCAATTCCATGTTTCTAATGTAGATGTTGAAATGCCTCAAGAAGCCATAGGAAGGATGGGTGTGGGATTTTTCCGCCCCATCGAGGGACACCTTATGGCGACTCGAGAAGGACTATGCTCTACTCAAGTGGAGCCCTCCTCTAAAATAGAAGATCAAGCCATGGAGCAAACTATTACACCTAACCAAGAACATATTCAAGACCCTCCTCTCATTGATCAAGTGACTCCGCAAGCCGTACCCACTCCTCTCACTAATGCGAGTCAAGATCAATGCCAAGATCAACCATCCTCTTCATCCTCTCCTCAAGTTGAAGCTAGTGTTGAAGATGTTGATGATGATGATGATCAAGGCCAAGTTGGTCAAGATGGGGACCCAAATGATCAAGATTATCAAGTGATTCCTCCTCGCAATAATGAGGAGATCGAAGCCCGTCGCATCAAAAGGATAAGAAGAGCTTTGAAGCAAATTGATGCCCAAGACGACAAGGTCTTGGAGGATGTTCAAACTAGAAGATCTACAAGAAGGCAATTGGCTCATTTTTGTGAGCATCAAGCTCATATCTCTATGGTGGAGCCTAAGAAAGTGTATGAAGCTCTTGAGGACTCCGATTGGGTTGAAGCTATGCATGATGAGCTCAATAACTTTGAGCGCAACAAAGTTTGGAGATTGGTTGAGAAGACCAAGGATTGCCACAATGTTATTGGCACGAAGTGGATTTTCAAGAACAAGCAAGATGAGCATGGCATTGTCATTAGGAACAAGGCAAGATTGGTTGCTCAAGGTTACACCCAAGTTGAAGGCATTGACTTTGATGAAACCTACGCACCCGTGGATCGCCTTGAGTCCATCCGTATCCTCCTTGCTTATGCATCCTCTCATAATTTCAAATTGCAACAAATGGATGTGAAAAGTGATTTCTTGAATGGTCCACTAAAAGAGGAGCTATATGTTAAGCAACCTCCGGGGTTCGAGAATCTCAACTTTCCTAACCACGTTTACAAACTTGACAAGGCTCTCTATGGTCTCAAACAAGCACCTCGTGCTTGGTATGAGAACCTTAGGGAGTTGTTAGATGATCGTGGTTTTGAAGTTGGGAAGATTGACCCCACTCTCTTCACCAACAGAGTAAAGGGAGAGATTTTCATATGCCAACTATATGTGGACGATATCATCTTTGGCTCAACTAACCAAGCTTTCAATAATGAGTTCTCTAAGCTTATGACTGACAGGTTCGAGATGTCTATGATGGGTGAGCTTAAATTCTTCCTTGGCTTTGAGATCAAGCAATTGGCCCGTGGGACTTTCATTTCTCAAGCCAAGTATACCCAAGATATGATCAAGAGTTTTAATTTCCAAGATGCTAAGATCAAGACATCTCCTATGCAAGTCAAGTGCCATCTATCTCGTAATCCAAAAGGGAGTAAGGATGTGGATCAAAAGCTTTATCGTTCTATGATTGGTTCTTTGCTCTATCTTTGTGCATCTAGGCCCGATATCGTTTTGAGTGTAGGTGTGTGTGCAAGGTATCAAGCGGCTCCTAAGGATAGCCATTTGATGGCGGTCCATCTTTCGTTTGGTTCATACCCCAAGATTTGGTTTGTGGTACCCAAAGGGGGCACAATTTTCTCTCAATGGATATACGGATTCCGATTGGGCAGGTGATCAAGATGATAGGAAGTCTACTTCCGGGGCTTGCCAATTTCTTGGTAGGTCCCTAGTGAGTTGGTCTTCCCAGAAGCAAAATTGCATATCCCTCTCCACCGCCGAAGCCGAGTATGTTGCCGCCGCAAGTGCATGCACTCAATTGTTATGGATGAGGAAAACTCTCAAGGAGTATGGAGTTCATTTAGATAAGGTTCCTCTTTTGTGTGACAATGAAAGTGCCATCAAAATTGCATACAATCCGGTGCAACATACAAGGACCAAACACATTGAGATCCGCCACCACTTCATCCGTGACCATGTGGCAAGAGGAGACATTGCACTATCTTATATGCCCACAAAGGACAATCTTGCGGATATTTTCACGAAGCCACTTGACGATGCAAGATTCTTGTTCTTGAGGAATGAACTAAATGTGATTGATTCTAGGAGTTTGACTTGAAGATCTTGCACACACCCCTATAGTTGAAACTTGGTTGAGCTTAGGTGTAGGCATGGACATAGGGGGAGTGTTATCCTAACACATTGGGTTCTCCCTCCCCCGTTATGCCCATAGCAAAAATTTCATTGTTATCTCTCTATTTCTAATGTTGAATTGTGAGCTTCAATGTTGAGTATTGGCAATGCCCCCAAGATATATCTTCGCGGTTGCATACCATGAACTCTTACATGGTGGCTTAGGCCACCAACCTCTTCCCATGTGAAGAGTTGGTTCTTAGTTGGATATCTTGTGGTTATTGTGTTATCCTTCCGAATACTACTTATCGTTGCTATTTCGATCTTATTTGCCTTTTTCCCCGAGAAGTAAGTCTAGGAAACCTAACCCCTTGTGTTTTGCTCTATTTGTCCTCTATCATGTTCATCTAAAGCATATGCCTTACTCCACACATCATCACATCTTTCCCAGCTTGTCAAACTGTCTTTTTTTGGTTTGGTTTGGCCTTTTCTGGCCTGTCCCGGATTCATTCCGGACCTGTCCCGGATTTTTCCGAGTAGGTCGGATTGGGTCCGGATTTTTCCGGTAGCCGGATTTTTCCGGGCCAAATCCGGATGAGACAGTTTTCCTTATAAATACCCCCACACGCACGGGAGGCAGTTTTCTTTCCACTTCCCCCACCCCTTCCATGCCCTAGCCACCAAAATCCGCGGTTTTCGTCCCCGTTACCCCTAGGGAGGATTGTTTGATCTTTCCTTCGGTCAAGGACTTCCCCATGGAAGGTATTGTGTTTGGCATCTCGTCTTTTTCGTTTTTGTTGGTTGTTTTTGGCTCTAGATGAAATCTCACCTAGGTTTGATCTAGATCTAAGTTCTATCAACATGTTCTTCATGCCAATCCGTACTAGATGCCATGGATTCGCAGATCTAGTCTAACCACATCACAATCTAGACTTAGATCCATCTCAAATCTCGTGCCTATCCCATGATGTTCCAGCACTTAGAACACCTCTAGGATCATCCCTTTGGTACCCCTAATCGTTTGGAACAATTGTTGAGTCAAAATTTCGAGTTTTTGGCATTGTTTCGAGTCAGATCGTGGAGCCCGGATTCCATCCGGACCAGTCCGACCCAGTCGGATTCGTCCGGACTGAATCCGGATTTTTCCGGGCTCAGCCGGAAAATTCCGGCCCTCCGGATTCTGTCCGGATGCTGCCAGAATTTCTGAGATTTTGCACTGTTTTAAGCCGTTAGAGTTCCTTTTGTTACCATTTGGCATATGCACTTATCTTCTGCTGTTCCTATGTCCTCTATTCATAGGTGACAGCTCACGACTCGGTACCAAGAGGAAGCAGTTGGCTGGTAGGGGTGCTCGTCCCGTCAGGGGGCGCACCGCTCATGGAGGTGGTAACCGTGATGATCCGGAGGAGAGGGTTCCCACTCTAGACCTTGCTAGTTGCTCTATCACTCAGTGGAAGCATATCAAGAGGAAGAATCCTTACCGCTTTCTCACCTCCACCTGTGATGATCCTTGTTTCTGGACCAATCTCCAGCTCAAGTGTTGGGATGAGTTCTACTCAGTTGCTCGTCCTATTGTCTGAAAGCAGTCCAAGATTGACATGGATTTCTATAACCAGCACAAGTACACTGATCTCCGTCATGTGCATGGTTGTCTTTCAAAGATGGGTCTGATTCCTCTGCATGACATTGAGTGTGAGTTTTGCCCAGACTTGGTTTCCCAGTTCTACTGTACTTTCCATGCCCATGGTGATGCTTGCCGTACTGTGACTTGGATGACTGGGGACACGAAGATCACTAGCAACTTGGGTGAGTGGGCAGAGGCTCTTGGATACATGTGGACCTACACTTATGCTAATCATGGGTTCAAGATCCATGAAAATTCTGAGTTTGACAACTCCAGCCTGGCTTTCTGCTATCCTCCTGATGCTCAGGGCAAGACTCTGCCTTTCAACTCCGCTATGTATCCATACTACAATCTGCTGTCCAAGATCTTCCGCAACACTATTATGGTCAAGGCTGGTGATAAGTCTGCCATCAGGGCTTACATGGTGAACCTCATGTTCATCACTAGGCCTCAGAACCAGAGGAAGATCGACGTGATGGATTTCATATACCGTGAGGTGTGCCTCGAAGTCTGTGAGAAGAGGAAGCCTGCTTTTAGTCCACTGGTTCAGAGTTTCATCAATCACAAGGTGGGGGCTGAGATCATGGATTCCTATCCCGTGGTCAAAGGGAAGAAGATGGTTCCCTCTCTCATTCGTGGCGTGGAGATTCCGGAGTACACTAGGACCAAGTCCAAATCTCCTATGGCCACCCCTTCTGCTTCCACGAGTGGTGGTGGTGCCTCCCAGCGTCCTCCCAGTGGCATTTCCAAGTTCTTCAAGACTATGTTCAACATGTGCAGTGACACCAGGGCAATTGCTCATGAGGCAAGAGAGTTGGCTAAGGAGACCCACCGCATTCAGAACTCCGACCGCCGAGCTGCTGGGATTCAGTTGCCTGATGATCCTCCTTCTCTTGAGCCCACTGTATATGTGCCAGTTCAGATGCCTGAGATCCATGACGAGGACTTCTACTTTGGTGTGGCTGCTGCTGATGATGAGGTTGAGGTTGAGGATGAGGAGTCAGGGTCTGCTGAAGATGACTTTGATTCTGTTGGGCTTGGTGGTGATGGTGCTCGTGAGCCGGAGGAGGAAGAAGAAGAAGACAAGGATGATGATGAGGAAGACGACGCGTGATTTCGTGGGACGTTAGTTGGACTCGTTTTCCCTTTTTGGCGTCTTGATGCCAAAGGGGGAGAAGGAGTCCCCATATTAGGATTCCACGGGCTTTGCAAGGGTTGGGGCACAAGTGTTTTGCCTTTTGATTTCGATCTTATAGGCTTGTGCTCCGGTATCTCTATTTCTGTTTCTTTCGTTTGAAACTTCGTACTATTTGTGTGGAACCTCGTGACGTATTCGTGTCACCCTACCCCGTGGTTATGGTTATGCTACTATTATCGTGCGTGATATTATATCTATCATTATCTATGCATGTTGTATGAACTTGTTTAGACGGCTTGGTGTCTAAAACATAGGGGGAGCAAAGCCTATAAAGTGTGTGCCTCACGTCACACATCGAGGAAGAACTCCGTCTATTTTTTGGACACCATTTCTTTTAGTTCATATTGTTTTCTCCCCGTGAAATCTTCATGTTGTCATCAAACACCAAAAAGGGGGAGATTGAATGTGCATTCTCGATATCTCGCTGTTTTGTGTGTTTGTTAACAACATGAAGAAGTTACTAACCGTGTGTGCTACTTTGTCAAAGGATTTAGTCTTAAATCAGCACATATACGGTATCGAAGAAATGGTGAAGAAATCAAAGACCAACGAACCTTTCCGAGCCAGAAAAGGATTTTTCAGTGTGCATCCGGATTATTCCGGATGGAATCCGAGAGTCCGGATTCAGTCCGGACGAGTCCGAGTGCAACGCGAAAATCTCTGTTGCAATCCGGATTATTCCGGGTGAAATCCGGGAGTCCGGACTGAGTCCGGACGAGTCCGACTGCAACGGGATTTTCTCTGTTGCAATCCGGACTCAGTTCGGACGAATCCGACTGCAACGTAAAATTCTCTGTTGCAATCCGGATTCAGTCCGGACGAATCCGGGTGTCCGGAAAAATCCGGAGCAATCCGGGATGGTCGCATTTTGGGCAGAAAAACGGCTAGTTTGAGTGGGACCTATAAATAGCCCCTCTCTTTCTTCCCCAAGGGTCAGCTCCACCAGCATTGAAGACTCCATTGATTGGGCTCACCCACCAAGCTAGATCTCCCTCCTCCTCCACCCAAACTTGTTGATTCTTTGAGGATTGAAGGAGGACCACCAGATCTACATCTTCACCAACCGGATTTCCATTTCCCTCTCATTTGCTTGAGAGATCTTGGCTTAGGGTTTCCTCTTGTGGATAACCTAAGCTTCTTGTTCTAGTGGTGATTCAAGAAGAGTTTGGGAGCCCCCAATTAAGTTGTGGGTGTGTGCCCCAAGTGTTTGTAAATGATTCGATCCCCGCCTCAAAGGGGTTCAATAGTGAGAGGTGAACTAGGCCTTTGTGGCGCAAGTTCATCGGAGAATAGGGTGAGGCCTTAGTGGCGTTGAGTAGGCCTTCGTGGCGATCTCACACCCCTCCAACGAGACGTACTCCCCTAAAAAGGAGGAACTCGGGAATACATCGTGTCTCCGTGTGCTTCCGTCGGTTACCTCGTTCCTCCCTCATTACTTACTCGCACTCGTAGCTTTTATTGTAGTACTTGTTGTATTAATTGTTGTTCTAGTTGCATTAATTGCTTGCCTTGTCATATAGGTAAATTCACCATTAGTTGCACAATCTAGAGAATTTACCTTCTTGTCAAGCCTAAACTTTAAGAAAAATTAAAATTGGTCGTAGCACCTATTCACCCCCCCTCTTGGTGCCCATACTTTACTTTCAGTTCATGACTTCCTTTCATATGTGCTCGAGTGACAGAAACGTGACGGATGGGTGATGTGCTGTTGCCATTTGGAAGAAAACAATAATGCTTTGTCTAATGATAAATTCTATTGTTTACATTATGCACTTTACTTAATTCAATAATCTGTTGCTTGCAACTTAATACCCAAAGTCTGCTTGGATTACGTTCTGAGGGTGGATTATTAGTCATAGATGTAGTTGGATTACGGTCTATGAATTATGTTGTAATGCCCGCATGAATCTCATAGTAATCATCACGTCTTGCATATGCACTACGGTGCAGCCTTTATTTATGTCAATTGCCCAGCTGTAATTTGTTTACTAGCATGTTATCTATCTTTTATGGAGATACACCACTAGTGAACTGTGAACCACGGTCCATTATTTTATACTGATAATACAACCTACTGCAAGCACTGCTCTTTTTTAGTGCAATGATTGTTATCTTTTCATTCACTACAAACATGCCCTGCTTTCCACTCTATACGTTTAATCCTTTGTTTTCAGCAAAACCGGTGAGAGTGACAACCTCACTATTTCGTTGGGGCAAAGTATCTTGGTTGTGTTGTGTGCAGATTCCATGTTGCTGCTGAGCCGGTAGTGCGTCCTGCCAACATCAACTGTCAACAACCTTCAGAAGTGATTTATTTCTCTTACTGGTCGATTCAACTTTGGTTTCTTTCTGAGGGAAAACTTGCTGATGTACTCTTCATACCATACACTTGGGGTCTCCCAACGAGTGTACATCTACGCGCATCAAAGTGCAGGAAATCCCATATACATGGGTGAAAGAGAATTTCTATCCTATTTGTTTTGATGTTTGTTAACAACATAATGAGCAATCTAATGTGTGCTAAGTATTGCAGGAGGTTAACTTTATTTTGATCATGATTTAATCACCTAAGTTCCCCTTTGTCGAGGACAAAAGAATCTCCTTCAGATTTCAAGCTGTTCTAGGCTTTTCTTCCTAGACCGGTATTACCGGGCTCCGTCCGGTACTACTGGCGATTCCAGGGGCTGGAGAAATTGGCGTTGTGGCTGGTCTACCTCAACGGGCGGTACTACCGGGCCTGCCCGGTACTACCGTGTAAGGCGGTACTATCAGCTCTGCCCTGTACTACCACAACTTCCAGAGCCCAGGGCCTCTCCAGGATTCTCAGGCTACGACGTGCGCCGGTACTACCGGACGGACTCGGTAGTACCGGTAAAAGCCGTACTATTGGGGTTGTCCGGTCGTTCCGCCTGATCCAGAGCGTGGGGAGTGCTCGAAGTAGAAGACTGAGGTCCCAAGACCGTTACTACTGCCCCCGTGCGGTACTACCGGCTTTGGCCTCTTTCCTGAAGATCCCTGCGTTGACTTGGCTGATACAACCAGTACTACCAGACAATATCCCGTACTACCGGGCTTGGCAATAAATGCTCAAACGGTCAGATTTGGTGAGAGGGGTATAGATAACCCAGCCCCTTCTTCTCCAAGAGGTTAGCCCGTCCAACATTGAAGGCACTATTTATTGAGCTTACAAAAAGCTAGATTTCACCCATCTCCTCCAACCAAACTCGTTGATCTTCAGAGGAGTGAAGGAGAAGACCCTAATCTACATCTTCACCAAACCGTTCTTCATTTCCCCCTCATTCTCTTGAGGGATTTGAGTCTAGGGCTTCCTTGTGAAAACCCTAGACCTCCATTGTTACTCACTTCTTGTTTGTGATATATTCTTGGTGTTCTTGAGAGCCCCCAATTCGGTTGTGGCTGTGTGCCTCAAGCTTATTGTAAAGGCTCCAGATTCCGCCTCGAAGGATTTCATATTGGAAGGTGAACTCGGTCTTTGTGGCGAAGTTCATCGGAGAATAGAGTGAGGCCTTTGTGACGTTGAGTAGGCCTTCCTGGCGAAACTCGCACCCCTCTAACGACACGTACTCTCCTAAAAAGGAGAAATTCGGGAATACATCCTTGTCTCCGCGTGTTTCCACTTATGTTACTTCTATCCTTTAGCTTTACTTTGTGTTTGTATCTAGCTTAGTGTATTCCTTGCCATATAGGTAAATTCATCTTAGTTGCATATCTAGAGAATTAACCTTTGTGTCAAGGCTAAAATCGAAAAAGTATTAAAATTGTAGGTAGTACCTATCCAACCCCCTCTAGGTGCCCATACAATTCGTTCAATTGGGGATATATAGGAAAGAGGGCTATACATCTCTAACCCCCTCAAACTCATGGTGGGTCAACAACACTGAGTTTGGAGAGAAAGAACCCGTGTTGCGCTCTAGTCTAGCCCCCATGACGAAATCCACCAACTGTAACTTGGAAGGCACACACTAAAGATCAATAACCCAATCCTGCACAACAACACACACAAAGGAGGCATATACACCGATGTGTGTGGTGAGCAGTGAGCTCATGCTTCACAGGTCACACGTAATGCGGATAGCACTTGTACTGTCTAACAATAGGGGAGTCGGTGCACCGAGAGAAACACCAAAATCCTCTAGTAACCAGTTAACCAGGTCACCTCATCCGTCAAGAGAGCCATCACTCGCAACTTAGCCTCTACACTCGAACGGAAAACCACGGTCCAATTCTTTGTCTTCTAGGCAATCAGAGAGCCACCAAGAAAAACACAGTAAGAAGAAAGTGACCGGCAATCCAAAATATCACTAGCCCACGTATCATCATAGTAGGTTGGGAGATGGAATAAGTAAAGAAAAGGCGGCGAGAGATCGTTCCATAGAGATCACATAGAACACGAATGAGGTGAATATAATGGACCGAGGTGGGAGTAGAAACGAAATGACTCAGAATATGGATACGATAGAAAATATCTGGACGAGTGAAAACTAGATAGACAAGACTCCCAACAAGGTGGCAATAGCGTGTGGGATTAGAAAGAGGATCTCCATCAAAAGCACGATGGTGAACGTCAAGCTCCATAGCTGTCTCAGCCGTGTGCTCATCATCAAGAGCGACACGAGCAAGGAGATCCTGGATGTACTTATCTTGGGAGATCTGAAAGCCATCAGAGGTATAAGAAACCTCAATTCCAAGGAAGTAACGGAGAGGAACAAGACCAGGCATAAGAAACTGCTCACGGAGACAACCTTAACAAAGGCAATGTACTCAGAGTTGTCACCAGTGATGATCATGTCATAAACATATAGGAGGAGAAGTGTCTGGCCACGAGGGGAGGTGTGGACAAACAACACTGAATCATGGTCACTAGGCGAGAAGCCAGCAACAGTCAAAACAGAGGAAAAACGCTCAAACCAGGCACATGGGCTTGTTTACGGCCATAGAGAGAGCGCCAAAGGCGGCAGATAATTCCATCACAAACATAATATCCGGGTGGTGGCTGCATATAAACATCCTCACACAACTCACCATTGAGGAAAGCATTCTGAACATCAAATAGAGACACAGACCAATGACGAACATAAGACACAGTAAGAAGAGTGTGGACGGTAGACATATGTGCCACATGAGCGGAAGTCTCATCATAGTCACATCCCTGCTCCTGCAGAAAGCCACGAGCCACAAGACGAGCTTTGTAATGCTCAAGATAACTATCAGAGCGAGTCTTAATCTTATACACCCACTTGCATGTGATGGGACAAGTACCAGGAGGAGGAGAAACCAGATCTCACGTGCTAGTGCGCTCAAGCGCACCAATCTCTTCGGCCATCGCAAGCTGCCATTCGGGATGAGCAACAACATCCCGATAAGAAGTGGGCTCAAGGATAGTGGAAAGACCAGAATGAGTGGGGGAATAGTGATCAGGTGGAACGGGAGGCCGAGCATGCAAGTTATGAACCGGTGTAGAAGGGGAATACGGTGCCCCAGAGTGAGAAGGCGCATCGGTAGGATCATCCACAACACAAGGATGAGTAGAATAATGAAAAGCAAAGGGAGAAAGAGGAGGAGGCACCAGAGGTGAGGAAGGCGAGGGAGGCATCGGGGATGAGGATGGAGATGGAGGTGGAGAGGGAGGAGGGAAAGATGACATCAGAGCCGTATCAGGAACATGAGGTCTCAAAGAAGGCATGGGAACATGAGAAACTGAGAAGGTGTATCAGGGAAGTGAAGAAAGATATATCCGCCACATAAAGGTCAAGGAGGAAGGAAGCAAGTAGAATTGACGAGACTCATCAAAAGTCACATCATGTGAAATGTGCATACGACGACCAACATGGTCCCAACACCTATAACCCTTATGCTCATCACTATATCCAAGATATATACACTCAAAGGACTGAGCGGTAAGTTTGGTGCGTTCACGTGGAGCAAGAAGAACATAGAAAACCCACCAAACAACCGAAGTGCCGAGTAATTAGGAGATCGTTCATAAAGACGCTCCATAGGAATACCACCTTGCAAGGCAACCGATGGCTAACTGTTGATGAGATAGGTAGAAGCAGAATAGCCTCAACCCAAAAGTGAGGTAGAAGAGAGGCAACAATCATCATCGCAGAAGCTGTCTCAAGGAGGTGGCGATGCTTGCGCTCGGCCACCCTATTCTTAGCATGGGCGCCAGGACTAGAGAGCTGGATGAGATTACCATGCTTAGAAGGAAAACAATGCAAAATCTGGGAGATATACTCACCAATTGAATCAACACGAAACACACAGATAGGCGTGGAAAACTGAGTGTGAACCATGACAGCAAAACACTTATATATAGTGATGTAGACGTTTGCCCGATATTTCACCGCAAGAACCAACGGATAACTATTCTTCTCATCATGGGAGCGATCCGCGCAACCTGAAGAACATAGAAACGAATTCCACGGCAAGCAACAAGGTGATGAACACCACGCCTCACGCCAAACTCGACAACCCTTGATCGCTCAAGGACCTTCTCGCAAACGCACAATAACTCTTGACAAATTTAAGAACCTACATGTCTTTATTCCAAAGATAATGTGGACGAACGTTCGAGACGTTGTCGCAATACGCCACTCTCCGAGGGACGGTGACAACTTGAACACACAGTTCTACATAATTTCAACCTGTCTAAAACCCTAGGCTATGGCTCTTTTTATATAAGAGGCCAACCCCTAGTCAGTTGGACAAACCCAACCCAAAACCGACTCGAAACTAAACCTAGTTGGACTCAACACGATACAAACCGGCTTGTTAGAAGGCTCAGCCAACACTGAGTCTCGCGGGCCTTCGACATTATGCATCGTAATTTATTGTCCTAGCATGCTAACCAGTAGATGTCCGCATCATATAGAGAAACCTAACTGCAAGACTTCATAAAGTAGAGCCAAGTGTAGCGAGAGAAATCATAAATAAAGATAACATAGTAGCGATGGCCACCTTTCGAAGGGAAGTGAGCATGACCCCATACATCCTCCCCTTCTTAGGAAGGTGTTGTCCTAAACGCTGGAAGGTCTTCTCCAGCGTGTGTGGCGTCGAATCTTCACATGTCCACGATCCTGCACCATACTCAAGTCTTGTCGGCCTCCCATACCACATCCTCCCTCTTGGCTAGCTCAACTTGACATCCACGTTTGGCGCCACCAACCTGATTGAAAACACATGATTTTCGGACAACACGCATAAACAAATCTCGCAAATCATCCAAAACGCAACAGGACAAACTCCTGCACACCAAGGATCCAAATAAGGTGAACACATCCGCAAATGCAAGTCGCCAAAACTGTGCCTCTTTATTCCTCTTGTTCCATCAATCTGTGCCTTTGTTAACGCAAAAGGTCCACTTAATTTTGACGGACTAGTCACATATCTGTACCAATCCGATTGACTCTCCTCTCTTTTTTAATGTAAAATCTCCACCAACTAGACTGAATAACCGATAAGATTTGGACCCTTCCCATGTGTCTATCCTTTTCCTGATGGAAGAACCAAAATTTCCTTGGCTATTCTGATACAAACTCCATTTTTTTACGTTGCAGCCAAATCCCTTTTCCTTTGTTGTACGGGATAGATCACATCACTTTCTTGTTCCTCTTGTACATACAGATTGCACGCCTTGGACCTATTCCCAAAAGAATAGGAATCCTAACAAACGTTTCCCCTTTTTTCTTGGATCCGATCTCCATTACATTGACGGAACAACAAAATCATAGTCACGGAAACATGTATATCACGATCCTGACCGAGAAACTCGCCGAAATTGCAAACGTGGGACTTCCATATCCATATTGACCACGAACTCCACCTCGACGAGATGCAGGAACACACCAAATCCTCATCCCACACTTCCTAGTAAAACCAATCCACAAACCTGTAAACAAGTGACCGATCTTAACATGACAATACTTGTGATGGTCAACCTGTCGCTCTGATACCAAGATGATACAGATGTTGCCCGATCTTTCACCGCAAGAATCACCGAGATAACTATTCTCCTAACTATGTGAGCAATACACGTGACTTGAAGAACATGGCTAGATTTAGGCGAGCAACACGGTGATGAACACCACACCTCACGCAAAGCTCGACAACCCTTGATCGCTCAAGGACCTTCTCTCAAACGCACGATAACTCTTGATAGATTCAAGAACCTTCATGCGTTTATTCCAAAGATAATGTGGAGGAATGTCCAAGAAGCCGTCACGATACACCACTCCCCAGGGGACAGTGACAACTTGAACACACGGTTCTACATAATTTCAACATGTCTAAAACCCTAGACTCTGGCTCTCTTCATATAAGAGGCCATCCCCTAGTCGGTTGGACAAACCCAAACCAAAACTGACTTGAAACTAAATCTAATTGGACTCGAAACGATACAAACCGGCCTGTTAGAAGGCTCGGCCAACACTGCGGCTCGCAGACCTTAGACATTATACATCGTAATTTATTGTCCTAACGTGCTAACCAGTAGATGCCTGCATCATATAGAGAGAACCTCACTGCAATACTTCATAAAGAAGAGCCAAGTGTAGCGAGAGAAATCATCAATAAAGATAACATAGTAGCGATTGCCACCTTTCGAAGGGAAGGGAGCATGACCCCATACATTAGAATGAACCAAGTCGAAAGGATGCTGAAACACTGACTCACTAGTAGGATAAGGTAACCGAATCTGTTTGCAAGTCTACAACCCTGACACTGGAGGGAAACATCTCCCGAGATAGGCCCCAGAAGACCCCGAAGAACTAAGAACGATAGTCGAGAACAATAAATCTGACCAAGTTGATGGTGCCACCGCTGGAAGGAAGCGGAAGCAGCAAGAGCATGCGAACTGGTGGGTGTAGGTGCCGCGGAAGGAACTCGGAGCCAGTCTAGATCCCAAAGACCCAGAGAGTCACGGTGCCGAGGTCTAGCCCCAACCAGAACCTTGGCGTGACGATCCGGGACAGAGCAAGAGTCAACATCAAGAACAACATGTCAACCAGAATTAGCAAGATGAGCAGCGGGAAACAAATTTATGGTAAGACGAGGGACATGCGAAACATCTGGAACGGAAAAGGAAGAACTTGAATGAGTGCCACGACTAGTAACAGGAAGAGGTGTGCCATCAGCAGTGAGAACACTGACAGAAAAATCGAGCGATCAAAGAGAAGTCAAGACAAAAGAATCATAAGACATATAGAAAGAATCTTTAGAATCCAGAACTCACGAAGATGTACCTAACTGTGTACACGGTGATTGCTCAGTGGTGGACGCCGCATTAACAAATCCTGCAGTCCATGTCGAAGAGGAGCCAAAGGACGCCAACATATGCTTGAGCCGCACAATGTCCGGATCGCGCACGCGCGTGTATGCGTGCGTGCGTGTGCGTGCATGCGTGCGTGTGGGTGCGTGCGTGCGTGTGTGTGTGTGCGTGTGCGTGTGCGTGCGTACGTGTGTGCGTGAGAGTGAGAGAGAGAGAGAGATTCGATGAAGAAGCATGAGTCCTAGGTGAGGAGGTGCGCCCACTGTTGCGCATGTCCCGCAACTTCTTGTGACAGTCGGACTCTAGGTGGTCTGGCTTCGAACAGTAGCCGCAGAAGATACGAGGGCGCGATCGCCCCACCACCAAAAGTAGGGCGTCCCACCCAAGAAGGCGTGGAAAGGAGCAGCATTGGGACGAGCAGACGATATAGTAGGAGCCCGAATATCAAGCATAGAGGAAACCACATGCCAACCAACACCAAAGAGGCGTGTCTCCTCAGCACGAAGCTATGAAAGTACCTCCGAGATAGCAACACGACCACATGCAAGCAAGTGAGCATGCCGAGGCTCAAACTCGCCAAAAAGTCGAGACAACAACTCAAAGACACGCTGAAAATCCAAGTTTGACCTCACAGTCTGGCAACACGGACAGTTACCACAAACACCAGTGCATAGAGAGTCAATCTGACGCCAGATGGCAGAGCTCTGTGAGTAGCACTCATCGATAGTGGAGTCACCCTGCTAATGAGCATGCTCCCGACGTACCACCGATAAGTAGAGAGCCCTCTCTAGAGGACTCATAGCGCCGATGAAGGTACCACATCTCAGCAACAGTAGCAAGACCCATAAACCCAGATGCAAACTAAGGTAGAACACTGGAAGTGAGAATAACCGCAACACGGGCATCATCATTGCACCACTTAGTATAACCATCTAGAGCACCCTGGTAGGTGTTAAGAGCATGCGAATAATCCGATACCTGCCGATCATAAACATCTACTGCAACATTAGCAGGTTTGGCTGCATCCTTGTCATCCTGAGAAGCATCACCAGATATAATCGGTGGCGTTGGCGGGACGGGAGGTACAGAAGCAACGGGGCATGTAACACCCGGGGTTTTTCCCAAATAGAAAGTTGCTTGTTGTTTTCCTTTTCATCGCATAGCATTATGCATCATATTCATTGCACTTGTTTTCAAACCAACCTAAAAATTCAAACCAATTTTAACTTCTCAAACAAAGCACCTTTGTTAACAACTCAAATTGTTTTCATGAAGAATTTGAGTTGGAATTAGTTTTGCTTGGTTATTTCAAAAATCATTTTCTTTATGAAACACTATTTGAAATTAAATTGGCAAATTCAAATCAATTGGCAATTTGAAATTTTTGAGAATAAAGTTAACATACATTTGAATCTTGCTGTTTGGGAATTCAATAAAAATTATTGCATAAAATAAAACCCTAAAAACCTATTCCTTTTCTCTCTCTCTCTCTCTCTTTCCTACAAAAAAATGTGCAAACAGAAAATAGAAGAAAAAATAAATAAATAAGAAAGGGAGGGCAGGCCAGCCCAATTGGGCCAGCCCACCACATCCCCACGAGCCAGCCCGCTCCCACCTTCCCCTACCTCTGTCCGTACAGAGAAGAGGAGGTCGCTTTCACCACCTGTCCCCTCCACCTGCTCCCCTCCTCCCTTAAAGCCCTCCTCCCTCTCCCCCCTAACCCTAACCCTACCTGCCCTCCTCCCTCTCCTCCTCCTAGCCGCCACCTTCTTCTTCCTCCCTCCCTCCTCTGTTTTCGTTTCTCTGAAACCTTGAAGGTGCCTCCATGGCCGCCCCTTCGAGGGCATGGAGCTGCCACCACGGGCACCCTCGGCCCCCCCCTCTCGCCGGGAATGGAAAGGCCCCACTCCCGTCTTCCTCCTCGCCGGAGATCAAGGCCGGAGCTGCCCCATACTGGCCCCGCCGAGGTCGTCTTCCCGCCGGTGCCGCTGCCTGCTGCGACGAGCAGCAGGGATGGTGGCCTTCGATCCGCGTCGAGCACGGTGCGACCACGCGAGAAACCCCCCCGGTGAGCTCTCCACTCGGCCTCCCCTCTCTCCCTTCCCTTCTCCCCTTGCTCTGGAAGAGCCGCCGTCGAGCGCTCCATGGTCGCCGTCCGTCGTTCGCTGATTCCCGATCGGTACACTTAACTGCATCTTCGTGCAGTTTCGTCAGTCTAAGCCCGAAACGACACCTCAAAATCAATACGCCTCTGTATCTTTCAACAACCGAGCAGCAGCCCATCTGGTAACAACCCCTTGCGCGCGTCCAGCAGGTCCAGGGTTCGATTCCACCCCCCCCCCGGCGCAAGCCACCCCCTTTTTCCTCAGCCTTTTTCTTTTTTCTCTCGAATTTCAGAAAAGCAGATCTGAGGCCTTAATTGTAAAATCAATAACAAATTGAATTTTGATCCAATTTCAACGATTCAAGTTTCTGTGGATTCATAATTTTGTGCTCTTTCTGTTAATGTCAAAGTTGCAACATGTTTCTGTAATAATGTTTGCATTAAATAATTAATTACAGAAAATACAATTAAAAGTTGAAACTTTGGAATTTCATAACTTTAGTTCTGTTCATCCAATTTGAGAAAACTTGGGCTCTAAAAATTTGTCTTAACAAACTCTACACATTGGTATTTTATTTGGTCACAATTGAATTAATTTTGAACATGTTTCCTTCTGTTTACTAAAAAGGACAGAATAAGATTGCTTATGAAAAATTGCTTAATAAATTCAATAATAACCCAAAAATTATGTTTAATAGCTCAAAATGTTCAGTGAAACATTTGCTACATGTTTTTCAACCTTTTCAATGCAATTTATTTACTGTTTTTCCTAATTAAAAGTGGTGCAATAATTCAATGCTTTATTTAAACCTCTTAAATTGCAAAATTCATAACTTGGGCAATTCAAATCCAATTCCAACATGTAAAATATGTTTTCCATGCAAAATTGAATAAGCTTTCCAAATATAAACTTTGTTTTCTGTTTTGAATAAATTAAATTGCTGAAAACAACTGTTTCTTATTTAATGCATTTAAAATTGTCAATTTAATAACTTGCTCATCTAAAATCCAAATTCAACAAATGAAATATGTTTTCCATCTAAAATTTTGTGTTCTTTCCAAATATAATTTTTGTTATCTGTTTTTAACAATTAAAATGGGTGAAAACAACAAATGCTTGTGTAACTTATTTAAGAAGCCAAATTTCATAACTTAATAAATAAAATTCCAAACTTGGTAAACACCTTTTCAAATTGAAGCTATTGTTGTTTTCTCATCGTTTTCCTCATCCATGCATCATTCTAATCAACTTCCACATGATGGTTATTTGTAGATCATTTAATTCAACATTAATTCATGGGCTTTTCCATATGCAATCCAAATTGCATATGGGCCCATTTAAATATGTTTACCATGTCAACTAGTTTATCGTTGATGCATCCTTAAACTTGTCATGCATCCATATCTTGATCATGCTGGATCTTTTGCCGTAGTAGTAATTGTTGCATCCGGTGTTTGTTCTAGTTCGTTGCTTCTTGATAGGACGTTGAGATGATGTGAGCAACGACAAGTTCTTCGGATGTACCTCTACTTGCTGAATCTCAGGCAAGTATACTCACTTGCTACCTATGGCTGCTTTTCATCACTTGTTACCGATTCTTCCCGTTGCCTTTATTCTAGCCTTATGATTCGATGCTTGTGTCTCGATCCTATCATATGTTTACCTTGCAGCCATGATATAGCCTTCCTTCCACTTCCTATTAACTGTTGTTTGTTTACCCTTGTTGGCCCTCGTGTCGTAGTTGCATGCTTAGTGTTGTTTGCGCTCAAGTCTTGTTGTCCGTCTTATCACCTGTTTAGTTGAAAGTTGGGTTTCAATTCAATCAACAACATGTTAATGTTTTGGGTAATAATATTTTGATGATAAGGCACCGGCAGGAGGCCCGGCGTGGTTTTGAGGCCTGCTAGTGTCGACCCTAATTAGGAAAAGGGTCTTGTCCATTGATCCATGATGAGCGCACTAACCGCATGTGGGAAGCGAGTATGGGCGCCCCCCGCAATTCTGATTCGATTCGCATCTCGTCCAAATCGCCACACTTTAGTTCGGGCTTTCCATTTGATGCATGCATATGCAGGTGCGAGCCCTTGGCGCCAGGGTGGAACTTTTGTAGTCGGCATTTAGGGCGGCGTGGTCTTAGAGTGCTATGAGGGCCCCCCTTTTCTTCGTGGGGGCTCGATTAGCCGCGCACGCACAGCACGTGGTTCTTTGGGCTTGATGCGAAGAAGAGTTGGGTTGTGTTGAGTACCTCGCTTGGTGGGTTGATCCCCCGTCTGGCGGGTTATTCTTACGTGTACGGCCAAATTGGTGCATCCCTGCAGGGTTAAATCTTCTCGAGAAGCCGTGTTGTCCGCGGTTATGGATGACTTGGTGAAAGTGCTGGCTAACAAGTACTCAGACAACTTACACTTAACGATGATAACTTGACTAGTAATATAGATTACCTCCACCATAAAAATGAATGTCACCTTAATCAACAGTGTGAGTTTCCTTGGGTTGCTTCCTTAGTAGGGGGTAACATTGGATGGGTATTGTTTGGTGAGTAGTTGTAGTTGGTTCTGATACGCTATCTTATCCCTTTCTTTTAGCCGGATGTTGTAGCGCGTCTCTGTAGTTAGTTAGTGCAGCCCGCTGCCGCTTCTTTGCAATAATCCCTTCCTTTCCGTTGTACCCAAAGTATTTGTATCTTGTGATGATCGGTTACGCTGGTATCGTGTGAGTATGGGTTATCCACTTGCCAGTACTAAACCGTACTGACCCACGAATCCTTTTCGTGGCTGCATATTCCATATTGCAGTCAACAGGTTTGAAGTCTGACGACGTTAGCTTGGGAATCCCTCCGGCTTGGCCTGGGCAGGGATTGGACGCCATCGGTTATCTTCAGGACTCTTAGTCCAATTTGTATCTTGTCCGTAGTCGGACGCTATGTTGTTTCTTCCGCTGTTATTTGGATCTTTGTATTGTATCAGTTGTATCCTTGGCTCGTTTGAGTCTTCTTGTATATATCTTTTCTGTTGTTGTTGCGGAATATTCGTGAACTGTTGTAATGTTATCACAAGTGGCAACCTGGAATCGGTTATTATGTGGATTTTGGCGGGAATGCTGAAATCTGCATAGTGCCCGATCTCGGGGCGTCACAAATGGTATCAGAGCATGGTTTCCGATTCCCGATATTGTTTCGATACGAATGGTTATCGAAGCAACGGGTCCGCAAAGCCTGTAGGATAACCTCGCTAACGGTCGTGTTTCTAGAGTGTCAAAAACTATTTGTGCAAAACCTGTTTTGGAAACATCTCAATAGGATTCTTGTTTTCTCCTTATCTCTATTCTAATTCCCCTCCCATCTTATTTGTTTTGGAGTCTTCCCCCTTGTCTAACTTTCAAGTGTTAGTTTCCTACGTGGGTGGACGTTTTCTGAGCCTTTAACCTAATAGGTTCGATCATCGGAAGATTCCTGGTGGAAGAACATCGTCGTCACTCCGAGCAAGAATCTCTTGTTAGTGGTGTCGAGAAACTGTTGTTAGTGGTGTCGAGAAGAAGAGATCCGCCCTCTGACCCGGGAATTCAACCGTAACACGAAGACTCCGTAGTTGAAACCTCTCTTCCCCTTGCCTTGGGTGGATTGCGAGGGCGCAATCCCCTTGTTAGTGGTGTCGGCTGTAACACCCGGGGTTTTTCCCAAATAGAAAGTTGCTTGTTGTTTTCCTTTTCATCGCATAGCATTATGCATCATATTCATTGCACTTGTTTTCAAACCAACCTAAAAATTCAAACCAATTTTAACTTCTCAAACAAAGCACCTTTGTTAACAACTCAAATTGTTTTCATGAAGAATTTGAGTTGGAATTAGTTTTGCTTGGTTATTTCAAAAATCATTTTCTTTATGAAACACTATTTGAAATTAAATTGGCAAATTCAAATCAATTGGCAATTTGAAATTTTTGAGAATAAAGTTAACATACATTTGAATCTTGCTGTTTGGTAATTCAATAAAAATTATTGCATAAAATAAAACCCTAAAAACCTATTCCTTTTCTCTCTCTCTCTTTCCTACAAAAAAAATGTGCAAACAGAAAAATAGAAGCAAAAATAAATAAATAAGAAAGGGAGGGCAGGCCAGCCCAATTGGGCCAGCCCACCACACCCCCACGAGCCAGCCCGCTCCCACCTTCCCCTACCTCTGTCCGTACAGAGAAGAGGAGGTCGCTGTCACCACCTGTCCCCTCCACCTGCTCCCCTCCTCCCTTAAAGCCCTCCTCCCTCTCCCCCCTAACCCTAACCCTACCTGCCCTCCTCCCTCTCCTCCTCCTAGCCGCCACCTTCTTCTTCCTCCCTCCCTCCTCTGTTTTCGTTTCTCTGAAACCTTGAAGGTGCCTCCATGGCCGCCCCTTCGAGGGCATGGAGCTGCCACCACGGGCACCCTCGGCCCTCCCTCTCGCCGGGAATGGAAATGCCCCACTCCCGTCTTCCTCCTCGCCGGAGATCAAGGCCGGAGCTGCCCCGTACTGGCCCCGCCGAGTTCGTCTTCCCGCCGGTGCCGCTGCCTGCTGCGACGAGCAGCAGGGATGGTGGCCTCCGATCCGCGTCGAGCACGGCGCGACCACGCGAGAAACCCCCCGGTGAGCTCTCCACTCGGCCTCCCCTCTCTCCCTTCCCTTCTCCCCTTGCTCTGGAAGAGCCGCTGTCGAGCGCTCCGTGGTCGCCGTCCGTCGTTCGCTGATTCCCGATCGGTACAGTTAACTGCATCTTCGTGCAGTTTCGTCAGTCTAAGCCCGAAACGACACCTCAAAATCAATACTCCTCTGTATCTTTCAACAACCGAGCAGCAGCCCAGCTAGTAACAACCCCTTGCGCGCGTCCAGCAGGTCCAGGGTTCGATTCCCCCCCCCCCCCGGCGCAAGCCACCCCCTTTTTCCTCAGCCTTTTTCTTTTTTTCTCTCGAATTTCAGAAAAGCAGATCTGAGGCCTTAATTGTAAAATCAATAACAAATTGAATTTTGATCCAATTTCAACGATTCAAGTTTCTATGGATTCATAATTTTGTGCTCTTTTTGTTAATGTCAAAGTTGCAACATGTTTCTGTAATAATGTTTGCATTAAATAATTAATTACAGAAAATACAATTAAAAGTTGAAACTTTGGAATTTCATAACTTTAGTTCTGTTCATCCAATTTGAGCAAACTCGGGCTCTAAAAATTTGTCTTAACAAACTCTACACATTGGTATTTTATTTGGTCACAATTGAATTAATTTTGAACATGTTTCCTTCTGTTTACTAAAAGGGCAGAATAAGATTGCTTATGAAAAATTGCTTAATAAATTCAATAATAACCCAAAAATTATGTTTAATAGCTCAAAATGTTCAGTGAAACATTTGCTACATGTTTTTCAACCTTTTCAATGCAATTTCTTTACTGTTTTTCCTAATTAAAAGTGGTGCAATAATTCAATGCTTTATTTAAACCTCTTAAATTGCAAAATTCATAACTTGGGCAATTCAAATCCAATTCCAACATGTAAAATATGTTTTCCATGCAAAATTGAATAAGCTTTCCAAATATAAACTTTGTTTTCTGTTTTGAATAAATTAAATTGCTGAAAACAACTGTTTCTTATTTAATGCATTTAAAATTGTCAATTTAATAACTTGCTCATCTAAAATCCAAATTCAACAAATGAAATATGTTTTCCATCTAAAATTTTGTGTTCTTTCCAAATATAATTTTTGTTATCTGTTTTGAACAATTAAAATGGGTGAAAACAACAAATGCTTGTGTAACTCATTTAAGAAGCCAAATTTCATAACTTAATAAATAAAATTCCAAACTTGGTAAACACCTTTTCAAATTGAAGATATTGTTGTTTTCTCATCGTTTTCCTCATCCATGCATCATTCTAATCAACTTCCACATGATGGTTATTTGTAGATCATTTAATTCAACATTAATTCATGGGCTTTTCCATATGCAATCCAAATTGCATATGGGCCCATTTAAATATGTTTACCATGTCAACTAGTTTATCGTTGATGCATACTTAAACTTGTCATGAATCCATATCTTGATCATGCTGGATCTTTTGCCGTAGTAGTAATTGTTGCATCCGGTGTTTGTTCTAGTTCGTTGCTTCTTCGCGGATAGGACGTTGAGATGATGTGAGCAACGACAAGTTCTTCGGATGTACCTCTACTTGCTGAATCTCAGGCAAGTATACTCACTTGCTACCTATGGCTGCTTTTCATCACTTGTTACCGATTCTTCCCGTTGCCTTTATTCTAGCCTTATGATTCGATGCTTGTGTCTCGATCCTATCATATGTTTACCTTGCAGCCATGATATAGCCTTCCTTCCACTTCCTATTAACTGTTGTTTGTTTACCCTTGTTGGCCCTCGTGTCGTAGTTGCATGCTTAGTGTTGTTTGCGCTCAAGTCTTGTTGTCCGTCTTATCACCTGTTTAGTTGAAAGTTGGGTTTCAATTCAATCAACAACATGTTAATGTTTTGGGTAATAATAATTTGATGATAAGGCATCGGTAGGAGGCCCGGCATAGTTTCGAGGCCTGCTAGTGTCGACCCTAATTAGGAAAAGGGTCTTGTCCATTGATCCATGATGAGCGCACTAACCGCATGTGGGAAGCGAGTATGGGCGCCCCCCGCAATTCTGATTCGATTCGCATCTCGTCCAAATCGCCACACTTAGTTCGGGCTTTCCATTTGATGCATGCATATGCAGGTGTGAGCCCTTGGCGCCAGGGTGGAACTTTTGTAGTCGGCATTTAGGGCGGCGTGGTCTTAGAGTGCTATGAGGGCCCCCCTTTTCTTCGTGGGGGCTCGATTAGCCGCGCACGCACAGCACGTGGTTCTTTGGGCTTGATGCGAAGAAGAGTTGGGTTGTGTTGAGTACCTCGCTTGGTGGGTTGATCCCCCGTCTGGCGGGTTATTCTTACGTGTACGGCCAAATTGGTGCATCCCTGCAGGGTTAAATCTTCTCGAGAAGCCGTGTTGTCCGCGGTTATGGATGACTTGGTGAAAGTGCTGGCTAACAAGTACTCAGACAACTTACACATAACGATGATAACTTGACTAGTAATATAGATTACCTCCACCATAAAAATGAATGTCACCTTAATCAACAGTGTGAGTTTCCTTGGGTTGCTTCCTTAGTAGGGGGTAACATTGGATGGGTATTGTTTGGTGAGTAGTTGTAGTTGGCTCTGATACGCTATCTTATCCCTTTCTTTTAGCCGGATGTTGTAGCGCGTCTCTGTAGTTAGTTAGTGCAGCCCGCTGCCGCTTCTTTGCAATAATCCCTTCCTTTCCGTTGTACCCAAAGTATTTGTATCTTGTGATGATCGGTTACGCTGGTATCGTGTGAGTATGGGTTATCCACTTGCCAGTACTTAACCGTACTGACCCACGAATCCTTTTCGTGGCTGCATATTCCACATTGCAGTCAACAGGTTTGAAGTCTGACGACGTTAGCTTGGAAATCCCTCCGGCTTGGCCTGGGCAGGGATTGGACACCATCGGTTATCTTCAGGACTCTTAGTCCAATTTGTATCTTGTCCGTAGTCGGACGCTATGTTGTTTCTTCCGCTGTTATTTGGATCTTTGTATTGTATCAGTTGTATCCTTGGCTCGTTTGAGTCTTCTGGTATATATCTTTTCTGTTGTTGTAGCGGAATATTCGTGAACTGTTGTAATGTTATCACAAGTGGCAACCTAGAATCGGTTATTATGTGGATTTTGGCGGGAATGCTGAAATCTGCATAGTGCCCGATCTCGGGGCGTCACAGGGCACGACGGACGGGAGACCTCACTAGATAGAACAACCAAACCATAAGTCTACACACGTGAATGCACATGCAGGCAAAATACTGTGCATAGTTAGTACCATCAAAGATCACCGAGCAGCACGGGATAAAAACATAGCCCGACAACGACATGGCACCCTCTCTGTTTTTTAAGTCAACCCTGACGACTTAGGTTGAATTGAGTCCAACACACACCAACGCGCGAGGCAACAATGCACGGCCACGGGAGGGGCATGGGCGACCGACGACGAGCGGTGACGGCTAGCCACGGGGGAAGCCTGGGCGGCGGCGGCCGGTCGGAGCGGTGTCGGCCAGCCACGAGCCCGACCGTGGTGCAGTGCCCGGGATACCATATTGAAGGAAACAACTACTCCCTCCGTTCCTAAATATAAGATGTTTTAGCCATTTTTCACATTCACGTATGTCTATATGTATCTAGACAACTTTTAGTATACATGCTTTTTTTTATGCTTTCACCGCGGGGGGGGGGAGTGAATCCCCACCTGAATATATTGCCTCGCTCGAAAAGAGTTTACAAGACCAGACTCTTGTCCACCTTTGCGGGTTGACATCGGTCAGGATACATAAGGTTGTTACAAAGAAAAGGAAAAGAGAGCCATGAAAGGCACAATCTAGCTTAGCATACACAAGGACCATCTTTATGAGAGGCACAAGTAGATGAGGGGTGCAATCGAGGGGTCACAATACCAAGATTCTTCAAACAGCCTAAGGCACCGCGCCGGCGTGCGTACCGAAACCCACGACACAACAGAGGAGCATCCATCAACGAGTGTTAAAGCTTAACACGAACCTTGACAGGGAGCTCCGCCACGGGAAGTCGGGACGATTAACCAGGTAGGAGGCTTCATTGCGTCTTCATTGAGCAAAGATGAGCCGAGACGACATCAAGAGCCCGAGGCTCTCCACAAACACAACGGCAACCATGGGAGGGTCTTGAGCGAACGCCACAACAGGGTAGAGACCTCTCGAACTCGAGCTTTCACAGCAGAACAAGGACGGGTAACAAAAACACATGGCAGCACTGCGAGGACAACACCTCGCCGCCGGATACACCCTAAAGAATAGCAAGGCATGGAGGGCTGAGCGGCAACCACTCAAGATCAAGCAGCAGCCAAGCACGATGGCCAGCGTCAATGGCGAGAGCAGGGGTCCCTCGCGACGCCTTCAAAAAGGTGACGACGCCCACGGTCGCCGTCGTCGCAGAGCTTTCGCTCGGACCTCACCTGTACATACATTGATACGCATGCCCGGGATTGGGAGCATTGGAGCATGTTCACTCGTATTAGTGTGTATTTAGTCACCATAAAAAATAGTTAGAACATCTTATATTTAGAAACGGAGGGAGTAGTATTTATAGGGGGCTAGAGGACAATACATGTATATGTGAGGTTAAGCGCAGGAAACCACTTATACACTCAGATATACACGAAAGAAGCCTATCTATACCTACCTAATAATAAAAGCGTTAAGGTTTCTTCCCCTAAAATTTCGTCCCTTTTTTCGTTTTTCGTCCGTCTAGCTTCCTTTGGTCCGTCGCTCGCGCAAGCTGTTCGTATCCGTTTCCCTAAAAAAAAACTTTTCGTATCCGTTGTGATTCTGGAAACTTACTACAGACATATCCCTTCTTATCTCATACCGGGTGTGTTTCGTTTTTTTGTCCGGCTGCTATATATAGTCAGCCACCCCAGCGACCAAGCCCAGGAAATCACGATCCCCCACGACCCCAGCTCAACCCACGACGAGCTAAGGAGACACACACCGCCGCCAAGTTGCAGGGAAGACGATCTGGCTGTAGGTCGGAAGCAGCGACACCATGGAAAAGGTCCACGTTCACCCGATCGATTTAGAGTCACAGTCGTACACGAGTCAGCTTCTTTCTAGGAGAAAATATCGAAACTGTTGACGCAGCTTCTTTCCAGGACACCGATGCAGGGAGTGCGTCGGGTGCTGGTGCAGTGGCTGGCGTCCGTTGAAGGTGAAGCTGAAGTCGTCCGGGACAGATCTGGAGACGTCACCGAGGATGATCAGCGGTGATCCAGTCGACGGTAGTCGTCTCGACGTAACCGTTTGTCAAGTAGCTCCAATCTGATCGGTTGTTTTGAAGAACTAGTTGAATGCCCGTGCGTTGCTACGGTCTTTTTTTTCTCGCAAAACATGTCAATATATTGTATCTAAATACCGAAATGTATAAAAAAAAGTGTATGTGTATTTCCACAACGAATCACCAAATTTGTATCACAAATGCATCATGAAAATGCCATACCCACACAATGCCTCAACTCTCCCTCACCAAACAACTTTCTCTAACAAGGAACTTGTCTACCAAATACTAAATTTTGTACTCCCTCCGTCTCTAATTAAGCGTCGTCACAAAGATAGACAAAAATAGATGTATATAGACATAATTTAGTATTAGATACATTCACTTTTGTCTATCTTTGTGACAGTTAATTTGAGATGGAGGAAGTACTATTTAAAGGGTCCAGTCTCTATTCTTCGTGTAATGCAATGCATCACCTAACCAATTAAAGACTCACTCATATCACTCTTAGTTACAATGAAAAATAGCTAATGAATCAGGTGCACGTAATTATAATGTTGATAATCTGGCGAGGTCACTTGCCTTGATGACACTTTGAACTAACCTGAACTTGCAAGGAGACATGCTTCACATGATGATTTGGTATGAAATAACCATGTCATCGCCTGAACTTATGGACTTATTATGGGACAAACATCATATTTCATGATCCATGACCTGAATATTTACCACACTAATCAGAATATGCTTTATGCATATGGACACCGAGTAGTCAAATAAATCGTATGGATTTGTCATATTTAGTAATAATAAAGCATGCACCCTTTACATGAGAAAATCACAATATTGATCTGAACAATTTTTAATACGCATTTGCACTATCAGATGCAATCAGATCCCTTTAAAATATAGCTAAATGCCGTTGCTACGGGCAACTCACGGCCTTTTTTCTATTGTCGTACATGTCTCACATGTAAACATAAAACACACGTGTAGAAAAGATAATTTGCCTCCATAGCATATATCAACTATTGTAGTCAAATATCCATTAAATGAACATGTTGTTATATGACAACAGAAACTTAGAATTGTATCTCCAGATGATCAAATAACACTCTTCTGCTTGCCTTCCACCAATGTTTCTTTCACCAATGAAATGCTTGCTTCCACCACTGTTTCTGCATATATACTGAAGAACTCGGGCAGCAATCTAACATGCGGCTATCATACGAACAATGCTCTCACTGTCATGCATTTGCTGATCAGGATTTACATCTGGTAGACAAAAGGTACAATCGTTAGGTGGTCGGAGGATATGGTCAGGCACCGGGTGGTGTGGATTGACTGTGTCACGCCTTCGTTGTTCCCTTCCCTTCACTTCTTCCCTTCCCTTCACAGCCCTTCAGTTCAACATTTACCAAGTGTTGGTGAATTGTGGGACCAATGAAATGGACCAAAACGATTCTGACAACAATAATCATAATTCATGGCACCAAGGAAGAAAATAATGGATTGTACCTGCAAAAGGTCATTTGGTTGGCCTCCACGCATGTGCAATGTTTTCCTGTCGCATGGAAATGCTTCAATATATTATGCTTTAGTAGTTTGTAATCAGATTAGGCCATCACAGCAGACGGGAGTAAGGGGGGAGGGGGTAGGCAGGGAACAACGGCAGTGGAGGAAGGTTACATGTGGATTTTGTGCCACCAGGAGCTCACAGAACTGCGGAAAAAGAGCATGCCAAAACAGCTCACTATTTAAACATGAGCGCATCAAAGGAAATCATAGCTATGACGCACATGAGTAGTTTATTACAGGTAGGATGCTATGAAGATGACTATATGCTACAATATTGGAAATATTACTCTATTTCACTTTCATCTAAGACCTAAGAATATTGATTTATTGATAATGAAGCAAAAGTACTGGAACTGCGGAAATAGAGCATACCAAAATAACTTACTTTGTAAGCAGGAGTACACGAAAGTAATGATAGCTATGATGCACATGAGTAGTTTATTACAGGTAGGATTCTTTGAAGATGACAATATGCTACAGTAATGGAAATATTAGTCTATTTCACTTTCATCTAAGACCCAAGAATATTGATTCATTGATTATGAAGCAAAAGTACCAACACCATTTTTATATTTTTTCATGGAAGATGTTATTTTGCACATCATGATGTGTATGACAAAGATGAAGCAGACTCTTCTCAGGAATTAATTGATGAATATTATAATTTGTCCTCAATCAGAATAACATGCCCATAAAATAAAATGTAAAAAGTATGTATATTTCTGAACCGAAGAGGTTATGTTTACAGTAAAGGTTAACACCAAGTCACCGAGTAAGACAAGAAGATAATCTCATCGCCCTAGTTCTGACTACCAAGAAATATCATTGCTCAGGCCATAGGAAAATATAAGTAGAAACCTTTGATAGCCTGATCTACTTCTTATATCAAAGGCTGCTCCTGTCTTATTGAAAGCTAATGTGCTGTTTAAGAAATCAGCAAAAGTGGTGACAATGTAGTGTTGCCATTTAAGTCGTGTGTAGATTGAGCAATAAATAAAACAGAGCAAGCTTGAGCTCACGACTGGATTTTACGCGCCAGGATTGCATCCTTCGATAACAATCACTATCAAGCTACTTGATTTTACGCACAGGAACTGCATCCACATAGGCACGAACATCAGGAACAAAGAGTGAGAGCATTTCGAGGCTTTACCAATGTAAGGATACGGGTGCTGGAAGTTCCTATGTTGTGCTTCCGTGCGGTCCATGGGCCTATCGATTACGTGCAGGTTCTCCTGCAACACCCACACGAAATCCATTAGAACATCATCGAAATCATATTGAATCGTCCGCCAGACAGGATAGGGGAGAGCAAGATATGAATGGCAATGCTTACTGCAGATTTGTTGGCCTCGGCCATGTCCCTGAGGTCGGATGCCTGCACGGGAGAAAAACACGGATCAGATCCATGTACCGCGTGGCGACCAGCATATGATGCTCAACGTGGAGCACGGGACACGGCCACGGAGATCTCGAGGCTACACCTGCCCTGGGAGGCGGATGCGAGCTTGTGGCTTTCGCTGTGAGCAGGGGCGGGGTTAGAATCCTCCCGGCGGCAGCGAGCAGGGGCGCGGTTGGCCTCCTCTCGGTGGCAGTGAGCATGTACGCCTCTCGCAGCAAACGGATGTCTATCGATCGACTTTGGGTCACTCGATTCCATCGTCGATTCCTTAGTTCACCGGCGGCCGGCGTGGATCGGGTGGCAACGCAGACGTGAGTCGGGAACCAATAGGACTTGAAGGATAATTTGGGACGTCTCTTGGGTGCGTTCCATGGTGGAGCGGTCTTGGAAGGGGAGACGCCGACGGAGACCGACAAGGGGGATGCGATGTTGTTCCTAGCACGAAAGGCGATGTAGTGGGGTTCACCGGAGACAGCGGGGCTTCATGGGCGACAACCTTCAATCCAGCCGGGGACGGTAGTGGGCCGTGTGGCACCGGCCAGGAATCAGATGTGGGCGAGGGGCGCCTTAGCGAGATGCCGGCTCTTTGGAGGAGGTGGGGTGGGTGAGGACTGCCGAGGTGGTGGTGCGGCGGCGGAGATATGGAGGAGTGGAGCCGCCGCACGGTGGTTTGGCGGTGGCGCTTGTGCCTGCCGGTGCCCGTTGTTGTAGTCTTGGAGATGTGGCGGCGGCGCGCGCTTCCAGAGGAGTTTGATGACGAGAAAGATTGAATCTGGAGGAGTCGCGAGTGAGCTGGAGACGGGGGCAGTTGATTAGGGGAGAAAGATTTGCTCGGAGGAATTGCTTGGAGGGGCCGTAGGGGAATGAACGCCAGGCGTGAATGAATGCTCGGTAGGGTAACCTGTGAGTCAATCACGCACCAAAGAGGAATCAAAGCGGTGACTGTGGGCCACGAAGCGACGAAGGAGCGAACGAAGTGACGACGTATCGCGGATGTTGGCGAAGACGGAACGAAACTGTTCTTTTAGATAGTATATATAGAGATTAAAGAAGAACCGTATGTGTGGCCTCCATGAAAACGATGTGCCCCGTAATCTTGCGACACCGGTTCAGCGACCAGCTCGTCCGGGATCGCTTCCACGCATTGACGCATGGCTTCCAAGCCCTCAGCCCGTTCATAGTTTGGTCCCAACCCGCACAAACCGTGGAACCAACCCGATTAAAACCGCCTAGCCGGTTTCGGCGGGTCGCAGGTTCTGGGCAGGTTGAAACCGTCGAGCCCGTCTTCTATCTCAACTTTATCGCTACTTCTGCTCGACGCGTACAGAGCCATGGCGAATATGTCCCATGCGGTCTATACGCGACGGTGATTGTAGGTGACGAAGGTGTCGTGACGCACAACAGCTCGATCGGCGATATGAAGAGCAGGGTTGATTTTTGCCTGAGCCCGGGACCCCGGGTACAACACCACCAGCATGTGCGGCCTTTGTGACATGCAGTGCACTATGGCCGTAACTGCGGCCTTTGCTGTCTGGGCAGTTAGTCGATGGGGCAGATAGGATATGCAGGCCTGAATCTTAAACTATGTATGGTAATGATTACTAAGTGTTTGGTTTATTAACCTTCATACATATATACATGAATTCTTTTTCTGATTTCATCTGCACCTAGCTTCAGCAGTTATGTTAGTCTAATATAAAATGCAGCTAGCTTCAGCAGTTATGTTAGTCTAATATAAAATATGAGGTTATGCTAGATGCTAATGCAAAGAAGATATTGCCACGAGCTTTCTCTATAAGCTATATTTATCTTGTCACTAGCAACTAGGTATGAACTCCTTCTCATCTACGGTGTCTATTTGTGCTTACACAATAATGTCGACCACTAGCATGTTTCAAATCATCTTAATAAATCACTTGATCACTTTCGCACCTCCTCGACGCATGATTTTATACACGTTGCAACACACGGGCATGTTTCCTAGTACATCTCTAACAAAACGATACATGCGAACACAATTTGGTTCGTACCCAAATTTGCCTGCACGCCGCGTATATAACCCCCGGCCCCACCACTGTCAAAAAAAAAAAAACCCCCCCCGGCCCCACCCAGCAGGCGGTCGCCCCCACCCACCCCTAATCCGACGGCGCGGCGCAGCGAAGCCCTAGGTCACGATCGAGGAATTTCCATTCCGGATAGGCTGATTTGCTCCCGCCGGCAGTCCTGGTAGGCGGCGCTCCTCCTCGCAGCCATGGGGGGCAATCGGCGATGGCAGACGAAGCGCCACAACGACGGCCCTTCAAACCCTCGTCCTCCTCCGTGTCCCGGTACGGTTCTGATCTAGACATCTATGTTTTATTAAAGCTATCGGTTGATTCAGTTCGCAGTTCTCACCATCCCGAGAACGGCCTTAAAAACCAGATTGGTATGTGGTCCATCGGAACCCGATTCAGGCTTAAAACCAGAGTTGCTGCTCCCTTTTCTATATGTAGTATTACACCAGGCTTTGCATTTGTCTAATCTGTTCTTACCATCGGGAGAGTATTGTTGTGCCTGCCAGTCGGAAAATATTTTGTTTCTCCCGATAACAACAAGATTTGAGTCTTAACAAGGTAAAATCTATTCCGCCGTTCCATATTAGATGCCATTTAAATGGATGTATCTAGACATTTTTTTAGTTCTAAATACGTCCACTTGAAAGTCATCTAATATTGAACGGGAGGGAGTAGAAGTCTTATAAGGCAGCCTTCTCTTGATCCACGAGAAGAAAATAATTGGTGAGGAAAATTTGTGTACTTTTAGTTTGGTCGTGCAAGTATTTTTGTTTCAAGTTCTTACTAACCTTAACCCAGAAATTGCCTGGGTTGGATATATATGGAGGGAAGGAACTGAGATATAATGTTCACACAAAGTACCAATTTTCGAAAATAGATTAGTCATATGTAACACTCCAAAGTGTTCTAAAAACTTTTACACATGCTTAGAACAATGGCCTCAAATTATTATAAATCACACTAGACTGTGCAGAAAAGAAAAAATAAAGTGTTGATTGTATTGAGTATTGACAGTACTAAGGCTTGAGCTTGCTCCTTGGAGAAGGAGGAAGGAATAAAGACATTTTTTTTCAAACCATATTGTATACATTGTTACTCGGACATGGACACGTGTCGGAATCCAACTTGGATTTGCAAGTACGAGATCCGACAGGATTTTTTTAGGATATGATAAATAAAACTTGGAGTCCGACATGGATTCGGACTATCTGATCCGGCTAAACCATTAAAACATCGCTGCTGTACGTGTAATACTATTTATAGTCATCTTGCTTAAGACGTACTAATGGAACATAAAATTATATTCATCTCATGTCTTTATGCCGATGTGGGAACATTGTATTTTAACTTGCTCCTTACCAGTTGCCATTTATTGTGCCATAATAGTTTAACCTCGAGGAGATATGCAACCATAATATGCATGTTTTCATCTGGCAGTAGGACATCAAAACTTTGTTCAGTGTTTTCTGATGCAGAATAATTTTTCCTCACTCTACTAACTATATTGCCACTATATAAATGGCAATACCTATTAAAGGTATCCTTATGTGGTGGCATAGGAGCATACCTAGAGAAGGAATGTTGTTGTTACATGATTGAACCCTTTCCATAATATTTTGAGTGACTAATTTGTTTAGTTTATTTTGAATTTTTTAGTCTGTCATGTTTGATCCCTTGAAGGTTTGATTTATTATTGTTGTTCGTTACGAATTCAAATTACTTTTTTGCAATGCAATTTGACCTTAGCATGTTATGTCAGTCGGTTGTCTCGTTCTGTTTCTTTTTTGACATCCGTATATACAAAATTTGCGTTACATACTATATAGAACTCACTTATCCTGATCAGAGGGTTCGGTGAATACTTGACGCACTGCACTTCAGTTGTCCTGTACTTTGTATATTAAATCTGCTACCCTTCTACAGTTTTGGTTGAGTAGTTGAAAGATGTATCTTTGGTCCAACAGTCTCATTCATTTTCTCACCCTTATATAGCAATCACATGTACTTGCATAACTTTAGTATTTTTGAAATTCACTTCTCCTCGGCAATTTATTTTATCCTTCAGGATACCATAAATCTAAAATCCTAAATCAGCCAGTGGCCTCGAAATTTACAGAGAAGAGGATTAAGCAATGTAGCCTGAAGAATAATCTCGATATATTGTTTTCTATTTATTTCTGTTTGCATGATGCAGTAGGTAAGAGCATGTCTAACAGGCCCCGTATCACGCGAGCGCCCCGTAAAATTCCGGCGGCATACGGGGCGCGGGCCAAAACGGCCGTCTAGCAGGCCCCGTATGCCGCCTGGCCCGTAACAAAATTTTACGGGGCCTGCTCCACCGCCCCCTCCGCCCCGTACATATAGAGGGTGAGGGTTCGGGTGGGGGTCCAACCCCCCACCCGCAACCCTAGCTCCGCCGCGCGCGGCCGCCGCATTCGCAGTTCCGGCGAGCAATTACGCACGCTTAGCCGCAAAATTAGAAGCTCCACCACCGCCATGAGCTCCCCCGACGCCTCCGGCTCCTCCACCGCCCGCTCCAAGCGCCGCCGCGAGCCGGAGACGCTCGAGGAGGCGTGGCGGCTCCATTGCAAGCACTCCGTTGCAGGGAGCCGCCGGAGCGTGTGGAAGTACGTGGCGTGGCCGGAGGCCATGCCGGACACGCTGAAGGACTACGCCCCGGGAGGGATTTACTACAGCGTCGACCCGCCGCCGCGGCCGATGAGCGGCCGCAAATTCGAGAAATGGCTCGCGGAGAGGGAGCTGCGCGGCGGCGACGGCGCAAGCGGCAGCGGAGGAGGAAGCGCGGCAGCGGAGGAGGCCGCCTTGCCGGCGACAGAGGAGGAGGAGGAGGCCGCCTTCGCGGCCGCGCTCGAGCTCTCGAAGCAGGAAGCAGAGGCGCGGGCGCGGGCGGAAGCGGAGGAGGAGGCGAAGGCCGTCGCCGACGTCGAGGCCTTCAAGGCGATGGAGGCGAAGGCCGGCCCCGTCGTCTTCCTCGACTAGTTAGGTTAGATTTCTAGCAGTTCTAGCAGTTCTTGTAATGGTGATCTGAATGAATGAATGAAATCAAGCTTCATCTTCTCTCCCGCGTAGTTCGAATTTAAACATACGGGGCGGATTTAAGGGGACTGCTAGACGAACTCGAAAAACTGAGCAAGGATTTTCCTAATTTTCCTATACAGGGCCCTCTACACGCGATTTAGAGGGCGAAACTTTACGGGGCCTGTTAGACATGCTCTAAGGAGGCTTTTATTTGGTACCATGGATCTGATATTGTCTTAATACATGCAGTGTATAATCAGGCGGATAATCAATGCCCAGTCCCTCTATGGGAAAGACAATTTTGTAGTTATGCTGGTGGCATTTCTTGGCAACAGTTCTGCCAAAATAAGCACTCTGCTTATATGTATATACATATTGAGCAGTGGGATGATTCCGGAGCCTTTGAGAATTTCCAGAAGGCGAAGTCAAGATTCTGGTCTAATTATCATGGCCAACCGTCTGATATACCTCTACCCGACCCTGATTTGTATATTGAGAAAGTTGACCACTGCTGCGAGGTTGGCCCTGAGTTAATAGCTGACCTGGATAAGGCAAAACTGCCAGTTGAGGCGAACAATGAGTTTGCCATAGCTGCCAATAACAAGTCACAAAACCAGTCTGGAAACTGGGACGTTTACGTAGAAAATATGGATCAAGTCAACAAGTGGGAAGAGGACAACTCAAAATCCAACATGGATTGGGGAGTGGCTTTGAATAGTTGGAATAAAACCAGCTCCGGCTGGGGTGCTGCTCTGGTGCAGCCCAGTTGTTGGGGTAGCGCCAGTAACAACCATTGTGCAGCAGCGAATAGCTGGAACAGCTACCATGGAACATCCAACAACACATACCAGGATCAAAGGAATGCATATGGCAGGAAAAGGAATAACAAATCGAGGAACCAGGACGAGGAGTACCAGAGAGGTAGGTGGCAAGATCATCATAGTGGGAGGAATAACGAGAGGTTTCCATTTTACAATAGGAAAAATGGACAGAGTGGAGCGTGACTTTTGAGTTTGTGGCGCTGAAAGCATCTGTGAAAATGTTGGTTGGATTTATAAACTGTCCACCATCTTTTATTTTTTTTCTAGAGATGTATGTGTGTAATGTTGGATATCAGGAGTTGGAACAACATTACCTTTATGGAGATGGTTTGGGTTTGGTTGTTGTTTTCTGTTGTCCCAGGGGCATACACGTGCTCATCTTGTTCTATTGCTGTTATTAGAGGCTAACTGGAGGCGGAGAACCAATCCTTATTTGACGACCCCTGTAACTGCTAATTGTAAGATGGGGTACAGGTATTTACGGAAGAAGTTGTGGGCACATGAGCGATTCCTCCCCGCAGGTGCAGCAATGGCTCTAAGGCCTGATACTGATTTGCTCTTATGGGTTTGCAATTTCCTTCCAAAGAGTGTTTTCAGCAGGTAAAATATAAAAAAAATGTTGCCAACGGGGGAATGATCCCTCTCTTGGTTATACGTTGCTGTTAGGTAGGTGAGACACCCGGTTTATTCAAGTATTCCTCAGCTGGGACTCGATTTTTCGAGTATGCCTCAGCTGGGACTCGAACCCGGGTGGGCTGACGTGCACTCGCTGCCTCTTGGCATTGAGCTAGCACTTAGTTCTCTCAGCAGGTAATATGCTACGTGTAGGGACGATTCTTGTGATTTTAATTACTTCGATGTAGTTAGCCAAGTTTAGAAGATTATCATCAGTTAGAGAGGATCACAAGGTTATCAATCAAATTAAATTCTGAATCTGTTGTGCTCACATCTTTAATAGTGAATATATTGTTTGGGGAGCCAAGAAAGTAACAACTTTGGTAATTTCTGTATAACTAATCTCGCCGCCACACCAATGAATCTGGTAATACACCTTCACTGGAATAAAATGTTAGCACGTAATATCACTGGTAGAAAATAGGCCTATAGTCCCGGTTCGGCAGGGCCAGTAGTCCCGACCGAGCAACCGGGACTACCTATGCGCGACTAAAGACCCCACCCCCTATAGTCGCGCCGATTACGAACCGGGACTAAAGGCCCGTCCACGTGGGCCGGTGGCGGAGCCGGGACGCGGAGGACCTTTAGTCCCGGTTGGCAACATGAACCGGGACTAGACTTTATTTCGTAATTTTTTTAATTCATTTGGGTTTCTAATTATTTTTCACATCAATTTTTCTCTCCCTTTTTTTTTCAGAATTTGTATTATTTGCTTGGTGTCTAACTACAATTATCTCTAGTCAAATTACTTACTCATGGTCAAACTTCCCGCTCGGTCATCCATCCTCCCACTGCTCTAGCACTAGCACGCTTAACTTCCGAGTTCCATACCGTCCCGCATCCAAGTGTTTCGCACGCATGTATGTGATAGTAGTATCATATCAATCTTATTAACATGTTGGTCGATGCCACATTTCTTTATTGTTTCAATTTCAAATAAATCTTTTAATAAACAAAAGTAATGATGTAATTAATAATTTTGAATAAATAAATAAACATTAAGTTTTTAATTTGTATTATTTCTAAAAATACAAATAATATATCAAAAAATTAAGAAAAATAGAACTAATTCATTTTAAAATCTTAAAAATACAAATAATATATCAAAAAATTAAGAACAATAATACTAATTCATTTTAAAATATTAAAAATACAAATACTATATCAAAAAATTAAGAAAAATAATACTAATTCATTTTAATACTAGATGAGTTTGGTATTGACTAGATATATGTTTTCCTGGCTTAGATTAATTTTTTGTGAACAGATATATAGAAACTCTAGTTTTTCTGTTTTGTTTTCTTGATGTGTTTTTGTTTGTTTTCTTGATGTGTTTTGTTTTTGCTTGTTTTGAAACGTGTGTTTGACATAATATGGAAATAGTATAGCTAGGAATTAATATAGAAATAATATCCATTACACTTTGCAACACTTTGCAAATTTTTCCAAGTCATTTAAAACTAGGAAACAAAAATAGTTTTATGAACAACAAAAGACAAGTGATAACTACAATCACAAGTAAAATACGAGTAGAGACATCACAATCATGAATAGAACACAATCATATCACATTCATAACATAGAGTCTTACGATCACACATAACACAAACATAAGTCTCACCATACTAAGATATCCATTACATACTAAGATATCCATTACATGCATATATCGAACGCATACATCTATGGCTCCGTCGAGTAGATGCGGAACAACTCGTAGGAGACGTATGCATCTATGGCTGCATATTTGATGTTCGTCCAGTCCAGTGGGGTCTTCTCCCAATACCAGTGATTCCTCGAGGGGAAACCAGACTTCATGGTTTCGTAGCCCTCGTGGATGAAGGCAGTTGCCATCGGAGCCATCCCGGTCTTGGGCCCGGGCAACTCATCGAAATGGATAAGATCCTGAAGATCAATGTAGTGATCTTGAGGTATCACAATACCCAAGCGCATCAATTTCTGACGGTCTTGAGTGATGTCAACGCTGCAAAAGTCATACCCCTTGTTTACAAGAAAATCAACAAGTGCCGGAGAATGCTTTGAACTACTGCAACAACAAAAATTTGATACGTGTTAGATATGTTGCAACACATGTATTCTTCAGATGCAACAAACAAATCAAAGATGCAAGATTGTACGTGTGCGTTACCTTGACCATTGGAAGACCAAAACGGCCTCCTTGAACGCAATCTGGATGACGGTAACATCCCGTTGATCCGCCGTATACTCCAGATCAAGTCCGAAGAACCGGTGTTCATTGGGAGAGGAGAAATAGAGATTGGTCAAATGCCCAAGAGCACCGGGGAGCCTCTCACAATTGTTGGTGTAGCACACGTCGAGACGCTTGCCGCATGGTGTGGGACCACGGATTCTCTGCCAAACTTCAGCCATGTTGCTTGGTGGAGGAAGATCGAAGAGAGGGAAGAGAAGAGAAGAGAGGAAGAAACAGAGACTCGGACGCGCACTATAGCAATGGCGCCCTTCTGCCTCGCTCGCGGAATAAAAACCGCCGCGCGGGAGGCGAGCAGTTTGTATCTTTAGTCCCGGGCGGGCAGGCCAACCGGGACTAAAGACTCATTAGTCCCGGGCGGCCAGGCCAACCGAAATTAATGCCCTCCACGCGCCTCAACGCGCTTCACAACCCGCGACGCATGACCTTCTGTCGCGGGTCTCCTCTCGACCCGGAACTAAAGACTCATTAGTCACGGTGCGCGACGTTTGGGGACTGATGGGGGCGTATGGAAGGCCTTTTTTCTACCAGTGTATGCCTTGGATCTACACTAACGAATTTTGTGGTTGGACCTTAAAAATCTCATGCTGCAGATGGTAGATTCAGCAATCGAAGCTGGACCACCCGTACGGTTCCATGGCTCTGCCTATGTAATTTGCCTTGGAGTGTCATGCAAGGTGTCGTGGCTCACTAACTTAGCTGACAGATTTTCAATTATTTCTTATTTGTGAAAAAAATGTGTTTCTGCTATTGCACTACTAATATTTTTTTTATCACCTTCAGTTTTGTATGCTACTATAAAGATTCAGTTTGAAAATATATTAAATTGTAAGCCTGGCAATGGAATGTGTTATCTGTTGTACAGTTTGCTTATGGCAACGCCGAAACTATTTAGAAATATGCATAGTTCAATTATATTTCTGCCTGACTTGCAGTGAGCTCTTTTAATCCTGGTCTCCTTAGTTGCCAAGCCTGTAGATATTTCAAGCCTAATCAGCTTCTTGTTTCTATATTAATACCAAATTTAACGATCTGGATCAGAATTTTAGTCCCAAAATCCATAAACAAATATTATATCGTGAAAGCCTTTCTGGAGACATTATCCGGGACCAAAACTGTCCACCTAAAAATATGATGATAACATTCTTGAGACAGATCTGCCCACATTTTTTTACAATAAAGTAAATATTAACAAGAGGTATATTAAACTTGACTGTAATTCGTATGGTGTCCGTGCAACCTCTGTTGCTCACTAACAAGGCTACTTTAACCTGTTCCTTACTTTCTGGGAATGCTCTTCATTTCATGAAAAAGTTGGAGGAGGATAAGAAGATTTTAAAAGATGATTTCCACTGATCACTTTGAAGAAATATAAAAAACATGAATCTGGCGTCACTTAAATGCTTTTCCTCTAGCCTTTTTTTTCTCAGTTCTTTTCTGCAGTGACTTAACAGACAAATGCTGGGAAACCGCAAACAGATTTGCGTATATATTCACTTTCGAACAAGAAACTCCTTTCAGAGTGCCTGTCTCGGTTATTAGGACCGATCAGTACTTTGCTCCATCTCCGTTAATTAAATAATGTCATTCACTTAATAATGCAGGATTGGGTTGTTCCGTGTAAATTAGAATATCCTTAATTAATTTCTTTTCGGCAATTCTCCAGAGAGTTGCAGTACTGAATGGTCGATCTCTATTTATTTACTTATACTAGACAGAAGAATGTTTCTCCCGCAAACACTATGATTTCTCTGGTCGGGGCAAACAGAGTCCCCCTTCAGGCTAGCCACATGCTCTTTCGTGGCATTGCAACAAACTCTCTGGCTGCTGCCTTGGGTAAAATCTGTTGCAATACACACCAGGATGCTGGGCGCATCACAGCTCTACAACATCAAGTCAAAAATTGCTATCATCGCAACAATTCTTACGGATTGCCAATGTTTCGCTGCTGGCGGCAGTAATATCGAGCTGCCTCCTTGGACAGCATGGTGGCGAATGGTACCTGGGAGCTGTAACCTGAAGGTGGAAAATATAAGATGCTGAACTCAGATATACCAAAACAGAGGATGATGATAATAATAACAGATCGTCTTTGTTCATTTTTCAGAGTGATGACTGATTGACAACATTCTGCTTCTTTCTTGCAGTCGATCCTAAATGAATTCCTTTTTGTGGTAACTGATAAATGAATTTAGAGGTTGCACATCAAGTTTCGGATTTTCTCAATAAATAGAAATTACAGTATATTATAAAACATAATTTGTTAGTTAAACCCCTTTTCTGAATCCATGTACCATAGTGAACACCGAGAATTAAGATATGTAACAAGTGAAAACACTACTTTTGGTGGATGAACCACTCGTTCCCATAAGAAGAACCACTATATTATAAATAAACAACATGACGATTATATTATACATGCAATACACTATATGTCCAATCAAAATTCAACAATATAATTAAAAACAAAAAATTCAAATCCATTCATTAAAGAAGTTAAGAATATTCTGGATAGTTGAGTACAAGAAATAAAATATACAAAGTCGCAAAAGAAACGAGAGCTTAAGAGAGAAAAAGTTTTGCCAATATAAGGATGTTTTCATCAGGACAGTACAACCAAGTTTAGTACAACCATCGGCTGCAATCAGCTGACCCGCAGAAGCATTGTTTCTTCTTGATGTTACCTTCGGAGTCATGGACACCATCTATGACATAATTATAGTCGTATGATAGCGGTTGGAGGGGAAGAATATCCACATCAGCAAAGAGTGCGACGTGGGGCATCCTCTTGTTGTCATGGTCATAGAGCAAACTTTGGGAAAAAAGGTTGGGGGTGCAGCTATGGTTGATGAACCTCACAAAGTTTCCGCATTTGAGAGCATCCAAGGCAAAGGCGTTAACTTCGGCTTCTCCAGGACCATTCCGAAGCGAGGGAATAGTCTTCCTTAAGTCGTCCCAACGAGGTACATTATAATAGTTGTGACCAATGCTGAACAAGTACTCATCATTTTCCCTCTTCTCAGCCTCTTCATGCTCCAACAACTCTCCTATGTATTCACACACAAAGCTTCCTTCAGGTATAAAATCTAAGCTTCGTACTCCCCACCCCATTGATTCCGTCTTGAAGACTTGGAGGCGAAACTTGATTCCATGTTGGCTGACCCTATTGTGACAAGTTGGAGGGCACTTGCATGAAGGTCCACACTCATAAACAAGAGGTTTTTCACCGAAGATACGGCCATTTTTGCTGAAAGGAATCTTCCCTCCATTTTTAACTGCACATGCACATTTTCGAGAGTCCAAACATCGACCGACGCAACCACAACCTGTTGGAGGATCCGGCTGGTCCTCTAGGGGATACTCTATGTGTGAAATGTAGCGAAATGACGCCGGGAACTCATTTGATATGGTGTTGATGGCAGATATGGGGCTCTTCTCGAGTCCTTTCGACATATCTCGGATGAAAGATCCATTGGATGGTTCTGCCATTTTGGTTTTCACAAGCTCTTGAACATTGATCCGTGGTTGACCTGGCATTCTTTTCAAATAAAAAGTAGTAACAAACTGGTCTTCCCTTGGCTCCTCTATGCGGAATTTCTCCACCAAATACAAACCACCATAAACGAAATATGTAAGCTTTTTAGACGGAGACTTTCCACCACTTTGCTGAACCACAGACCTATAGATAACACGGACATGTGTTTTGGTATCCATACTCCGCTTTAGCGCCTGGTCCGTGTCTTCCATCTTATCACCATCGGCCCTGGTTGATCCAACATGCAACAAGACATCCAGATTATTGTTTAGGGTGGAAACAATGCTAACAGCCAGAGATGTCCTGCCCCATTTGACGCAATCGACGCAGGACTGTTGCGACCGGTGGAGACCTACAAGAAAAAGCTCCATGATGGAGTCAAACACGTCTCCAATCTGAACTCCGGGAACGCTTCCCACATGCCTCCTCTTTTCATATTCAGCGGCACGGAACCTCTCCATGTAGACTTGGAAAGCTGCAAGCTGATTGTGTTCTTCTTCCTCGAGAAGACTCGGGTAAATCAGCCGGAATTCGCGCAGAGAAGCCATGACACCTTCTCTGGTCATGGCCATTTTATTCTTCTTCTTCTTGGGCAGAGGAGCAACTCCTCTCGCCATGGACGGATTCCTGGTAGCACGAACTACGACATGAGATGGACCGCGTGAACCAACTTTGATCTTGGTTGGTCCACGAGATGTAGTACCCTGTGGCCGTTTGTAGCCGACCTGGAACCTCCATGGCACTAAAGCCTTGCGCCCCCTGCGGCAGCCATCGGATGTGCCGAAATCTTGCGACCCGCCATCTCCCGCCAATGAACTCTCCTGCCTCCTAGTCGGACCGCCCTTGCACCGAAGAAAAGAGTAAACCAATCAGATACACAACTGTACGGCAATACCATGACTATCATCATATACATAGATGCAATGACAGAGACAAGAGTAATTGACTAAACTATTTTAGACCAATGCTATCACATATATAGAGCAATTATTATTGGCAACAAGTTAATGCAGTTCAATAATGGTGTTAACTCGATTGTGTACATAGGGCAAGATTTTGAATTAATAAACCAGGATCACAGCAGCAGCGGTGCAGCACTACCTGATCAACTACTTCGCCATTTGTCTCGCCGACAGCCGCGGCGTCCAGGCCCTCTGAGGTTCCGTTGGCACCTGAAGTAGGCTTGGCATCAGAGTTCTCCAAGTTGCCGTGGAGGCCCTCCGAGGTTCCGTTGGCACCTGAAGTAGGCTTGGCATCAGAGCCCTCCAAGTCGGCGTCGAGGCCCTCCGAGGCTCCGTTGGCACCTGAAGTAGGCTTTGCATCAGAGTCCTCCAAGTCGGTGTCGAGGCCCTCCGAGGTTCCGTTGGCACCTGAAGCAGGCTGGGCATCAGAGCCGTCCAAGTCGGCGTGGCCGAAGCGCCACGGCGCGAGTGCCTTGTAACATCGCCGGCTGCACTCCGTCACGCTCCCGTCTTCCATGGTGCTGGACAGTGAGGTCGTACGTAGGCGTTGCATTCAGGCGTCAGTGAGGGAAAAAATGGAGTCGAACGGATTGAGGGCGGCGGCCGTGCTGTACATACCTGATCGAGATCCAAGGAAGAAACGGAGAAGGACGGGAGATCGAGACTGCCGGATGGACGGGGCGTGGACTCGTGAACTGCTCCACAATTCCGGCTTTGGAATGTCCTAAACTTACGGGAAAGATTGTGTGATGGGCTACGCACCGTTTCTTTAGCCTAGGAATCCGTCAATGTATATATGCACGAGTTCAGTCCGTTCTACTGCAGCTGAAATGCGGTGTGAAAACATTAGTCTACCGAAAAAACAGTATGGTTCTTGAGACAGACCTGCCATGTAATTAACTTTCCACACTAAATTAAGTAAATAGGGACCCTAAAAGCATCATTTGTTAAATTTAATCAACCCGAGGTGTATATAAAACTTGACACCCGTGTGCGTGTATGGCAGCTGCTCTGTTGCCCCATTTTTCTGAAAAAAGTTAAACACCATGAACGGAATTTCCGAAACCAAGAAACAAGATTTGAGTACACATATACACACTTCCGATCGAACGAGATATATAGAACTTTTTGCAACAACTCCACCTGCACAACCATGCATCAACGCCATGCATGGGTCAAAACCAAATCCTGATAGCCACTCGCTGACAAGTTATGCATCTCCCGATTCTGCACGATTTCAGCAGCAAACAGCAGCCCATATATAATTCTGGTTCAGGATCGTACGGCAGTACCCAAATATGAATCATAATATCTTGGCATTATCACTACGGGACAGCGGCTAAACGCCGACGGCCGGCCACCGTCGGCGTATGCGGCATTGCCGTCGGCGTACCCATACGCCAACGGTGACCGTCGGCGTCTTCCCGTCGGCGACCGTCGGCGTATCCCCTTTGCCGTCGGCGTATAGTTTTTTTTTTTGAAATTTTTTTTTTCAAATTTTTTTTTCTGAATTTTTTTTCGAATTATTTTCACACTTAATCACACTTCCCGGTCGGTCACCCATCATGAGATTGCTCCAGGCCAAGCACGCTTAACTTCGTAGTTCCTTCACTGTGATCTACCTAGAAACAACGGATGTGTTGTTGATAATATTATGCAATCAATCCTGTTAACCTTAACCCTTGGACCATCATGTCACACTCTTTTATTTTGTGAATTCAAACAACTATTTAAATAAAATATAATAACTAATAATAAATTTGAATTCAAATAATCTTGAATTTAAATAATAATTAACATGTTTGATTTTTCTATTTAATATTCAAAAATTCATATCTATAAATCCGTAAATCAAAATTTGACAAATAATATGTCTATATCGATTAGAAAAATGAGAGAAATTCAAATATGACATCCATATAATATTTCCATCATATATAAGACTTTTGTTTTCTTTTCATTGAAGCAAAAAAGCATTTTCTATGTTCCGAGTGTAAAAAAAAAGGTTTTTTTGTGAAGGAACTACCATAAATATGTTGCAAAACTTGAGAGATATAATTTTTGAAAATACTAGACCATGTTATATGCACAAATAACCAATTTGTTTCATATGAAAAGGTTTCCATCCACCTCTTTTGAAGAACAGAAGTTTCTGCCGATTCCGGTGGAAACTGGTCAAATTTGAACTACAGGTACCTCATAGTTTGCTCATGATTTTTGGCAAATCATTTTTAGGTACACAAATACCTATTTCAACATAGATACACCAAGAGTTTCTCAATATTCAACCCCTAGCTACGAACAGTCATGCCCGCCGCCTTGACTTTTTCCTCAAACGGGGTTAGAAAATTCCAAAAAATTCAAAAAAAACCAAAATGATGCGAGACCTTCGCGTGGTGTCATTATATAGGTACTAGTATACACCAAAAATAATAAACTTGGAATACGACAGTTGTGTTGAAAATGTGTTCACAAAAATTAGCTATCTTCTACGAACATTCTAGGGTTTCGGGCCAAATGACGAGTGTTATGGTCATATCCATGGCATAGTTTGCTCAAATGTTCCCAATTACACACAAACATGCATCTTGGAAGCACGGACAATGTTGACGGAGGAAGTTTTCCTTTTCATTGAAGCAAAAAACCATTTTCTATGTTCCGAGTGTAAAAAAAGGTTTTTTTTGTGAAGGACCTACCATAAATATGTTGCAAAACTTGAGAGCTATAATTTTTGAAAATACTAGACCATGTTATATGCACAAATAACCAATTTGTTTCATATGAAAAGGTTTCCATCCACCTCTTTTGAAGAACAGAAATTTCTGCCGATTCCGCTGAAAACTGGTCAAATTTGAACTACAGGTACCTCATAGTTTGCTCATGATTTTTGGCAAATATCATTTTTAGGTACACAAATACCTATTTCAACATAGATACACCAAGAGTTTCTCAATATTCAACCCCTAGCTACGAACAGTCATGCCCGCCGCCTTGACTTTTTCCTCAAACGGGGTTAGAAAATTCCAAACAATTCAAAAAAAACCAAAATGATGCGAGACCTTCGCGTGGTGTCATTATATAGGTCCTAGTATACACCAAAAATAATAAACTTGGAATACGACAATTGTGTTGGAAATGTGTTCACAAAAATTAGCTATCTCCTACGAACATTTTAGGGTTTCGGGCCAAATGACGAGTGTTATGGTCATATCCATGGCATAGTTTGCTCAAATGTTCCCATATTACACACAAACATGCATCTTGGAAGCACGGACAATGTTGACGGAGAAAGTTTTCCTTTTCATTGAAGCAAAAAACAATTTTCTATGTTCCCATTATAAACTCGCTAGAGATAAGCGGACGCCAGTGAAGCGGGTCACACACTGGAGTGCAATCTTTGCTATCCAAAGACCACAACACACCTATACTAACATGGTATGGCACCCTCTAGCTTGTGTGGGGACCCGGACGCTCTGTAGCCCCCTCCGGTGAAAACCTAGACCCGCTGGAGAAATACCGGATTTATACGGATACACGCGGTAACAACGTCGAAAGGGGGTAGCAATGTGAAAAAAGTTGCTTGGTTGTGTTAGGGTAGTCCATAGAAACACAAAACACATAGGTAGAACCCAACTCTTCGGAAGATTCCCGATGTATCGTCCGATATGGGAGTTTCACCCTATAAGCGGGGACCGAAAACCGCGGAACACTCGCAGAGGGCATACCCGAGGAAATCTTATAGAATCATTGGTAAAAATTTGTCTTCACATATGTTATGACCTAATTATGCATAAAACAAATTGAGATTCTACTGTTCACCCCGCTTCGATGCCCTTCTAGGGGGGTACACGACGTAGGCACATGTTAATAGTGTTTTCCGAAAAGAGGGTATCGGGAACCCCGTGTCTATAAAAAATGGAGCTATATACTTTTATATGTATGTTTTATATGTATGTTTTTTTTAATGTTATAGGGCAGTTCAACACGGAAAAAAAAAGGAAACGCCGACGGCCTTCTATACGCCGACGGCCACCGTCGGTGTACGAAGCCAAACGCCGACGGCAATGTATACGCCGACGGTCACCGTCGGCGTATAGACGCCTACGCCGACGGGAATTCTACGCCGACGGGCACAGCGAGGGCTCCCGTACTTCGGACGATACGCCGACGGCAACGATAAAACCCCGTCGGCGTATAAGTCGGCCGTCGGCGTATAAGTTCTCTCCTGTAGTGTATCACAGAAACCTAACATCATCCCAGCAAGTAAAACAAGGTCGATACGGCTATTTTTTTTCAATTATACGTTTTTTCATGTTAATTAGGAAAATAATAGGCATTTTTTTTCCAGAAATATTATCCAGTTGTCCTGGCCAAAGCCGACTGGCCCAATCGGCTTGGACCAAGCCGACTAGCTCCTACCCGGCCTCAGCTAAGCCGACTGGCCAATCGGCCAGAGCGTGGCAGCCCAGTCGGCTACATCGAACCCGATTGGCTTTTTTTTGGGATAGTTTCAAATTTGCCAAAAAAAAATGCACAACGTCCTCCAATTTTTCCTATCTTCCGCCATTTTCTGCCGTTCTTTTTTTTCGGATAGAGAAATATTTCTTCCACACCTTTTCTGCCGTTCTTATTTATCTAGACCAGAGAAATATCTTTTGCACGCATATATTGTTATTGTTTTCTGGGCCTTCGTGATAGACTTAAAATTGAAATACAGTTGAAATAAAGATGCATCGGTACAAACAACACTAAACCTTAAATTGAAGCGGTACGAGTCAAATTTTAAAGTATAAACAACGCCGAGTAGTGAGATAACCTAAAACCACATGAAGTCATACCCTGTCGCCATTAGAAGGTGAAGATCTATTTCCCGTCGATGATGCATATCTCTTACCCTTGACGCTCGGTATGAAGAAATCATCTTCGCCCTCACTCTCCTCCACCCATACATGAGGATTATTTTTCAGGTAACAAATGTAAGATTCACTCCACCATTTTAGCTTCTTCCACCTTCCATGCACCCTCAGAATTTCTTGACGTATTTCCTAGGAGAGAGTGAGTTAGTCATGCTTTCTTGTGTAATGCCTCCCCAGCTGAGCGAGGAGACAGTCACTACTAAGGAGTTCCTCCCATGGAACTAATCTATTGTCTACCCTTAAATCGTTAGCTAACTGCAAGAGTTGTTCAGACTCGATGCAAGAAAAGTCGACATCTTCGACATAGTAGAATGCACGGGTTCCCAACTAACGGAGGGGGTGGTTTATAGGAAGAATGGTGGGAAAGAGGGCGGGAAAAGGTCAGGAAAATATTGGCAGTGAAAAGGGCGGGAAGATATTGACGAGAAATTTAGGGCGGAGAAAATGCCGGGAATATTTGCGGGAGAGAGGGACTTGAAAGAATGGCGGGAGGGGACTGATGTAGGGAGAAAAACAAACATAGGTGCATAATCATATGTCTTATACAACGATATTCATAAGCCTGACACAAATATAGAGTAGGATTATCTTTTACGATACAAACATAAAATAGGCATATGTCGCATACATAAGTGTATAGTCATGTCTCTAGTGGTAGAGAGAAAAGTCAGTGCAGACGACTTATGCGCTTAGGTATTCACTACTAGGGAAAGCCCTACCGCCGGCGCTCTACTTTAGCTTACCGCCGGCGCCTTAGCATGCGTCGGCGATGACCACAACGGTGGTAAAAAAACTACCGCCGGCGCGCTCGTTTGACGCGCCGGGGGTAAATTTCTTAGCGCCGGCGCCCTTCTTTGACGCGCCGGGGGTAAGTTTAGCGCCGGCGCGTCTGCCCAACCCGCCGGGGGTATGGCTGGGTTAGCCCCGGCGCCCACACCGCGCCGATGATAAGTCCAACTAGCGCGCCGGCGGTAGGTTTTGCTGGTCCAAATAAATAAATAATACAGAACGTATTTATACAGGTTTATACTGTTACAGAAATACGTACACAGACACTTATTATATCCATATAAATTGCAGAAAAGAATAAGCAAAGAATATAGAAGGGTATCGAACACGAATATATACTAGAAAAGACTAATATAAAAGGATTCGAACACGAATATACAAAGTCTCGAACACAAATGCAATGTATCAAATATGAAGTAGTTAAGACATCGATCACCCGCGAATACAAAGTGATGGATACAAAGTGTCGGAAGATATCTAGCTAAGGAGACATCGAGATCGATCTAAACTAGAAGATAGAATAGAAACGCGGAAACGATGAGCATCATCATGACGAAGATGGTCTTCATCCGCTTCCTTCTCCTCTCGCCCGCTAGATATGTCTCTCCCGCTAGATAGCTCGCATATCGAGCTTGTGCCTCCGCCATAGTGTTGTACCCCTTGTAGCTATTGCCGCTCAACCGGTGCACCTGTCTCCGGCAAGCCTCCCAGTCGTCGTACTGGCTCTAGCGTCGGGAAGGCTACCCTAATTGTGGGTGTACCGTTCCCACATTTAAATAATGCAAGAATCCTTTGTTATTATGCTAGTCCCTAGATCAATTGCTAGCACCACAGTTCAAAATGAAATATCATGCAAATGCGTCAAAATCTATTACATCGCATGATCCAGCCTTTACAAAATATGATTACAACTTGCATAGTCTCAGAAGACTAGCAGAAAACAGAATTACAACGGAAAACTTAGTAGAACACTGAGCCTCGTCTTCTACATGCGCCACAGGCAAAACATGTTGGCGATAGACTCGAGATCCTGGACGAAACCTCACTCGTCTTCAGATTCATCTGCAATATGGAATATGCAGCCACAAGGGAGTCAATACAACTTAATGTATTGGCAAGTAACACTACGGTGGATATAAATGGCAAGACTAATACTACATGCATATTTGGCTGAGTGGAGTTTAGGCTATTTGCAGAAAGCAAGTTTTTCCCTAACACTTTTGAAAAAAAAAGTTTTCTTTGCAAAGATTGGCACCATGAGATACACCCATGAGCACCAGAACTAATATTTCCTTAGCCAAATTTTACTTCTTCAAAACGGTGTTGAGATTCTTCTGTCCATCCTTGTCCAGCTGCTCGAAGTTGTACGTTACCGGGCACACGGCTATGATCATAGTTTCTAACTCTGCAGAGGTTGTGCACTTTCACCCTTTGTCTTCAATTAGCCCAAACATCCTATACACGCGGAGTGCATCATGGAAAGGAGAGAATTGAGACGAGATCTTTCAGAAGTAAGAATCCAACCCAACCAGCAAGACCCGCTCCACCTATAATTATGCTACATCTTCATGTCAAGCATGGGTTGAACTCTCACAACTTATTTAATCAAGACAGAGCCCATATGTCAAAGGGCTGCACGGGAAGCTACTAAACTTAGAGGGACTTAGTAATCTCTTTGTTCCTGGGTGGAAAACCACAAGTGCACTCCTTAGGTGAAAAACACCATAGGCATGGCTCCAAGGAGCCACTCGACATAAACCTTGCAATCACCAATTCCACCCAGGTGTTTCATTGAATGTTATACTTAGAAATTTTCCACAACATTGAGTAAAACAAATTTGTAGCAAGGCTAAGCATCTACAAAGTACTAAGTCTCTATAATAAAGTCTAAGGGATTGCTACACACTACTTGGGATTTTGCATAGCATAATAATAACTTAGTAAAAATTCCCTATCATGCATACTACTAAAAAAACACTAGTAATGCATAGTAAAAATATGGGGGATTTGACGGTGTGTTACTTGCCTTTGAAGTTGGTAAAGAAGTTAAACTCTCTCTTCACAAAGTGGAACATTTCTCTCCGTACAATCTATACATTGAAAACACAACAACAGAATAAACAAGCATGCTAACCATCATACAAACAAATGAAGAAAACATACAAAGCAATAAACATAGCAAATGAAAACATGTGAAAACATTTAGTTTTAATTCACAAAATAAAACTAAGTGATTGTAGTTAGAGTTTGGCATTTGTGACTAAGGATTGGTCTTTGATCAAAAGGATTGGTCCAAACTATTTCTGTCTTAGTTTTCTTTAGTCTTCTTTCGCTTCCTTGCTTCATTGAGTTGTTTTTTATGGCCAAGTCTTTATGCCTTCAAATATCTTGCTTGTAGTCCTCCTTATTGAGTGGATGAAAACATCTAAAGTATAATTCTAGGATATAGGGACTTAGTCATAGAGAATAAGAGAGGTAGTAGAGATTGTTTGAGTTCCTTAAGAAAGGACTTGTAAAATTCTTCATCTTCTTTTCTTCATCTCTAGGAGAGTATTCTTCTTGATTTGAAGTTACTTCTTGTTGATGTCTTGGTCAAAAGCTGCCATCTCACTTGAGAGACTAATTCTAAGTCTTGGACAAAATACTAATCATCTTGAAAACAAAATCTAAGTATTGGAAACAAATTCTAAGTCTTCACATCATTTGTCTTGGAAAATCTTCATGCTCCTTTGTAGATTCCTCCTTGGTGTGGGGACTTCATTGAATCTTCTAACACTTGATGGTTTTGATACAAACTAGTGGCTGGTCAAATCTAACTTAGCCATAGCACAAAGCCTAAGAGAAAAGAAAAGAAGGGGAGAAAAAACTTAGAGAAAAAGAGAGAGATGTGGCTGGTCTTCTTGAAGTTCCACTTGATTTTCTTCTAAGTGTTTCTTCTTCTTGGTATTCTTCTGGATTTGCTAAGTCCTTCATGAGTCTTCTAGCTTCAAGTTGAAAATCTTCGAGTAGACAAGTGTAGCATCCTCTTCATGGCTTTTCACGACTTAGTGGTTTTCAACTAGGAGGACCAACTAGGAAAAATAACTTAGAAATATTCTAAGGGCTTTGGTTTTGGTCTCTATGGTCTAAGTTTAGTCCTTAGCACAATTTAGCTAGAGAAAACATATTAAAAATATTTATAGAATTTAAACTAAGTAAAAAACACTCAAAAGGCCAATTAACTCCAAATTCAATTTTAATTAGTTCAAAAATTATTTTGGGACATAGAACATGAAATTATACGTCCTAAGGTTTCCAGGAATATTTTATTTACATTTTTTGATTTATAGAATTTAAACTATGTCAAAAATCACCAAACAAGAATATTTGAATTTGAACACATTTTAAATAATCAATTCTAATATTGGCCAGTACTAACGGAGTCTATATATTCAGGGATTTTCAAAAAGTCTAAGTTTGTTGAATTTGGAGTCATATATCAAAAGTTATCAACAAAACAAGATTTACAAATATTCAACAATAGAAAGTGTGAGCACGTATCAAAATTCAGTTTTCATAATTTTAATAAATTCTACACATTGTGATTATTTCAAAAAGTACAAAATCTTCAAAATTGGACTTACATAACTAAAGTTATGTATTTTACAAGATTTGGTGATTTTCTGGATTTTTAAAACAATTTTGATTGAATTTGACCGGGGGTTTGACTGGGGCTGATTGGGCGCCACATGGCCGGCTCTGATTGGTGCGGGGCTGGCGCAGATCCGACGCGGCCGCTGACTTGGCAGGACAGGTGGCAATCCCTCATTTTCCGATACCCCTTCGCGTAAGTGACTAAATAGGAGACGTCCAGATTAGATCTAACGGACGAGAAAGCAGAGGAGAGCTCACCGGGGTCAGGTTTGGCCGGAGTATGGCGTGCGGCGGCGCTGCGCTCTGGAGGTGTCGACGGCGTCGCTCTGGTGGTCTTCGATCTCATAGGTGATGTCGATGAGGTGCGTTGCGACAAGGGGAACATGATGGTGACGACGATGACACCTCGCGAGCTTCCAGGCGGTAGCGAGAGGAGATTGACGGTGGTGTGAGCTACGGCATTCTCGGGTGGCCGATTGGCTGCGTAACAAATCGAACCAAGTGGTCAGCAGGTGCGAAAGGGGGAGGAAAAGAAGAGGGGAAAAGAAGGAGCAACAGGGGTGAGCTGAAGTGGCCGGAATCGGCAATTGCGACTGCTAGGGTTTGCTGTCTCCGGCGAGCAATTTCCACGTCCTGGAGGCGTGATACAGGATAAACATAGAGGGGAAATAGAGGGGGCATCGTGGGCTATATATAGAAGGTCTCGGGCGAGCGAATCGTGTCGTGAATCGCACGAAATCCACGCGGAAAAATCTCTCCGAGGCGGAGTCATGTTCTTGTACGGGAGGAAGAAGGAGCGGTGATGTCACGATGACGTCAGGGTCGGTCCCAGCTGTCAGAGGGAAAAGAGAGAGGTGCGGGCTGCTCTTGGGCCTGCGGTGGGTTTCGCGCAGGTGAGGGAAAACAGAGGGGTTGGGCTGCGCGGGCGCGACGAATAGGGGGAGTGGGAGTTGGGCCGGTCGGTTTGATCGCTGCTGCTTTGTTTTCTTTTCCCTTTTCTTTTCCTGTTTTAAATAACAAGTCATAACTTTTGAGAATGGCCTCAAACCAAATTCCTTAGTTTTCCAAAATCTTTATCTTTCAAAAGAAAACATTTATGGGCTGTTTTAAACATAATTAAATTTTTATATTTTCAAAATATGAATAATTGACTAATAGTAACTTAATGTTATTCTCCTTTTCTAACTTTATTAAATTATATTATGGTCAACTAATTTCAGAGACATAATATAGTTAAATATTGTTTCCTAACCTATTTACTCACTTTCACACAAGGACAATGTTGACGGAGGAAGTTTTCCTTTTCATTGAAGCAAAAAACCATTTTCTATGTTCCGAGTTAAAAAAGGTTTTTTTTGTGAAGGACTACCATAATATGTTGCAAAACTTGAGAGCTATAATTTTTGAAAATACTAGACCATGTTATATGCACAAATAACCAATTTGTTTCATATGAAAAGGTTTCCATCCACCTCTTTTGAAGAACAGAAGTTTCTGCCGATTCCGCTGAAAACTGGTCAAATTTGAACTACAGGTACCTCATAGTTTGCTTATGATTTTTGGCAAAAATCATTTTTAGGTACACAAATACCTATTTCAACATAGATACACCAAGATTTTCTCAATATTCAACCCCTAGCTACGAACAGTCATGCCCGCCGCCTTGACTTCCTCAAACGGGGTTAGAAAATTCCAAAAAATTCAAAAAAAACCAAAATGATGCGAGACCTTCGCGTGGTGTCATTATATAGGTCCTAGTATACGCCAAAAATAATAAACTTGGAATACGACAATTGTGTTGGAAATGTGTTCACAAAAATTAGCTATCTCCTACGAACATTCTAGGGTTTCGGGCTAAATGACGAGTGTTATGGTCATATCCATGGCATAGTTTGCTCAAATGTTCCCATATTACACACAAACATGCATCTTGGAAGCACGGACAATGTTGACGGAGGAAGTTTTCCTTTTCATTGAAGCAAAAAACAATTTTCTATGTTCCCATTATAAACTCGCTAGAGATAAGCGGACGCCAGTGAAGCGGGTCACACACTGGAGTGCAATCTTTGCCATCTAAAGACCACAACACACCTATACTAACATGGTATGGCACCCCTAGCTGTGTGGGGACCGGACGCTCTGTAGCCCCCCCTCCGGTGAAAACCTAGACCCGCTGGAGAAATACCGGATTTATACGATACACGCGGTAACAACGTCGAAAGGGGGTACAATGTGGAAAAAGTTGCTTGGTTGTGTTAGGGTAGTCCATAGAAACACAAAACACATAGGTAGAACCCAACTCTTCGGAAGATTCCCGATGTATCGTCCGATATGGGAGTTTCAGCCTATAAGCGGGGACCGAAAACCGCGGAACACTCGCAGAGGGCATACCCGAGGGAATCTTATAGAATCATTGGTAAAAATTTGTCTTCACATATGTTATGACCTAATTATGCATAAAACAAATTGAGATTCTACTGTTCACCCCGCTTCGATGCCCTTCTAGGGGGGTACACGACGTAGGCACATGTTAATAGTGTTTTCCGAAAAGAGGGTATCCGGAACCCCGTGTTTATAAAAAATGGAGCTATATACTTTTATATGTATGTTTTATATGTATGTTTTTTTAATGTTATAGGGCAGTTCAACAGGGAAAAAAAAAGGAAACGCCGACGGCCTTCTATACGCCGACGGCCACCGTCGGTGTATGAAGCCAAACGCCGACGGCAATGTATACGCCGACGGTCACCGTCGGTGTATAGACGCCTACGCCGACGGGAATTCTACGCCGACGGGCACAGCGAGGGCTCCCGTACTTCGGACGATACGCCGACGGCAACGATAAAACCCCGTCGGCGTATAAGTCGGCCGTCGGCGTATAAGTTCTCTCCTGTAGTGTATCACAGAAACCTAACATCATCCCAGCAAGTAAAACAAGGTCGACACGGCTATTTTTTTTTCAATAATACGTTTTTTCATGTTAATTAGGAAAATAATAGGCATTTTTTTTCAGAAATATTATCCAGTTGTCCTGGCCAAAGCCGACTGGCCCAATCGGCTTGGACCAAGTCGACTAGCTCCTACCCGGCCTCAGCTAAGCCGACTGGCCAATCGGCCAGAGCGTGGCAGCCCAGTCGGCTACATCGAACCCGATTGGCTTTTTTTTTGGGATAGTTTCAAATTTGCCAAAAAAAAAATGCACAACGTCCTCCAATTTTTCCTATCTTCCGCCATTTTCTGCCGTTCTTTTTTTTCGGATAGAGAAATATTTCTTCCACACCTTTTCTGCCGTTCTTATTTATCTAGACCAGAGAAATATTTTTTGCACGCATATATTGTTATTGTTTTCTGGGCCTTCGTGATAGACTTAAAATTGAAATACAGTTGAAATAAAGATGCATCGGTACAAACAACACTAAACCTTAAATTGAAGCGGTACGAGTCAAATTTTAAAGTATAAACAACGCCGAGTAGTGAGATAACCTAAAACCACATGAAGTCATACCCTGTCGCCATTAGAAGGTGAAAATCTATTTCCCGTCGATGATGCATATCTCTTACCCTTGACACTCGGTATGAAGAAATCATCTTCGCCCTCACTCTCCTCCACCCATACATGAGGATTATTTTTCAGGTAACAAATGTAAGATTCACTCCACCATTTTAGCTTCTTCCACCTTCCATGCACCCTCAGAAGTTCTTGACGTATTTCCTAGGAGACAGTGAGTTAGTCATGCTTTCTTGTGTAATGCCTCCCCAGCTGAGCGAGGAGACAGTCACTACTAAGGAGTTCCTCCCATGGAACTAATCTATTGTCTACCCTTAAATCGGTAGCTAACTGCAAGAGTTGTTCAGACTCGATGCAAGAAAAGTCGACATCTTCGACATAGTAGAATGCAAGTTTTTCCCTAACACTTTTGAAAAAAAAAGTTTTCTTTGCAAAGATTGGCACCATGAGATACACCCATGAGCACCAGAACTAATATTTCCTTAGCCAAATTTTACTTCTTCAAAACGGTGTTGAGATTCTTCTGTCCATCCATGTCCAGCTGCTCGAAGTTGTCTGTTACCGGGCACACAGCTATGATCATAGTTTCTAACTCTGCAGAGGTTGTGCACTTTCACCCTTTGTCTTCAATTAGCCCAAACATCCTATACACGCGGAGTGCATCATGGAAAGGAGAGAATTGAGACGAGATCTTTCAGAAGTAAGAATACAACCCAACCAGCAAGACCCGCTCCACCTATAATTATGCTACATCTTCATGTCAAGCATGGGTTGAACTCTCACAACTTATTTAATCAAGACAGAGCCCATATGTCAAAGGGCTGCACGGGAAGCTACTAAACTTAGAGGGACTTAGTAATCTCTTTGTTCCTGTGTGGAAAACCACAAGTGCACTCCTTAGGTGAAAAACACCATAGGCATGGCTCCAAGGAGCCACTCGACATAAACCTTGCAATCACCAATTCCACCCAGGTGTTTCATTGAATGTTATACTTAGAAATTTTCCACAACATTGAGTAAAACAAATTTGTAGCAAGGCTAAGCATCTACAAAGTACTAAGTCTCCATAATAAAGTCTAAGGGATTGCTACACTACTTGGGATTTTGCATAGCATAATAATAACTTAGTAAAAATTCCCTATCAGCATACTACTAAAAAAACACTAGTAATGCATAGTAAAAATATGGGGGATTTGACGGTGTGTTACTTTCCTTTGAAGTTGGTAAAGAAGTTAAAACTCTTCACAAAGTGGAACATTTCTCTCCGTACAATCTATACATTGAAAACACAACAACAGAATAAACAAGCATGCTAACCATCATACAAACAAATGAAGAAAACATACAAAGCAATAAACATAGCAAACGAAAACATGTGAAAACATTTAGTTTTAATGCACAAAATAAAACTAAGTGATTGTAGTTAGAGTTTGGCATTTGTGACTAAGGATTGGTCTTTGATCAAAAGGATTGGTCCAAACTATTTCTGTCTTAGTTTTCTTTAGTCTTCTTTCGCTTCCTTGCTTCATTGAGTTGTTTTTTATGGCCAAGTCTTTATGCCTTCAAATATCTTGCTTGTAGTCCTCCTTATTGAGTGGATGAAAACATCTAAAGTATAATTCTAGGATATAGGGACTTAGTCATAGAGAATAAGAGAGGTAGTAGAGATTGTTTGAGTTCCTTAAGAAAGGACTTGTAAAATTCTTCATCTTCTTTTCTTCATCTCTAGGAGAGTATTCTTCTTGATTTGAAGTTGCTTCTTGTTGATGTCTTGGTCAAAAGCTGCCATATCACTTGAGAGACTAATTCTAAGTCTTGGAAAAAATACTAATCATCTTGAAAACAAAATCTAAGTATTGGAAACAAATTCTAAGTCTTCACATCATTGGTCTTGGAAAATCTTCATGCTCCTTTGTAGATTCCTCCTTGGTGTGGGGACTTCATTGATCTTCTAACACTTGAGGTTTTGATACAAACTAGTGGCTGGTCAAATCTAACTTAGCCGTAGCACAAAGTCTAAGAGAAAAGAAAAGAAGGGGAGAAAAAACTTAGAGAAAAAGAGAGAGATGTGGCTGGTCTTCTTGAAGTTCCACTTGATTTTCTTCTAAGTGTTTCTTCTTCTTGGTATTCTTCTGGATTTGCTAAGTCCTTCATGAGTCTTCTAGCTTCAAGTTGAAAATCTTCGAGTAGACAAGTGTAGCATCCTCTTCATGGCTTTTCACGACTTAGTGGTTTTCAACTAGGAGGACCAACTAGGAAAAATAACTTAGAAATATTCTAAGGGCTTTGGTTTTGGTCTCTATGGTCTAAGTTTAGTCCTTAGCACAATTTAGCTAGAGAAAACATATTAAAAATATTTATAGAATTTAAACTAAGTAAAAAACAATCAAAAGGCCAATTAACTCTAAATTCAATTTTAATTAGTTCAAAAATTATTTTGGGACATAGAACATGAAATTATACGTCCTAAGGTTTCCAGGAATATTTTATTTACATTTTTTTGATTTATAGAATTTAAACTATGTCAAAAATCACCAAACAAGAATATTTGAATTTGAACACATTTTAAATAATCAATTCTAATATTGGCCAGTACTAACGGAGTCTATATTCAGGGATTTTCAAAAAGTCTAAGTTTGTTGAATTTGAGTCTATATCAAAAGTTATCAACAAAACAAGATTTACAAATATTCAACAATAGAAAGTGTGAGCACGTATCAAAATTCAGTTTTCATAATTTTAATAAATTCTACACATTGTGCTTATTTCAAAAAGTACAAAATCTTCAAAATTGGACTTACATAACTAAAGTTATATTTACAAGATTTGGTGATTTTCTGGATTTTTAAAACAATTTGATTGAATTGAAGACCGGGGTTTGACTGGGGCTGACTGGGCGCCACATGGCCGGCTCTGATTGGTGCGGGGCTGGCGCAGATCCGACGCGCCGCTGACTTGGCAGGACAGGTGGCAATCCCTCATTTTCCGATACACCTTCGCGTAAGTGACTAAATAGGAGACCCAGATTAGATCTAACGGACGAGAAAGCAGAGGAGAGCTCACCGGGGTCAGGTTTGGCCGGAGTATGCTGCGGCGGCGCGCCTTGGAGGTGTCGACGGCGTCGCTCTGGTGGTCTTCGATCTCAGAGGTGATGTCGATGAGGTGCGTTGCGACAAGGAACATGATGGTGACGACGATGACACCTCGCGAGCTTCCAGGCGGTAGCGAGAGGAGATTGACGTGGTGTGAGCTACGGCATCTCGGTGGCCGATTGGCTGCGTAACAAATCGAACCAAGTGGTCAGCAGGTGCGAAAGGGGAGGAAAAGAAGAGGGGAAAAGAAGGAGCGACAGTGAGCTGAAGTGACCGGAATCGGCAATTGCGACTGCTAGGGTTTGCTGTCTCGGCGAGCAATTTCCACACGTCCTGGAGGCGTGATACAGGATAAACATAGAGGGAAATAGAGGGGGCATCGTGGGCTATAAAGAAGGTCTCGGGCGAGCGAATCGTGTCGTGAATCGCACGAAATCCACGCGGAAAAATCTCTCCGAGGCGGAGTCATGTTCTTGTACGGGAGGAAGAAGGAGCGGTGATGTCACGATGACGTCAGGGTCGGTCCCAGCTGTCAGAGGGAAAAGAGAGAGGTGCGGGCTGCTCTTGGGCCTGCGGTGGGTTTTGCGCAGGTGAGGGAAAACAGAGGGGTTGGGCTGCGCGGGCGCGACGAATAAGGGGAGTGGGAGTTGGGCCGGTCGGTTTGATCGCTGCTGCTTTTTTTTTGTTCTTTTCCCTTTTCTTTTCCTGTTTTAAATAACAAGTCATAACTTTTGAGAATGATCTCAAACCAAATTCCTTAGTTTTCCAAAATCTTTATCTTTCAAAAGAAAACATTTATGGGCTGTTTTAAACATAATTAAATTTTTATATTTTCAAAATATGAATAATTGACTAATAGTAACTTAATGTTATTCTCCTTTTCTAACTTTATTAAATTATATTATGGTCAACTAATTTCAGAGACGTAATATAGTTAAAATTATTGTTTCCCTAACCTATTTACTCACTTTCACACAAGGACAATGTTGACGGAGGAAGTTTTCCTTTTCATTGAAGCAAAAAACCATTTTCTATGTTCCGAGTGTAAAAAAAGGTTTTTTTTGTGAAGGACCTACCATAAATATGTTGCAAAACTTGAGAGCTATAATTTTTGAAAATACTAGACCATGTTATATGCACAAATAACCAATTTGTTTCATATGAAAAGGTTTCCATCCACCTCTTTTGAAGAACAGAAGTTTCTGCCGATTCCGCTGAAAACTGGTCAAATTTGAACACAGGTACCTCATAGCTCATGATTTTTGGCAAAAATTATTTTTAGGTACACAAATACCTATTTCAACATAGATACACCAAGATTTTCTCAATATTCAACCCCTAGCTACGAACAGTCATGCCCGCCGCCTTGACTTTTTCCTCAAACGGGGTTAGAAAATTCCAAAAAATTCAAAAAAAATCAAAATAATGCGAGACCTTCGCGTGGTGTCATTATATAGGTCCTAGTATACACCAAAAATAATAAACTTGGAATACGAAAATTGTGTTGGAAATGTGTTCACAAAAATTAGCTATCTCCTACGAACATTCTAGGGTTTCGGGCTAAATGACGAGTGTTATGGTCATATCCATGGCATAGTTTGCTCAAATGTTCCCATATTACACACAAACATGCATCTTGGAAGACGGACAATGTTGACGGAGGAAGTTTTCCTTTTCATTGAAGCAAAAAACAATTTTCTATGTTCCCACTATAAACTCGCTAGAGATAAGCGGACGCCAGTGAAGCACGTCACACACTGGAGTGCAATCTTTGCCATCTAAAGACCACAACACACCTATACTAACATGGTATGGCACCCCCTAGCTTGTGTGGGGACCCGGACGCTCCGTAGCCCCCCTCCGGTGAAAACCTAGACCCGCTGGAGAAATACCGGATTTATACGGATACACGCGGTAACAACGTCGAAAGGGGGTAGCAATGTGGAAAAAGTTGCTTGGTTGTGTTAGGGTAGTCCATAGAAACACAAAACACATAGGTAGAACCCAACTCTTCGGAAGATTCCCGATGTATCGTCCGATATGGGAGTTTCACCCTATAAGCGGGGACCGAAAACCGCGGATCACTCGCAGAGGGCATACCCGAGGGAATCTTATAAAATCATTGGTAAAAATTTGTCCTCACATATGTTATGACCTAATTATGCATAAAACAAATTGAGATTCTACTGTTCACCCCGCTTCGATGCCCTTCTAGGGGGGTACACGACGTAGGCACATGTTAATAGTGTTTTCCGAAAAGAGGGGATCCGGAACCCCGTGTCTATAAAAATGGAGCTATATACTTTTATATGTATGTTTTATATGTATGTTTTTTTAATGTTATAGGGAAGTTCAACAGGGGAAAAAAAAGGAAACGCCGACGGCCTTCTATACGCCGACGGCCACCGTCGGTGTACGAAGCCAAACACCGACGGCAATGTATACGCCGACGGTCACCGTCGGCGTATAGACGCCTACGCCGACGGGAATTCTACGCCGACGGGCACAGCGAGGGCTCCCGTACTTCGGACGATACGCCGACGGCAACGATAAAACCCCGTCGGCGTATAAGTCGGCCGTCGACGTATAAGTTCTCTCCTGTAGTGTATCACAGAAACCTAACATCATCCCAGCAAGTAAAACAAGGTCGACACGGCTATTTTTTTTTTCAATAATACGTTTTTTCATGTTAATTAGGAAAATAATAGGCATTTTTTTTCAGAAATATTATCCAGTTGTCCTGGCCAAAGCCGACTGGCCCAATCGGCTTGGACCAAGCCGACTAGCTCCTACCCGGCCTCAGCTAAGCCGACTGGCCAATCGGCCAGAGCGTGGCAGCCCAGTCGGCTACATCGAACCCAATTGGCTTTTTTTTTGGATAGTTTCAAATTTGCCAAAAAAAAAAATGCACAACGTCCTCCAATTTTTCCTATCTTCCGCCATTTTCTGCCGTTCTTTTTTTTCGGATAGAGAAATGTTTCTTCCACACCTTTTCTGCCGTTCTTATTTATCTAGACCAGAGAAATATTTTTTGCACGCATATATTGTTATTGTTTTCTGGGCCTTCGTGATAGACTTAAAATTGAAATACAGTTGAAATAAAGATGCATCGGTACAAACAACACTAAAACTTAAATTGAAGCGGTACGAGTCAAATTTTAAAGTATAAACAACGCCGAGTAGTGAGATAACCTAAAACCACATGAAGTCATATCCTGTCGCCATTAGAAGGTGAAGATCTATTTCCCGTCGATGATGCATATCTCTTACCCTTGACGCTCGGTATGAAGAAATCATCTTCGCCCTCACTCTCCTCCACCCATACATGAGGATTATTTTCAGGTAACAAATGTAAGATTCACTCCACCATTTTAGCTTCTTCCACCTTCCATGCACCCTCAGAAGTTGTTGTCACACAAACTCTACTCGACGGGTCATCACTTGGTATAATTTTTCAGCTAAATTGATGCCATTCAAAAAGTGTGAGCGAGCTCCACAAAGAGCTAGCTTAAGCATATCACGTATGAGAAAACCGGTGCATGGGCTAACAGAGACGATGTGTGTGGCCGGCCCGGAAAATACGTACTCAGCAACACGGTTAGGCTAATTGTTGCTATTAAAAAAGTGGGCAAATTAGAAAAGGAAAGAGATGGCTCCATAAGGTTCAGCTGGGAGCATAATCTATATATTGGTACGAACACAACCGATTAGCACAAACGACATGTTTGTCCGGCCCGGAAAACAAATAGAGGGATTTCATAAGGACAAAGAAATCGGAATGATAATACCATTGATAAACAGATATAGAGGGAATATGTGTTGTTCAAAATAAAAGGTCCGAAATATGAATGAATTTTAAACAAATAAATAGTTTCTACTATGGACACTAACAGGCTAATATATCCCTAAAGCGATTAATTTTCCTGAGAAACACACGCTGTGATAAACTCATGTATAGCGTACATCTGTGGAGAAAAGCCCAGCTCATCTGTCTCAACAAAGTTCTTTGTGATTTGATCAAGCTCCTGCAAGTACTGCTCATCCCTCAACAAAAGATTTTCTAGTGCAGCCTTGAGACTCATAGTGTTCCGAACACGCTCACGATGGGCGGACAAATATTTCGTTGTGGGGCCCACGTCGGACAAAATATTTATAAAAATATCTATACATGATTTTGGTCTCTTTTCGTAGAGTTCGTCATGCACTTCACAATGGTGCGAACGGATTAAAATTTCGATTTACCGTTTGAAAAATATGACCTTGACACGTTTTGAGGTGTACATATACAAAGCTAGAAGTTTTTGATCGATCAGCTCAAAGGATTCTGTCATACACGAGTATCAGCATCGCATGCATGCAGTCTGGCCCATAGGTCAGGGAGTCTGTAACGGAGACGAAAGGCTCGGAGCTGCTGCTTGGGCTCGCTCGGCTCGGGAGTCGGGACGTTGTTGTGGGCTGCGTCTGGACGTGGCTGATCTTGTGTCCGTATACGTCACGGCTGATGTCATGGGTACAGGGTGGTAGAGATATAATCAGTTTAAACGCACGCGTATGTATTGGATAAGCCAGGTCGACGCCCTATATATACCCAGCACAGGCACCTACGCGGAGGGATCAAGGCACGCACGCGCACAGGGCAGAGGCGCACGCCACGCACGGAGGAAAGGCACACACGCCACGCGCGGACGCCGCCACGCCCAGAAAAGCACCGGTCGAACGAGAGATCGCACAGGCGTAAGGAGGCAAACGAGACCTCATCACCGTTTTGCTCTTTGACGTAGATCCTCGGCTACACCACACACGTCTTGATCTTGGGTCGATTCGCTAGCGGCGACGATCACGAGAGAGACTATCCACGCAAACCACACCATCCACTCCAATCACGTTCTTCGGTGGCCATGTCGTCATCCGCGAGGAGCTTCTTCGATGGTAAGTGATCAACGGCTATATCCTTCTCGCCCGAAAGAATTATTCTATGATGCGTGCATCTATTGGTCCAATTTATCGTGCAAGTGATCGATAATTACATCGTCGAAGAGAAGTCATAAATCATGGTTTCCCGATGAGATTGATCCCGAGAGAATTATTCTATGGTGCGTGCATCCGTTGGTCCAATTTATCGTGCAAGTTATCCAAAAATTACACCATCGAAGAGAGGCTATAAATCATGGTTTCCCGATGAGATTGATGACAAGAGCACGTGTTCTATGGTGCGTGCATCCGTTGGTCCGATTTATCGTACAAGTGACCGAAAATTATACCGTCGAAGAGAGGCCATGAATCATGGTTTCCCGATGAGATTGATGAAAAGAGTACATGTGTGGGTGCGGGACGTTCCCTACAGGGGTAGTCGATTGCAGCTCCGTACAAACTATGACAAGCGCACACGACCAATGCCAAGTGCAAAAGAGTTCATACCTAAATTTTACCTTGCCTCTCACCAGGAGGAGGGATTGATCCTATGACTACACCGCTTCTCATGAGGAGGCGAAGATCATATACACAACATACATCTTGCTCCTACCAAGAAGCACAGTATAATATATTCGACAAGAATCATCCGTCTTGCAAAGTGATATTTTCTCCATCGACATCATGGTCAGGTCTCGGTTGAGACAAAGACCGTATTTCCACTATTTTATCATACGTCTAGTGCCGACGAGGCATGGCGAAATCATGGCGAAGTGCCGACGAGGCCAAGTCACTACTTTATCAACATGTCACAAACCTATGGGAACGGACACTCCGTTGCTGGGTACCGACGAGGCGATAGCAACACATACATCCGTGTTTGATGAAATCGGGGTTTACATGGCTGGGCACCGACAAGGCGAAAGTCATCCCCTTCATCGACATATCCTATTGGTCACACCAACATGAGGATAATACACGTGACTGGGTATCGGCGAAACAAAGCCACCCGCACGACATATTCATAAATATCACAATGCATATGGATGAGCAATCCGAATATCATGACGACCACCAGTGCAGCTTAATCGGAGGTATTTCGTAGGCTCCACCCTACGGATGTAATTAACCGGATGCTTGCAAAAAGGCTCCGGGAATCAATGAACTACGCAATATCCTGAGTCCGATACTCCATGAGCGCGACACAAAAGGCAAAGTAGATATAGTTCATGGGAATATGCGATTTGTATTTGTACAATCCAATGATATGAATAAAGAAAGCAGTGTTCCCACATATTGTGTTTATTATTGTCTTTTGTTATTTTATTTGCTTGTTTTATTAACAAGATGGCACGCCCGCAAATTTGTACTCTGATGTACATATCTAGGGAAAACCCCTAGAACCCCGGGAGTAGTTTCCGCTAAAAACAACAATTTTCTAGCGAAACAATAGGGTGAACCCTATTATTAGTTGGATTAGAAACATTGGAATGGTTTGATATTTGATAATTTCCAAATGAGGTGTTGATGATGATTTTGCTTTGAATTTGAAAACCAATTTGGAAAGACTTAGTGGAATTTATAACACCATTTTATTAAGTGATCCATATTGAAAATTATGACAACAAATAGATGGTTTTTATTTGTGATTTTATTCCAAATGTTGTAACAGAGCAAGTATGAAAATAACCATTTGAAATTGTTTGAGTTTGATTATGAAAACAAGATAAAACAGATGCAAAACAAATGATTAAACATGATGACATGATGCAATACTTGAAATAAAACAAGAAACAAAACATTCTAAGGGATATTTTCATACTTGGGATGTTACATTCTAAGTCTTCACATCATTGGTCTTGGAAAATCTTCATGCTCCTTTGTAGATTCCTCCTTGGTGTGGGACTTCATTGAATCTTCTAACACTTGATGGTTTTGATACAAACTAGTGGCTGGTCAAATCTAACTTAGCCATAGCACAAAGTCTAAGAGAAAAGAAAAGAAGGGGAGAAAAAACTTAGAGAAAAAGAGAGAGATGTGGCTGGTCTTCTTGAAGTTCCACTTGATTTTCTTCTAAGTGTTTCTTCTTCTTGGTATTCTTCTGGAGTTGCTAAGTCCTTCATGAGTCTTCTAGCTTCAAGTTGAAAATCTTCGAGTAGACAAGTGTAGCATCCTCTTCATGGCTTTTCACGACTTAGTGGTTTTCAACTAGGAGGACCAACTAGGAAAAATAACTTATAAATATTCTAAGGGCTTTGGTTTTGGTCTCTATGGTCTAAGTTTAGTCCTTAGCACAATTTAGCTAGAGAAAACATATTAAAAATATTTATAGAATTTAAACTAAGTAAAAAACACTCAAAAGGCCAATTAACTCTAAATTCAATTTTAATTAGTTCAAAAATTATTTTGGGACATAGAACATGAAATTATACGTCCTAAGGTTTCCAGGAATATTTTATTTACAATTTTTTGATTTATAGAATTTAAACTATGTCAAAAATCACCAAACAAGCATATTTGAATTTGAACACATTTTAAATAATCAATTCTAATATTGGCCAGTACTAACGGAGTCTATATATTCAGGGATTTTCAAAAATTCTAAGTTTGTTGAATTTGGAGTCATATATCAAAAGTTATCAACAAAACAAGATTTACAGATATTCAACAATAGAAAGTGTGTGCACGTATCAAAATTCAGTTTTCATAATTTTAATAAATTCTACACATTGTGCTTATTTCAAAAAGTACAAAATCTTCAAAATTGGACTTACATAACTAAAGTTATGTATTTTACAAGATTTGGTGATTTTCTGGATTTTTAAAACAATTTTGATTGAATTTGACCGGGGGTTTGACTGGGGCTGACTGGGCGCCACATGGCCGGCTCTGATTGGTACGGGGCTGGCGCAGATCCGACGCGGCCGCTGACTTGGCAGGACAGGTGGCAATCCCTCATTAGCCGATACCCCTTCGCGTAAGTGACTAAATAGGAGACGTCCAGATTAGATCTAACGGACGAGAAAGCAGAGGAGAGCTCACCGGGGTCAGGTTTGGCCGGAGTATGGCGTGCGGCGGCGCTGCGCTCTGGAGGTGTCGACGGCGTCGCTCTGGTGGTATTCGATCTCAGAGGTGATGTCGATGAGGTGCGTTGCGACAAGGAGAACATGATGGTGACGACGATGACACCTCGCGAGCTTCCAGGCGGTAGCGAGAGGAGATTGACGGTGGTGTGAGCTACGGCATTCTCGGGTGGCCGATTGGCTGCGTAACAAATCGAACCAAGTGGTCAGCAGGTGCGAAAGGGGGAGGAGAAGAAGAGGAGAAAAGAAGGAGCGACAGGGGTGAGCTGAAGTGGCCGGAATCGGCAATTGCGACTGCTAGGGTTTGCTGTCTCCGGCGAGCAATTTCCACGTCCTGGAGGCGTGATACAGGATAAACATAGAGGGGAAATAGAGGGGGCATCGTGGGCTATATATAGAAGGTCTCGGGCGAGCGAATCGTGTCGTGAATCGCACGAAATCCACGCGGAAAAATCTCTCCGAGGCGGAGTCATGTTCTTGTACGGGAGGAAGAAGGAGCGGTGATGTCACGATGACGTCAGGGTCGGGCCCAGCTGTCAGAGGGAAAAGAGAGAGGTGCAGGCTGCTCTTGGGCCTGCGGTGGGTTTCGCGCAGGTGAGGGAAAACAAGGGGTTGGGCTGCGCAGGCGCGACGAATAGGGGGAGTGGGAGTTGGGCCGGTCGGTTTGATCGCTGCTGCTTTTTTTTTTGGTTCTTTTCCCTTTTCTTTTCCTGTTTTAAATAACAAGTCATAACTTTTGAGAATGGCCTCAAACCAAATTCCTTAGTTTTCCAAAATCTTTATCTTTCAAAAGAAAACATTTATGGGCTGTTTTAAACATAATTAATTTTTATATTTTCAAAATATGAATAATTGACTAATAGTAACTTAATGTTATTCTCCTTTTCTAACTTTATTAAATTATATTATGGTCAACTAATTTCAGAGACATAATATAGTTAAAATTATTGTTTCCCTAACCTATTTACTCACTTTCACACAAGGAGAAATTTGCGAAAAAAATCATTTTATGGTTTAGAACTTCATATTGTAGTTGATAGTTGACATGGTTAAATTTTGGTTTCCAGAATATTTTCAATAGTCATATAATTGGAGAAAGAGGTATGTTTGGATTGGTATTTCCAATTATATTGGAATAACATATGATACATCCTTTGTGTTTGAGTTCTAATTGGTTTTTGATGACTTACTTCAATGGAAAAACAAAAAATTTAAAAATTTTGTGATTTTTGAGTTTCTCCAAAAATCAGGGATGTTACGGACTACCACCCTTAAAAGAAATCTCGTCCCTAGATTTGGGAATTCTAGAAATAAAGATGGGTTTGGGTTATTTGGTTAACATTGCAACTGGCTGGCTACCACCCTTAAAAGAAACCGTTGTGGGTATACTAATCTCATGGCTTGATTGTGTAGCTTGTCTCCATGTCTTGAGTAGAACTTTCCTTCGTAGTAGGCTGCAGAGTAAGTGGTGCTTCTTGAACTTAATTCGATACTGAGGGTCACTCTTTGGGTCAATCAAAATTCTTAGAGTCCCTCTCAACTTGGTCTTTTGATGTCCTTGGAAATCTTCCATCTTGTTGTTTTCTTCTCATGGTTGTTGGCATTCTAGCTAGGTGTCTGATGGGTTTAGCATAGAGGAGTAGAGATTTAGAGAGATCTAAGGAAAGGTTCCTATCCCAACACAGCAGATCAAGGAAACTCATCTTACAAACAATAACTAACAAGCAATTTTCACACCAAACAACAAGGTTTTAGAAAACAAACTAATATTTTCATACCACACTCATTGGCATGATCAATGCACTAACACGTACGTTGACATTGTTCTAATAAAGTAACTAGATTGGTGGTATCATCTATATCTTCTGGAGTCTCTTCAATATCTTGAGGTGTTAATGATTGTTGAGGAGTCTGAGTTCTTCTCTAATTTCTTCAATGACCTTATGTGTAGTACTTCAGGTTGGGTGAAGGATACTTCTTGTACTTCAGGGCATGGTATTCACCAAACTTGTCTTGATGGTATAGAAAGGATGTTATCTAAAGAGAAGAAATTTTTGGAAATGAATGATAGATGAGAATATATGAGAAAGATGAGAAGTTTGTCTTTAGAAGATTTTGATAAAAATAGGTTTTCCACCTAGTTCTTTTCCAAACTTAAGGTCTCGAATACTACAGGCAACACAATGCTCTGATACCATTTTGTAGCGTTCCCACATTTAAATAATGCAAGAACCCTGTGTTATTGTGAGTCCCTCGATCAATTGCTAGCACCACAGTTCAAAATGAAATATCATACAAATGCGTCAAAATCTATTACATCGCATGATCCAGCCTTTACAAAATATGATTACAACTTGCATAGTCTCAGAAGACTAGCAGGAAACATAATTACAACGGAAAACTTAGTAGAACATTGGGCCTCGTCTTCTTCATGCGCCACAGGCAAAACATGTTGGCGATAGACTCGAGATCCTGAACGAAACCTCACTCGTCTTCAGATTCATCTGCAATATGGAATATGCAGCCACAAGGGAGTCAATACAATTTAATGTATTGGCAAGTAACACTATGGTGGATATAAATGGCAAGACTAATACTACATGCATATTTGGCTGAGTGGAGTTTAGGCTATTTGCAGAAAGCAAGTTTTTCCCTAACACTTTTGAAAAAAAAAGTTCTCTTTTCAAAGATTGGCACCATGAGATACACCCATGAGCACTAGAACTAATATTTCCTTAGCCAAATTTTACTTCTTCAAAACGGTGTTGAGATTCTTCTGTCCATCCTTGTCCAGCTGCTCGAAGTTGTCCGTTACTGGGCACACGGCTATGATCATAGTTTCTAACTCTGCAGAGGTTGTGCACTTTCACCCTTTGTCTTCAATTAGCCCAAACATCCTATACACGCGGAGTGCATCATGGAAAGGAGATAATTGAGACGAGATCTTTCAGAAGTAAGAATCCAACCCAACCAGCAAGACCCGCGCCACCTATAATTATGCTACATCTTCATGTCAAGCATGGGATGAACTCTCACAAGTTAGTTGATCAAGACAGAGCCCATATGTCAAAGGGCTGCATGGGAAGCTACTAAACTTAGAGGGACTTAGTAATCTCTTTGTTCCTGGGTGGCAAACCACAAGTGCACTCCTTAGGTGAAAAACACCATAGACATGGCCCCAAGGAGCACTCAACATAAACCTCGCGATCACCAATTCCACCTAGGTGTTTCATTGAATGTTATACTTAGAATTTTTCCACAACATTGAGAAAACAAATTTGTAGCAAGTCTAAGCATCTACTAAGTACTAAGTATCCATAATAAAGTCTAAGGGATTGCTACACACTACTGGGATTTTGCATAGCATAATAATAACTTAGTAAAAAATCCCTATCATGCATACTACTAAAAAAACACTAGTAATGCATAGTAAAAATATGGGGGATTTGATGGTGTGTTACTTGCCTTTGAAGTTGGTGAAGAAGTTAAACTCTCTCTTCACAAAATGGAACGTTTCTCTCCGTACAATCTATACATTGAAAACAAAACAACATGCTAACAATCATACAAACAAATGAAGAAAACATGCAAAGCAATAAACATAGAAAATGAAAACATGTGAAAACATTTAGTTTTAATGCACAAAATAAAACTAAGTGATTGTAGTTAGAGTTCGGCATTTGTGACTAAGGATTGGTCTTTGATCAAAAGGATTGGTCTTAGTCTTCTTCAGTCTTGTTTCGCTTCCTTGCTTCATTGAGTTGTTTTTGATGGCTAAGTCTTTATGCCTTCAAATATTTTACTTGTAGTCCTCCTTATTGAGTGGATGAAAACATCTAAAGTATAATTCTAGGATATAGGGACTTAGTCATAGAGAATAAGAGAGGTAGTAGAGATTGTTTGAGTTCCTTAAGAAAGGACTTGTAAAATTCTTCATCTTCTTTTCTTCATCTCTAGGAGAGTATTCATCTTGATTTGAAGTTGCTTCTTGTTGATGTCTTGGTCAAAAGCTTCCATCTCACTTGAGAGACTAATTCTAAGTCTTGGAAAAAATACTAATCATCTTGAAAACAAAATCTAAGTATTGGAAACAAATTCTAAGTCTTCACATCATTGGTCTTGGAAAATCTTCATGCTCCTTTGTAGATTCCTCCTTGGTGTGGGGACTTCATTGAATCTTCTAACACTTGATGGTTTTGATACAAACTAGTGGCTGGTCAAATCTAACTTAGCCATAGCACAAAGTCTAAGAGAACATAAAAGAAGGGGAGAAAAGACTTAGAGAAAAAGAGAGAGATGTGGCTGGTCTTCTTGAAGTTCCACTTGATTTTCTTCTAAGTGCTTCTTCTTCTTGGGATTCTTCTGGAGTTTCTAAGTCCTTCATGAGTCTTCTAGCTTCAAGTTGAAATTCTTCGAGTAGACAAGTGTAGCATCCTCTTCATGGCTTTTCACGACTTAGTGGTTTTCAACTAGGAGGACCAACTAGGAAAAATAACTTAGAAATATTCTAAGGGCTTTGGTTTTGGTCTCTATGGTCTAAGTTAGTCCTTAGCACAATTTAGCTAGAGAAAACATATTAAAAATATTTATAGAATTTAAACTAAGTAAAAAACACTCAAAAGGCCAATTAACTCTAAATTCAATTTTAATTAGTTCAAAAATTATTTTGGGACATAGAACATGAAATTATACGTCCTAAGGTTTCCAGGGATATTTTATTTACAATTTTTTGATTTATAGAATTTAAACTATGTCAAAAATCACCAAACAAGCATATTAGAATTTGAACACATTTTAAATAATCAATTCTAATATTGGCCAGTACTAACGGAGTCTATATATTCAGGGATTTTCGAAAAGTCTAAGTTTGTTGAATTTGGAGTCATATATCAAAAGTTATCAACAAAACAAGATTTACAAATATTCAACAATAGAAAGTGTGTGCACGTATCAAAATTCAGTTTTCATAATTTTAATAAATTCTACACATTGTGCTTATTTTAAAAAGTAGAAAATCTTCAAAATTGGACTTACATAACTAAAGTTATGTATTTTACAAGATTTGGTGATTTTCTGGATTTTTAAAACAATTTTGATTGAATTTGACCGGGGGTTTGACTGGGGCTGACTGGGCGCCACATGGCCGGCTCTGATTGGTGCGGGGCTGGCGCAGATCCGACGCGGCCGCTGACTTGGCAGGACAGGTGGAAATCCCTCATTAGCCGATACCCCTTCGCGTAAGTGACTAAATAGGAGACGTCCAGATTAGATCTAACGGACGAGAAAGCAGAGGAGAGCTCACCGGGGTCAGGTTTGGCCGGAGTATGGCGTGCGGCGGCGCTGCGCTCTGGAGGTGTCGACGGCGTCGCTCTGGTGGTCTTCGATCTCAGAGGTGATGTCGATGAGGTGCGTTGTGACAAGGGGAACATGATGGTGACGACGATGACACCTCGCGAGCTTCCAGGCGGTAGCGAGAGGAGATTGACGGTGGTGTGAGCTACAGCATTCTCGGGTGGCCGATTGGCTGCGTAACAAATCGAACCAAGTGGTCAGCAGGTGCGAAAGGGGGAGGAGAAGAAGAGGGGAAAAGAAGGAGCGACAGGGGTGAGCTGAAGTGGCCGGAATCGGCAATTGCGACTGCTAGGGTTTGCTGTCTCCGGCGAGCAATTTCCACGTCCTGGAGACGTGATACAGGATAAACATAGAGGGGAAATAGAGGGGGCATCGTGGGCTATATATAGAAGGTCTCGAGCGAGCGAATCGTGTCGTGAATCGCACGAAATCCGTGCGGAAAAATCTCTCTGAGGCGGAGTCATGTTCTTGTACGGGAGGAAGAAGGAGCGGTGATGTCACGATGACGTCAGGGTCGGGCCCAGCTGTCAGAGGGAAAAGAGAGAGGTGCGGGCTGCTCTTGGGCCTGCGGTGGGTTTCGCGCGGGTGAGGGAAAACAGAGGGGTTGGGCTGCGCGGGCGCGACGAATAGGGGGAGTGGGAGTTGGGCCGGTCGGTTTGATCGCTGCTGCTTTTTTTTTGTTCTTTTTGCTTTTCTTTTCCTGTTTTAAATAACAAGTCATAACTTTTGAAATAAAATTCAAAATGGCCTCAAACCAAATTCCTTAGTTTTCCAAAATCTTTATATTTCAAAAGAAAATATTTATGGGCTGTTTTAAACATAATTAAATTTTTATATTTTCAAAATATGAATAATTGACTAATAGTAACTTAATGTTATTCTCCTTTTCTAAATTTATTAAATTATATTATGGTCAAATAATTTTAGAGACATAATATAGTTAAAATTATTGTTTCCCTAACCTATTTACTCACTTTCACACAAGGAGAAATTTGTGAAAAAATCATTTTATGGTTTAGAACTTCATATTGTAGTTGATAGTTGACATGGTTAAATTTTGGTTTCCAGAATATTTTCAATAGTCATATAATTGGAGAAAGAGGTATGTTTGGATTGTTATTTCCAATTATATTGGAATAACATATGATACATCCTTTGTGTTTGAGTTCTAATTGGTTTTTGATGACTTACTTCGGTGGAAAACAAGAGTTTTAATTTTTTTTGTTTTTTGAGTTTCTCCAAAAATCAGGGATGTTACCGGGCCTCTGGTCACAAGAAGGAATGTCGGACAGTCCTACTCCAGCTGCATCTCCTGTGTGGGGACTGGTGGCGGAGTGCTCCCAGTGTCAAAAATGTCATTCCAAGTGGACATGTACTCCTCCATGTTTGCTTGTGGCCCTGGTACGTCATTGTTCCACGCCGATTCGGATCCAGACAACTGGATGTAGACGCGCAATATCCGTGGGGTTTTGCAAAGATCATCGTTAGTACATAAAAATTATGTAGTGTGAATTTCTAGTGAAAATTGTGTACATACCTGGCATCTGAAACGGGAAGCCTGCCGTGGGAGTCTGGTGCTGTGAAGGATAGGGTGGCTGAAACACGAAACCGGACTTGCGACCCTGCCACGCCGAACTCCCTGTCTAGTAAGGATGGGGTGGCCCGAGCTGCGGTGGTAGACGTGGACGCGGCATATGTCGATGCTGCTCCGGTTGTGGCTCCTCCTGATGTAGCTCCTGCTGACGCTACTATTGGCGCAGTGTACGCGAGGGCTGTTGTGCAGCCGGGTGGCAAACAACGTCCTTCACGCGGGTGCACATCATAGCTGCTTACACATCTTTCAGCTTCCCCTCTAGGCGTCTCAAAAATGAGATGGGCTGCTCGCGCGGTACTATATCAGGCCCGGTCGAAAGGGAACGTGCGTACTCAACATATTCACTCTGAAGACCGCATGCTAGCAATGGCTGAAATTTGAATAAAATTTATTAGATTGTTATGACGAAGTATGTAACTACCAGATGAATTAAAGAAGATTGTTGATGTCTTGACCAACGGCGGCAAAGATCTGACCCCTGTACTTGCATCGAGAAATGATTTCACAGTTTCGATGCATACAAAAGAAACAAAAGAACATTCGATGCATAGCCCTCACAGTTGGGAACTCTTGATGAACAAATCTTGGATATCTACATATGCGCCTGGATTTCGGTACAGAACGGATAGTATGGTCATCTAGAGGGGGGGGTGAAGAGGTGATATGACCAATTTTAATTTGTTTTCAACTAAGTCTTGGCACAAAGGTAAATTCTCTAGATATGCAACTACGGTGAATTTACTTATATGACAAGAACAATAATAAACAAGATACAAACACAAAGTAAATGCGAGGGAAGGAGGTACCGATAATGATACGCCCATTTTGCATCACTATTTTATATCATAATTTTCTGTTATTCATCGATATATTTCATGTTTACGATGCATATCTTATGTTATTCTATCTTATTTTGCATGTTTTATAATTTTTGTAGAATAAACACCGGGACCAGGAATCTGATGGAAAAAGCACCGTCGGGATACCATATTTCAGACGATCAGAAGAAGAAGTGGGACACCGGGGGTGTCCTAAAAGTTCAGAGGAAGAACATAGCCAGAAGGAGGGCCAGAGGGGGCCACCATGGGCCCACACCATGGGGTGGTGCCTCCCCTTGGTCGCGCCACCTATAGGTGTGGCCACCCTGTCCCACCTCTGGGGGATATTTTTGGCGTGCCTGTCCCCAGGAAACCCTAAGCCTCATTCCATCATCGAAGAATTATTTCGCCGCCGCCTCGGGGCGGAAAACCCCCAAGAGAGAAAAACTCTCTGGCAGGGAGAAATCTGCCGGGGAAATTCGGAGAGGGGAAATCACCGCCATCGTCATCGTCATCACTCCGGGAATCATCAAGATCGTCATCATCATCGTCATCACCACTAGCACCATCACCCTCATCATCCACCGTTATCCCGCTGTAAAAATTAGGGGCCTCTATCGTTGTTTTGCACTATATCTCTCTCTCGGTGTGGATTACTTGTAGTAGTTGATGCTTGTGAGATTTATCGGTGTTTGAACTCTATGACCAGATTGTTATCATCCATTATATCACCTCTGATTATGATCCATATGATGTCTTGTGAGTAGTTCGTTTTGTTCTTGAGGACATGGGAGAAGTCAAGTTGTTAGTAGTGAAGTAATGTTGAATAATATTTAATGTTTGATATTTAAGTTATGGTGTTATTCTCCTAGTGGTGTCATGCGAACTTCGACTACATGACGCTTCACCATTTATGGGCCTAGGCGGATGCATCGTGTATTTGGCTACTAATTGTGGGGTCGCCGGAGTGACAGAAACCTAAACCCCCGTTAGGAAACCATTACACAAGGGAGCGTAGGATCCCAGAGTTTAAAACTGTGGTTAGATTTATTTCTTAATTGCTTTCTTGTAGTTGTGGATGCTTGCAAGGGTTATAATCACAAGTATGTATTAGTCTTGTATGAGACGATACATTAGCATAGATTCACCGAGACAACACTTATCAAAACACCTAACATTATTCAGCTGCATGGAACAAAAGCACTTGACAGAAACCTCCCGTGTGTCCTCGAGAACGTTTGTTAATCATAAGTAAACTCGTCGGCTTGTCCTTTGCTGAAGAAAGGATTGGGCCACTTGCTGCAATTATTATTACTGCATTTTATTTACTCGCACTTTATTTATCTGCAATATCAAAAACCCCTACAAATCTATTTTCCAGTATTTACAGTTATTCCTTTATCGAAACTGCTTGTCAACACCTTCTGCTCCTTGTTGGGTTCGACACTCTTATTTATCGAAAGTACTACGATACACCCCCTATACTTTTGGTTCATCAAGACTATTTTCTGGCGCCGTTGCCGGGGAGTAAGAAGTCTTCTGGCAAGGGGAGTCTCTCAATCTCAACCTCTTTATTTTGTTTATTGTCTTGTTTTTATTTTTTTGTCTTATTTTGCTTCTCTATATCAAAAACACAAAAATATTAGTTCTTATTCTAGTTGCTTTATTATGCTTGCTATCAATGTTTGATATCTTTGAAACTAGATCTTATAGGCAAAGTGGGTTCACAGATGAAAAAAAAAAACATTATAAGGAACACCACTTGTCACAAAAAGGGATACACTTATGGGAGAAAATTAATAAATTGCATAACTATGCTAAAAACGTGCCCTCTACTTATGATGTTACTTATTGCTTTGATAAATCTTGCTGCTGTAGGAGGTATAAACACCTCCCTTTTCAATGTGAGTATAATGATAATGTTACCATATCTTCTTATGTTAAGGAAAATTATGAATTATATGATGTGGAACAAATTGAAGAATTCATTGCCTGGAAGGGTGCATTCGAAATTGCCTATTTGCTTGAAATTATTGATGATGCACTTTTTAAATATGAGATTTATGGTATACTTGAATATTGCATTGATAATTATAAGGATTGTAATTACTACATAATGGAGTATCTTAGTAAATGCTCTGAACCTAAGGAAGAGATTAATGCCTTGCAGGAGCCTATGGAAGAGGAAATTGCTGAAACTGGAAGCTCATTGGATGAAAAAGAGGAGGAAGAATGGAGCTACCCATGTATACCTTCCAATGATAGTAACTCTTTAACTCATAATTGTGATGATCCTATTGATTCTTTTGAAATATCCCTTTTTGATGAAGTTGATACTTGTTATACTTGTGACCTTGATACTACTATGAATGAAACTTGTGAGAATTATATTGCTACTGTTATTTATGATAATCCATGCTACTATGATAAATCCTATGAGAATCCTCTGTTTATTCCAACTATCGATATGCATGATAATGAGGATGTTTGTTTAGAAAATTTATATGATAATGCTCTTGATGATGGTCCTATGTTACTTGATGTTATAAATCATAATGCTACTGAAAATAGGATTGCTATAATGTGTCATCTAACTTTTATGAGTGATCAATCATCTTGTTTTTCTATTGCTAAAAGTAGGGAAAAAGAGGAGCTGATTTTAAATTTTGATCCCACTATTTTTGAGCTTGATATGAATTGTGTGCTTTCATACCATGACAAACATACTTTATGTGATAATTATGTTGTTGAGTTTGTTCATGATGCTACTGGAAATTATATGAGAGAGGAAAATATGGTTGTAGGAATTTTCATGTTACTAAAACACCTCTTTTTTTGTTGAAAGTTTTGAAGTTGCTCTTGTTCTACCTTCCCATGATTTCTAATTTGAGCTTCTTTAATTTATTTCTTTACGAGATTCCTATGCATAGGAAGTGGGTTAGAATTAAATTTGTTTTATGCTTTCTTCTTGATGCTCTTTTTTTTCAATTAATATTTCTCATGTGAGCATCTTCTCAAATTATCATGTGACCCGTTTTATTTCTCGGTTTTCATTCAGTTTTCGATTGTTTTCTTTTGGTTGCTTTTCACCTGGGTGTTTTCTATTTTCTTAGCAACCCCGTTGTATCTTTTCTTTTGTGTTTTTGTTGAGCCAAGTAAAGCCTCTATTGGAAAGTTGACACTATGTTTCGGATTTCTGCGCAGAAAACAGATGTATGTTGTACACTGTTAATTCCTTTACAAATCACAGAAAATTGAAAATTACTTGAGATTTTTTGTGCTTAATCCTGAGTTATATACGCAACTTTTATTAGTGGACCAATTTTTGATTTGAGTAAAAGAAGATTTTCTAAAAAATCAATCTCTTCCTGCTGTTCTGTTTTGACAGATTTCTGCCAGTTATTGCATTTGCATCTTAATCTCTTTCTTTTGGTGTTCTTTTGAGAAAAAGAGTTTTAAAAGGAGTTGTTACAGTAGCTAATGTGTTTTTGATTGCTAGTATTGTGTTGAAACTGAACCATGTGATTTTATTATTTCGATTGCACTAACGCTGCTAATGAAGATTGTGAGAATTTTGATGTGAAGGAAGTTTTCAAGGGTCAAGAGAAGAGGATAATATGATGTGATCAAGAAGAGTGAAGAGCCTAATATTGGGGATGCCCCGGTGGTACATCCCAGCAAATTCCAATAAGACTCAAGTGTCTAAGCTTGGGGATGCCCAAGGCATCCCCTTCTTCATCAACAAATTATCAAGTCAATTCTAGTGAAACTATATTTTTATTCGGACACATCTTATGTGCTTTACTTGGAGCGTCTTTTATTTTTGTTTTCAGTTTATTTTTTTCTTTTTCTTTCAGTTTGTTTTTACTTTTTCAATAAGCTTGGTTGGACCCCAGCATTCTTTTATTGGAGAGTGACACCCTCCGCCTTTTCATGAGAATACGTTGTATTCTTAATCTCTGTCTAGCTGCTGCATTTATTTAGCTCCTGTTTTGCATGCATCTCTTGTTAGAGCTATTAGTTTTAGTAGTGTTATGTGAGGAATCTCATGTTTGCTTGTTGTATCATAAAGAGTATTTTTTGTTAAAGCATGTTTTTATGGTGCTTGTTGGGAGAAAGAAAACTGCTCCTTGAAGTAGAATTTATAACAGTGCTAGGAGAAGCTTGTATAGACTGTGGCTAGGACTTTTTCATGCCATGTTAAATGTTATTTTAGTTTTAAAGCCTTTTGGTTATTGCGTAGAATGATTAGCCTCAAATAGCTGAGAGTGTTTAATATGTATTGAAAGATTCATGAGTTGTTCTTGTCATAGTAAAGCATCAATATATGGTATTCTCTTTCGAATGATTTATTTGGTTGACTTGGCGCATGCTCACACCATGTTTATGACTACAAACCAGTCACGAATAGCCTCCACGACCACTTAGTTTTTGAACTTGTGATACTTCTTATGTTTTAATTAATGATGCTTATGTCGCTATGCATGATTATGGCTCTTATGCTCTCTTGATTTGTCGCTCCTAGTCTTTTGCTAGCCTCCACCCGTACCGAGTATGAGCTCTACTCGTGCATCCAAAATCCCTTAAACCAAAGTTTTTCCCATTGTGTACACCATACCTACCTACATGTGGTATTTAACTGCCATTCCAAGTAAATTGCTCATGTGTTACCTTTAAAACCTTCAAAATTATCCTGCTTTGTGTTCTTGTTTTTGCTCATGAGGACGTCAATAGAGAATCTTTATCTCACTTGTTGATTGGATTTCACACTCTGGACTAGTGGCTTCATCCGTTTATCCAAATAATAGAAGAGCTGGTAGCGGGGTGACCGGCCCCAAATTAATACAAACAAATTCTCTTCACTATTTTTCCCCTGATCGTATCAGTCAAAGCATAACTGTGTAAACAAAAGAGAAAGAGGGATGACCTTCTACACCAGTTGTGTCCTTCACCATGGGAGCCGCTCTTGTGAATCCAGTTGGCTTGTGACGTACTGTATTGTCTGTTTACCATTCGTTGACACTAGCATACACCCCTCCTAAAATATAGACATTCCTCCACAAATGTCAAACTTTTAATACCTCTGTTTAATAAAATAAAAAGCTCTAGCACACGAGTGATCCCTGCTTCCCTCTACGAAGGGCCTTTATTTTACTTTTATGTTGAGTCTCCATATTCTAGCTTTATGCACAGTTGAGACAGCATTTTTCCCATTCTGAGTTCTATGTTCATTTGTCCCATAAAAATAAATAATTACTTCATGATGTGATATCATTTGTTCTTAAATTATTTTTCTAGTCTTCCTCTTGAACTTTTAAGGTGTCATGGCATTTATGTTTTGCCCCACTCTTAGGACTATCGAAATATCACTTTGCCATGCTTTCTCTATACCTGAAACAAACGTTTACCTTTCTTTGCACTATTATTCATGATCCTTTATTTGAGTTACTCTTTGTGATGCAAAGCAACTGCTATGCTTTATTATTAAAGTTTTATATATCATGCACGTGTTTAAAGTTTTATGATCTCACCGTGCATATGCTTTTACATTAGATTGATCAAGTTTATGTTTGTAGCATGTCACCTCAGAAATTATTGTTTTATCGTTTACCTACTCGAGGACGAGTAGGAACTAAGCTTGGGGATGCTTGATACGTCATAAACGTATCCCTAATTTCTGATGCTCCATGATGATATTATGCCAATTGCTACATGTTTTCTCCCTTCTTTATGTCATTTTTATCGATTTTCTGGATGAACCTATTGACAAGATGCCATAGAGCCAGTTCCCTGTTTTCTGTTGTTTTAAGTTTCAGAAAATTTGTTCTGGAATTATCTCGGAATTGGAAAGTTCAAAACCCGAAAGTCCTATTTTCCCCGGAAGCATCCAGAATACTGAAGAGGAGACGAAGAGGGGCATCAGGGGGCCCACACCATAGGGTGGCGCGGCCCCCCTTGGTCGCGCCAAGGGGTGACGTGGGGCCCCTGGACCTCCACCGCCTCTGCCCTTTTGCCTGTATAATCCCCCCGAATGGGAAACCCTAAGAACCTGATCAAAATCCCCGAAAAAGTTCCTCAACCACCGTCACCGTCAACCCTAGATCAGCGGGGTTCTGAAGCTGTTTCCGGCGCCCTGCCGGACAGGAAATCATCACCGGAGGCTGCTACGTCACCATGCTTGCCTCCGGAGTGATGCGTGAGTAGTTCATCCCTGGACTACGGGTTCATAGATGTAACTAGATGGTTGTCTCCTCCTCATACGCCTCCATGTTTAGATCTCGTGAGCTGCCTATCATGATCGAGATTGATCTTATGTAATTCTATATGTTGTGTTTGTTGGGATCCGACGAATATTGACCTTATGCCAAATTGATTATAGTCTTTATTGCATATGTTATTTGTGATCTTGCATGCTTTCTGTTGCTAGTGGTTGCTCTGGCCAAGTAGTTGCTAGTGACTCCAAGACGGAGTATTTATGCTTGATAGTGGGTTCATGCCTCCTTGTGTTGAAGTTTATCAATTAGTGTATAATATAGTACTTCCAGAAGTGTAGTTTGCCTTGCTCGAGTGACATAAACGTGAAGGGGGAGGATGTGATATTGCCATTAGGGAGAAAACAATGGCGAGAGTGCCCGTGTGCATAATCATTGCTTACATTACACACTTTGTTTAATGCAATTATCTGTTGCTTGCAACTTAATACCTAAGGGGGTTTGGATGATAACCTGAGGGTGGATTATTAGTCATAGATGCAGATGGATGTCGGTCTATGTATCTTGTTGTAATGCCCGCACTAAATATCATAGTAATCTTCATGTTATATTGTTCACTACGGTGCAACCTCTATTTGTCAATTGCTAGCTGTAATTTGTTCACCCAACGATCTATCTTTTATGGAGAGACACCACTAGTGAACCTATGAACCCCGGTCCATTTTCCACACTGTTAAACAAACCACAACAATTTCCTGCTTTCTTTACTTACTGCAAGTATACACTGTTTTCCACACGATACGTCTAGTCTTTGTTTTCAGCAAGACCGGTGAGATTGACAACCTCACTGTACCGTTGGGGCAAAGTATTTTGGTTGTGTTGTGTGCAGGTTCCACGTTGTTGCTGACACCGGTGAAGCGCGAGCACCCCCGTCAATGGCATCAACCTTCCGAAGATTCTCTTTCTCCTTCTGGATTGATAACCCTGGTTGTTAACTAAGGGGAAAACTCCTACCGATGTGGTCATCACACCCTCTTCTTGGGGTTCCCAACAACACATAGCAAGGATTTTTCTGGCGCCGTTGCCGGGAAATTCCTCTCCGGAGAGGGGAAATCATTGCCATTGTCACCGTCATCACTCTGAGCATCATCAAGATCGTCATCACCACCAGCACCATCACCCTCATCATCCACCGTCATCCCGCTGTAACAATTAGGGGCCTCTATCGTTGTTTTGCATTAGATCTCTCTCCCGGTGTGAATTACTTGTTAGTAGTTGATGCTTGTGAGATTTATCGGTGTTTGCACTTTATGACCAGATTGTTATCATCCATTATATCACCTCTGATTATGATCCATATGATGTCGTGAGTAGTTCGTGTTGTTCTTGAGGACATGGGAGAAGTCAAGTTGTTAGTAGCGAAGTAATGTTGAATAATAATTAATGTTTATTATTTAAGTTGTGGTGTTATTCTCCTAGTGGTGTCATGTGAACGTCGACTACATGACACTTCACCATTTATGGGCCTAGGGGGATGCATCGTTTATTTGGCTACTAATTGTGGGGTTGCCGGAGTGACAGAAACCTAAACCCCAGCTAGGAAACCATTACATGAGGGAGCGTAGGATCCCGGAGTTTAAAGCTGTGGTTAGATTTATTTCTTAATTACTTTCTTGTAGTTGCGGATGCTTTCAAGGGGTATAATCACAAGTATGTATTATTATTGGATGGGACGGTGCATTAGCATAGATTCACCCTCACAACACTTATCAAAACACCTAACATTATTCAGCTGCATGGAACAAAAGCACTTGACAGAAACCTCGAGTGTGTCATCGAGAACGTTTGTTAATAATAAGTAAACTCACCGGCTTGTCCTTTGCTGAAGAAAGGATTGGGCACTTGCTGCAATTATTATTACTGCATTTTATTTACTCGCACTTTATTTTTCTGCAATATCGAAAACCCCTACAAATCTATTTTCCAGTATTTACAGTTATTCCTTCATCGAAACTGCTTGTCAACACCTTCTGGTCCTCGTTGGGTTCGAAACTCTTATTTATCGAAAGTACTACGATACACCCCCTATACTTGTGGGTCATCAGAAGCACGCAGATACAAGGATGTAATCTCGAGTTTCTCCTTTTGAGGGAAGTGTGTCTCGTTGGAGTGGTGTGAGTTTCACCACGAAGGCCTACTCAACGCCACAAAGGCACTAGTAGAAACAAGGGCTTTGGTTCGGAGCATTAATCTTGATTGCATTATGAACCGGGACTAGTGCTCCGGCTCCATCGCCCGCAATGGTAAGAAAAGGCTTGGGCGAGCTAGTCCCGGTCCGAGCGGGACCTCTAGTCCCGGTTCGTAACACGTCTCGGGACTAGAGGGTTCTTGGCTCGTTCTGACAGGTTCGAGGACCTCTAGTTCCGGGCTGAGCTACGAACTGGGACTAGAGGCCCCCCGTTCCTATATAACATGCGCTGCCTCTTCCCTCTGCTCCGTTTTCCATTTTGGAGGTGAGAGGTGTGTGCTACTTTGTTTTCATTTTGTATGCACTAGAGGTATTCGATGAAATTCCCAAGCTAGTTAGCTTCTTTGATCTCCTCTGTTTTTCACCACCGAGCTCAATTTTATCCCTATTTTCTCCACGATTGGTGAATACTTGGTGTCGCCTCTTCTATTGAAGTGTTCCAAGAGGTTAGCACCTAAACCTAAATACTAATTTGAGCATCATGACTGCGTTTGATATACTTATACAATAACGCAGATGCACCAACGATGGATATACAGTACTGACCAACGATCTATCGAGTTCATTAATTGCGTGAATGATTTCCTTCGTGTGGCTGATGTGAACAAGCGGAATGGTTTTGTATTTTGTCCATGTAGTGTCTGTAAGAACCAGAATGATTACTCTGACTCAAAATCCCTTCACATCCACCTGTTTCGTTCCGGTTTCAAGCCCAACTATAATTGTTGGACCAAACACGGAGAGATAGGGGTTATAATGGAAGAGAATAAAGAAGAAGAGGATGATGACAACTACCCCCTGAATACGGTGATACTTTCATGGGGGAAGCTGAAGAAAAGGCACATGATGAGCCCGTTGATGATCTTGGTCGGACCATTGCCGATGCACGAAGAGATTGTGATAGTGAAAAGGAGAGGGGGAAGTTGGATCACATGTTAGAGGATCAAAAAAAGGTTTTGTACCCAACTTGTGAAAATGGTCTGAAAAAGTTGGGTCGCACACTGGAATTGCTGCAATGGAAGGCAGCGTCCGGTTTATCTGATAAGAGTTTTGAAAATTTGCTGAAAATTATGAAGAATATGCTTCCAAAGGATAAGGATTTGCCCGCCAATACGTATGAAGCAAAGAAGGTTGTCTTACTTCATAAGTATAAGAGAGTCATCTGCAATTCGAAGATGTCAAACCGCTGGTGCGTTGCGGCAAACTTTAACTCCCACTAAATTGCCTCTATCCTCCGCATCTTATAAAGATTAGTCAACCCTTCAACACATGGTAAAAATAGATATGGAGAGAAGGGATCGCCCTGCCGCAATCCCCTTGTTGGTGTAAAGACTTCTATTTCGTAGCCATTAAACCATACTTGGTATTTAAACTATACATTACGACCTAGGGCTCCTGGAGGCGACTACCGGGGCGACTAGGGTTTACTCTCCTCCTTCGGCGATCCGACGCCGTGGAGTTTTCTTTTGCCGACTGCTTCTAGGTCTCGGTTGCGGAGCCCTAGCCGGAATCGGATGCGAGGACGGGGCGAGTATATCCCGTGGGTTTTGATCTCAGTTTTCGATCGACACAGGGAGGAACCGAGGGGTGAGTTCATGGCGTCGAACTCGGCTTCTAGCGCTGGGAGTATGGCGGGATCTCGGTCCAATCGAGATTCGATCAATGAATTGATGGACAAATTAGGTATTGAAGCAGATGAGTTGGATGATCTGATCTTTGAAGATGAAGAGGAGATACCCAAACAGGGTATGAAGTGGACAGCCCTAGCTAGGGTTCATACGGATAAACCCTTCAGCCCGCAATCTTTCGAGCAACACATGCGTAATGCATGGAGTCCAGCGAAAGACATGATATTCACCAATACGGAACCGAACCTCTTCACGGTGCAGTGCTTTTGCTTGGGAGACTGGTTGAAACTCGAGCAAGGAGGGACGTGGCTGTTTCGGCAACATGCAGTGATCATCGAGGCGTACGATGGTTTCAGCGACCCGAAGAAGATTGATCTGAATAAACTTGCAGTCTGGATCCAAATTCAGAAATTTCCGCTGGGATATAGGAAGAACTCGTTGATTACTAATCTTGTGAACAAACAAGTGGGGAAAACTTTGGCTGTGGAGACTAATGTACAAGGGGAGGAAAATTTCGTCCGTGCGCATGTGAAGATTGATGTGAGAAAGGTGACTGCAAGATTTGTCTCGATATCTAGAGGTGGACAGAGGGAAATCTACCAAATCAAATATGAAAAGTACCCTCGTTTCTGTGGCGCTTGTGGGCTTCTAGGCCATAATCATATGGAATGCGGAACTGGTGAGCATGATACAGACAATCTAAAGTGGGGCGATTTTCTAAAGGACGACTGTGAATCATGGCGTTGAAGGGTGACCGGAGGTAACCGTGGTGGTTTTAGCATGGGTTCAGCTGCGTTCAGAGGACGAGACCCTACTGGCCGAGGGCGCGTGCTCCTGGTAGAGGGGATGTACCTTCAAGTTGGCGCCATAATGCGTTCCCTGTTAAACATCCAGATAATCATACAGAAGAAGCGTTGATGGATACAGCAACTAGCCCATTAAAAGGTACATGCACGATTATGAAGGATAATGAGATTGTTGACCCTTCTGTTAGGAAACGAATTCTATTGGGTATGGACGGAGAATTTGTTGCCACTAAGAATTCAGAGAAGCCTACTGGATTGGAAACAGACATGTAGACTGAGGGAGTATCGGAGAAGGATAGTTTGTTGGAAACTGATAATGGCTTTCGTTTGAAACAAACAAAGAAGACCAGAGCAATCTCCTCTTCACTAGGATCGGCGGGTTCCCACGAGGGATCCGTTCGGGAGCAATGGAACTCTTAATTTACAACTTTCAAGGAATGAAAAAGGCCTCGGCAGTTCGATCCCTCCAAATCCTTTTGGAGAGGATTCACCCTGACATAGTTTTTCTTTCGGAAACTCATTTGAATATGAGGCAAGCAAGGAATATTAAGAGGAGATTTTGTTTTGATGAGGTGGAGTGCTGGGAGAGTGATGGCCGTGCCGGGGGTCTGCTTATGATGTGGAAGAATTCTGTCACGGTTTCTTCGAAGGTGATACACTCTAATTTTATTGATATTAGAATAAATGACAATGTTCTAGAGAGTTGGAGATTTACAGGGTTTTACGGGGAACCAAGTGCGGACCGTAAACACCTTTCTTGGGAGTATATAAGACAATTACATGGTATGTCTAATCTGCCATGGCTTTTAGGAGGAGATTTTAATGAGATTTTATATGGCTATGAGAAAGAAGGTGGAAATACTAGACCCCAACGCTACATGCAAGGGTTTATGGATACACTCGATGTTTGTAATCTTGAGGACCTTGGTTATATCGGCGATCTCTTCACCTGGCGTCGTGGTAAAATCCGCGAAAGACTTGATCGGGTTACAGGGAACCAACTGGTGTCTACCCTCTTCCCGAACCTGGCAGTGATCCATGAAGATTTCAGCAAATCGGATCATCGCCCAATCATTATTGATACTGAGTACTCAATCAGTAATGCGCGACCAGCAAACAAGGGCCCAAGGAAGTTCGAGGCTAAATGGCTTAGCGAAGAAGGCATTGAAAATATTATTCAGACTGCTTGGGATCGGGCGAAGACTACCCCTGGTGTCACCCTTGCGGCAGCGACGAGGGAGATACAGCAGTCGCTTTGCAGATGGGACCGTGTCATCGTCAGAGGACCACGGTCCTTACTTCGTGACCTTCAAAAGGAACTAAACATCGTAATGACTGGTCCATTGGCTGATGAGGCTTTAGAAAAACAACAGAAGTTACAAATGGAAATTGAAGATATACTTGAGAAGGAAGAAGTCTACTGGCTCCAGCGCGGCCGAGCGGATTGGCTTAAGCTTGGAGATCAAAATACCTCTTACTTCCATAAGTTTGCATCTGAGAGAAGGAAGCAGAACAGTGTTAAAAAATTGAAGGACGACACAGGAAATTGGACCGAGGACGAAATTCAATTATCTGGTATGGCTGAGAGTTATTTCTCGAATTTATTCAATGCAGAAGTTTTTGATCCGGACCCGACAACTATTGCAAAATTACAACCACGGGTGTTGGATGCAATTAATAATACTCTTAATGCTGAGTATTCTCGTGAGGAGGTTAAAAAGGCCCTATGGAACATTGGTGATCTTAAGGCTCCTGGTCCTGATGGGCTACACGCGGTATTTTACAAGAAATTCTGGCATGTGATCGGTGAGGATCTCACGGATGAGGTTTTACTGGCTATCAACTCGAAGAAAATCCCGGCTGAATGGAACGACACAACCATTGTCCTAATTCCGAAGGTAAAAAATCCAGAATATATCTCTCAATTTAGGCCAATTAGTCTTTGTAATGTGGTCTACAAAGTTATCTCTAAACAGCTGGCAGCTATTCTTAAGATTTTCCTTCCTGAAATTATTTCTCCTATGCAAAATGCATTTGTTCCTCATAGACTAATCTCTGGTAATTTTCTTGTGGCTTTCGAGTGCTATCATGCGATAAAGAATAAGAGGACTGGAAGGCTCGGTAATTGTGCAGTTAAATTCGACATGCACAGGGCTTATGACAGGGTGGAGTGGATTTTTTTAAAACTTATGATGATTCAACTGGGTTTTTCTCTGGAGTGGGTTGCGTGTGTGATCTCTGTCCGATATCAAGTCCGTTTTAATGGATCTTTATCTCAGGTGATTATTCCATCCAGGGGCCTCTGGCAGGGTGATCCCTTGTCCCCGTATTGATTTCTTCTTTGCGCTGAGGGGCTCTCTAGTCTGATTGCTCATGAGGAAGCTGCGAACAATCTTCAAGGGGTGAAAGTCTGTAGAAACGCCCCTGCGGTGTCACATCTCCTCTTTGCGGATGACTCATTAATTCTTATGCGAGATGATAGACAGAATGCAGAGTGTCTTAGGAAAATTCTGGATGAGTATTGTGCTGCCTCCGGACAGATGGTGAGTGTGGCAAAGTCTACTGTTTTTTCAGCCCCTGCACACATGTTGATACTAGAGTGGAGGTTTGTACAATCCTAAATATTATGATGGAGGCGATTACAGGCAGGTATCTCGGCCTACCACCACTTGTGGGGGTGGATAGATCAGATTGCTTCCAGCACATCATTGACAGAGTGGTTAAATTACTCACTGGTTGGAAAGAAAAATCACTGTCTTTTGGAGGGAGGGAGATTTTGATTAAAGCTATCATCCAATCAATTCCAGTGTATGCTATGTCGGTTTTCAAGCTACCCAAGAAGATTTGTAAAGGGATAATCTCGATAATGTCCCAATTCTGGTGGGGGGATGGTGATCGACACAAGCACATCCACTGGTTTGCATGGTGGAAATTATGTATCCCGAAAAATCAAGGAGGGATGGGTTTTCGTGATATTGAAAGTTTTAATTCGGCCCTAATATAAAAACAATGTTGGAGACTTCTTTCTGATCCTGATTCCTTATGTGCTCAGATTCTCAAAGCTAAATACTACCCCTCAGGTGATCTATTAAACTGTGATATGAAGAAGGGGAGTTCCTTTACGTGGCAAAGCATATGGTCAGGTATCCAAACTTTTAAAAGGGGACACATTTGGAGAGTTGGCAGTGGAGACAAAATTAATATCTGGGACGACTGCTGGATTCCTTCCAGTAATAATAGGAAGATCCTTACTAGAAGAGGAAACATTGTTCTCACTAGGGTGTCCGAACTTATTGATTCAGAAGCACGTGCCTGGGATGAGGTGCCATTAGGGAAATTTTCTGGCCTGCAGATGCTGAGAGAATCCTGCGGATCCCACTCGCTGTGGGAATGATGGATGATTTTGTTTCTTGGCATCACAATAAGAACGGAATTTTTACGGTGAAATCCTCATATTATGTGGAGTGGGATCACCAACATGGCCGTAAAATAAGGCATACGAGACCATTCGGTTCCTCGGCGGCCAACCCCGTCTGGAAGGCTCTGTGGTCTTTAAAGGTACCTGCAAAAATTAAAATACACTGTTGGAGATCTTTATTGGGAGCGATTCCTTGCCGAGGTGTTCTAGCTAACATACATATGCAAACTTCAAGTCAATGCCCCCTTTGCTCAACTCATTGCGAGAGTATACAACATGCTTTGTTCAATTGCTCGAGAGTGAAGGAAATCTGGAACGGTATTGGAATGGCACAGGTAATAGAGAACGCTCGGGTTGCTGAAAACAATGGCTACACAATTTTGGAGATGCTTATACTGGACACCACCCCATCGGCTATATCCACCGAGATTCGTCACTGCGACTTGGCGGCGGTGGCTGCTTGGTATGTTTGGTGGGAGAGAAGGAAGGCTACACATGGTGAAACCTTGCAGGATCCTACGCGATCGGCTATGTCCATTCTTACTCTGTCTATGAATTACGGGAGAGAGAATTCGAGGAGGAGCCCTACGGTACAGAGTCATAGATGGATTAAGCCACCTGTGGACTTTGTGAAACTCAACGTCGACGCAGCATTCGATGTTAACTCCGGGGCAGGTGGTACCGGGGCTATCCTCCGCGATCATAATGGGGCGTTCATCTCGGCAGGTCGCTGGGACCTGTTGTACGTGGAAGATGCTACAATGGCCGAGGCCATTGCTCTAAGGGACGGCCTACTTCTTGCTGGCGAAGTTGGATGCAACAGAGTAATAGTTGAGTCTGATTACATCGAAGTGATCAAAACCATACAGGATGGCGGCAATTCTCTAGGACCGGCTGAAGCGATTTACGAGGAGGCCACTTTCCTCTGTAGGGGTTTCACTCGAGTTTCTTTCTCTCATTGTCCGAGGGAGGCAAACGAGGCAGCGGATATCCTAGCTAAGCTTAGTGTTGTGTCTCATGTTGTTTGGCATAGCGATCCTCCTGATTCTATTAGATTGACTATCACTAATGATGTAACAATTCTGTAACGAACTGGCAGCAAGTTTCTTTCGCACTCTTTTCCTTATCAGGGTACCTGAGTGGACTGGAAGGTTTTTAATGAGGCGGCTTGCTTGCTTTATCTCCACTATTTATAAAAGAGAGAAGTTTGTGGGAAAATCAAATCTGGACCGTGCATAGGCATTCCCCACCCCTCATCCCTCCTCGCACCACGCCCACGACTGCCTAATTAACCGCCAATCCCCACTTTCTTAGGGGAGCCGCCAATCCCCACTAATTGCTCTTCTCCTTCATAGGTTGTAATCATGTCCCATTTCCTCTTTGACTGCTGCCCGCCGCCGCGGTTGCCGCCGGCGAACGCTCGTGCGGCAGCCTCGCTGATACCGCCGCCGCCACTCGCGCTGCATGTACCCGCCGCCAGTCTGCATCGGGCGCCTGCGCTGCACCGCCTTCCCCCGTCAACCACTCAGCCGTCACGTCCCCTGCAGCTGGCGGCTGGCCGTCCCTGGCTCGACGGTGTCAGCATCCCGTGTCTGTTCGGGTCGGCGACCACGCTTTTAGGAAGCAGCAGAAGAAAAGACGGCAAGTGAGCTCCACCACTACATGCCAAAGATGTGATTCGGTTCATTAATGGTTGTTTTCTGACGATGTGATTTAGCAAAATCCGTTTTGCCCGTGTCCATCTAACTCCCCGGCCACGATTAGGCTGTATCAGGCTGATTTGTTTATGTGATGTGCTAATGAACGTTTAGCTAAGCCGGTATCTTTATGTGAAAAATCGTAGCTGCACTTTCAAATCCCAGCGATCTTCAGCCTCATTGTATTGTTACGCAGCGGAGGAGCGTACAATGGATTATCTGTTGTATAGCCTCCCATTGGCGTACTAGAGATCATACCAGAAGGAGATGCAACGCCAGGATAATATACACATATTGTGATTCTGATTTTTTTCATAACATGAACCCACTATTGTGATTCTGATTTTTTTTCACACACCATTGTAATGATGAAAACACCTTATGTAATACTCATCTGTCTATTGTTAGCTATGTCTTTCGTATTAATATTCAGTTAAATCTTCCAAAACTGTTGTAGTTATTCTATTTCGTAAAGGTAATATCCTGTTAAGCTATGTATTTTGAATTGCTTCTTCACTAATTTATGTTACTTGTATACCCCATGTGCAGCTACAACCCAGAGAAGTACGTTGGCAGAGATAAAACTGATAGTAACATGGATGCAGGTATTGCAAGCATACAGAATTACAGATGAAAGAGATAAGTGTTAGGATTTGTTACAAACCGTGTGTACTCCAACCAATATCATATAAATTGGTTTGGTTAGATAGCTCACACCCCCTTGATTATCTCTTGTAAGTTCGGCATGTACTGCCTCCTATATAACACGTAAACTGTACCGAAACCAAAGGTATCCGCTTCCATCAAACCTTGATATGGTATCAGAGCCTACCACCTCTTCCTGACATCGAAAAAAACCCAAGCACCAAACCAATCTCGATCAAATACCCATACCCAATTCCAATCTACGAAACCTAGAACACCCGATCACCCAATTACCCAGACATCCGATCGCCTGAACACCCAAATACCCAAAACCCAAAACCACCAGATTACCTAGAACACCCGATCTACAACCAAAAACCAATCACCACACCCTACCACGAGAACTTGATCCGATCTGATGGCTTCCTCCAATACTACCACCCAACCCCTCGGCAACCCTCCGGCAGAGAAGCTCAAGCGCTCGAACCACTTGTTGTGGAAGGCACAGGTCATGCCCACGCTGCGGAGCGCGCGCGTGATCGGCCTGCTGGAAGGGAAGGAACCTGCACCGGCCGAATTCATCACCACCGTCGTCAACGACAAAGAAACCAAGACCCCAAACCCCGCGTATGACAGCTGGATCCTCAAAGACCAGCAAGTCTTGAGCTACTTGCTCAACTCTCTGTCTGTCGAGATCTTGGCGCAAACTATTGGGCTTGAGCATGCCGAGGAGGTCTGGTCCCTCATCACCTCCCTTTTCTCCTCAAGATCCAAAGCAAATGTTGCTCATCTGCGCGGGGAATTGGCCAACACCAAGAAGGAGATACTGACAGCCGATCAGTACATCGGCAAGATGAGGGGATTCGCCACCGAGCTCGTGGCCGCAGGCCGCACTGTTGACGAGGATGAGCTCGTCGAGTTCATCCTAAACGGGCTAGATGACTCCTACACCTCGCTCGTCTCCTCTGTCAATGTGATGGCTAATTGCTCGGTAAGCGATCTACATTCGATGATTTCTGCGTATGATATGAGGCAACTGCGATTATCAGGCAGTGGCAGCACAGGATTTGAATCCTCTGCGAACGCGGCTCGGCGTGACCGCGTCTACACCAACAAGAACCAGGCCCGCGGTCGGTATGCCGATCGGGAACGAGACGGACGCGAAGAACCTCGGGGTCAGTACTACGACCGCGACAACGGCGACCGTCGTGGCCAGTACTACGACCGCGACAGTGATCGTCGTGGTCAGTATTACGACCGCGACAACAGAGGCCCTGGTCAGTACTATGACCATGACCGTGAAGGTGGTGGTCACCGCGGCGGCGGTGGCAGTCTCCGCGGCGGGCGTGGGCGTGGTCCAGGAGGCCGCACTCCCACGCCGTATCAAGACGTCCACTGCCAAATCTCTAAAAAGCACGGCCACCCAGCTGGTGACTGCTGGTGGCGCTACGAGGAGAGTCGCGATAGTGGCAATCGCGACCGTGGCTACGACAACGGCAATCGTGACAAGGGGGCAAACGCCGCCTACGGCGTCGACACCAATTGGTACCCTGACTCAGGGGCAACTGACCACATCACCGGCAACTTGGAGAAGCTCATGATTCGTGATCAATACCACGGCAACGACAAAATTCACACCGCAAATGGTGAAGGTATGGAAATTATTCACGTTGGTAATTCATCTATTCAAACCCCATCACACACCCTTCAACTCAATAATATACTTCATGTTCCAAGTGCCACCAAAAACTTGCTCTCCGTTCATAAACTTACTGTTGACAATGATGTTTTTATTGAGTTTCACCCTTGGCATTTTTTGATCAAGGATCGGGCAACGGAGGAAATTCTTCTTAGAGGACGGTGTGAAGGTGGCCTATATCCCATCATCTCCTCATCATCATCATCATCCAGGATCAAGCAAGTTAACACCGTCTCCAAACCCACCTCCTCAAGGTGGCATAGCCGTCTAGGTCATCCAAATAATTCCATAGTTCCATTCATTCTCAATAAATTTAGTCTCCCTTACTCCAAGAATTCTAGTCTTGAAACTATTTGTGATTCATGTCAGAAAGCAAAAAGTCATCAGTTACCATATCCTGTTTCTTCGAGTGTATCCACTTTACCTTTGCAACAAATTTTTTCTGATGTTTGGGGCCCTGCCAATACCTCTGTAGGGCGCCATAACTACTATGTTAGCTTCATTGATGATTTTAGCAAATTCACGTGGATATACCTTCTTAAAAAGAAATCTGATGTCTTTGATGTTTTTCACAATTTCATGAATTTTGTGGAGAGAAAAATTGAGAGAAAAATTGTGACAATGCAAACTGATTGGGGAGGAGAATATGATAAATTAAATCCCTTCTTTCAAAAACTTGGCATATCTCATCATGTTTCATGTCCTTATGCACATCATCAAAATGGATCCGCTGAAAGGAAGCATAGACACATAGTTGAAATTGGTTTAGCTCTTTTAGCCAATGCATCCATGCCTCTAAAGTTTTGGGATGAGGCATTCCTTACTGCAACCTATCTTATTAATCTTATGCCAAGTAGAGTTATTGACAACATTAGTCCCTCAGAAAAACTCCTAGGAATCACACCAAATTATCTATCCCTTCGAGTTTTTGGATGTGCCTGTTGGCCAAACTTGAGGCCCTACAATAACAAAAAATTGTCCTTTAGATCCAAGCAATGTGTGTTCATTGGCTATAGTCCCAAACATAAAGGAGTTAAATGTCTAGACATACCCACTGGTAGAGTTTATATATCCAGGGACGTTGTGTTTGACGAAGAAATTTTCCCTTTTGCCTCTCTCCATCCAAACGCAGGAGCTCTCCTCAAGCAAGAAATTCTTCTTCTACCAAAACACTTGATTCCACAAAATAGGGGTACGAATGATAATGCGCCACTGACTAATACTACCTTACAGTTGTCTTCTCTTAGTTCTCTACAGGCTACTGCCGAAAATTCGGAGCAAAACGATGCAGATTCGAGTCAAAATAGTGAAAAAATCGGGTCTGATTTCATGTCACAAAGCGACAACGCTGATTACGAGGAAGATACCGCATCTGGTGCCGATCCCGGAGCTGATCTCGGTGCAGATCCCGTGGATGATGCGGTCTCCAATCATTGGGCGCCAGAAGACCCAGACACCGATGCGCCCTCGTCTGGTGCGCCCTCGACACCACCCCCGACCGCGTCACCTGTCCGCGCCGAGCCGCACCAACGAGCTGGCGCCACGCAGACGTCCCCGACACCGTCTCCAACAGCATCACCAGCCCGCGCCGAGCCGCGCCAACCGGCTGGCGCCACGCAGACGCGCGGTCGGCCACCGACCGCTACCCGACAGACGGGTGCTCCCGCGCTCGCCACACGGCTCGCAGAGTCAGCCTGCGGCGCGTCAGCCTTCAGCCCAGGCGCCTGGATCGTCTATGGATGCTGATCCCGTGGCGCCTCCTGCACGCAGTACACGTCTTCAAAAGGGTATTTCTAAACCGAAAATTTGGAAGGATGGGTGTGTGCGCTATAATTTTTTGTGTACCACAGGGGAACCAAATACACTTCAGGAGGCCCTTGATGATCCTGATTGGCGCAAGGCTATGGATGCTAATGAGATGGCTCATTTATGTGCTAGAAACTGTAGCCCGGATAGAAGGAGATGTCTGTGGATAAATTATATCCCCCGCTTTCTTGATGCTTGTATCAAGAGAGATTGCAATCCCGACTGATTTTTACGGCGGCAAGTTTGCACTCTTTTTTTTTTACCTGGGTACCTCTACGGGGACTGAAAGATTTTTAACGAGACAGCTTGTTTGCTTTATATATTCTGTTTCTTCTCAAAAAAAAAAAAAAAGACTATCCGCACCCCCTCCCCTAGATAATTCGGTTTGGACTCCTGGATTTGGGAGTCCCTCCACTTCCTACTGTTTTCTTTCCCTTTCTCTTCCTTTTCCTTTCTCTCCAAAACGACATCTAATGGTGGCATGGTGCTCCCGGGTCCGACAACATCGTTCTTCTCCGACCAGCTCAAGGGTCTTTGCGGGACTTTTTCTGTGCAGGGCATCACTAAGTCACGGCCGTCCTCAATCTGCTCCAAGTGGGCACATGTACCATATGGAAGCGCAGAAGTCTGAGCCTGTAACCTGTCGCCGAGCAGCCAGGGACCCTCCTGGCCGACCTGAGCCCCCGTCTACTGCCCGATTCCAGGGACCTGCTGCACGGTGCGAGCCATCCCCGCCCGAGAGCTGCTCGCGAGCCGGCGTTCCAGCTAAAAAACGCCTGTATCAGGTGTCCCTTGTCCTCCACATTGCGATTGGAGAGGCGTCCACCGTAGAATAATTTCATCTTCTTCAACGATATTTCTTCATCCGGCCAGCGACGATACTCAGACTAAGAGAAGAGGGCCACGACTCTTTCTAGAACAGCGTGTGTTGGGCCTGATGGCAGTATCGGTGAGTAATACCATCAGATTCAGCATTTGTTCAGACCTGTTTCACCTGTTACATGAAATCTGCTCAATATAGGCTCATTTTTTGTCGGTATAATTTCGTTCAGCTACGTGCTCTTGTGTGGAAGGTGAACAAACATGAGTTCTCCTAGCCCGTTTATCTTTGCCACATGTGGCCGTGTGGGTGCTTACTGGCTTGGCATACCACTCTGTTCCTAATTTGTATGTTCATGTTTTTCACATAGGATGATTACCTGATCGGAAAAAATTAGATCACGCCCGTACGTGACAATATTCGGTTGTTAATCGACAAACCCTCGGTTATGAAAAGGATGACTTGAATGTGGATAGCGATGCAGTGAACTAATACAGTGGATATAAGCGCATGTTATATCATCTGCCAATGTATCATACTTTTAACATGAACACCGAATTGTTTAGTGTAATTGTTCCGCTGGTAACCTATGATATCATAAATATAGAAATTCCTCGGGCCAAAACAATATGCATGCAGTATACTTTAGGACTTTTATTTTGGATTGGCAGCCTTTTCAATTTGCTTCTTATCTCCTAATAAATGATTCAGATCTTAACAAGATATTATAGATAGAAGTATTTATTTTATATTTCGCAAACTACTCAATCCATTCTGTAATATAACCCTTTTTAGCAAGCTAAACTATCTTCCTAAAAAATCCTATATCGTGATATGGTGGGAGTATAATAGGATCGTGTCACTCTCGTATGGTTAAAGAGAAAGGATTCTTATGCATAAATATAAGTCGAATTAGCACGAGTATAGTCAGGTTGGCACGTCAATATCATATCCAATTCTTATGGTAAACGGTCTTTTTGTAACAGTAATACTTTGTTTGTGAATCTCCAGATAACAATTTTGACGGTGTGTTTCACGGTATAATAATTGGTTATATCCACCGATGTTGTTCTCCCAAAAACTCCGATCTCATATATCATCGTCAACTTCTACAACACTTTGTATTTGCCCCGTAGTCAGGAAACAAAATTATGGGCGTGTCTAGTTCTCAGCCGACTGAGATTTAATTAAATCTCAGTCGGCTAACGTCACGTAAGCCATTTCCTTGATTATACTACGGTGTTCAGGTTTGGTTCGTTGTCTTTTGTGATGTCACCTTTTTTTTTGTTTGTTTGTTTGAGCGAAGTGATGTCCCGTTGTGCGTGTTGGGATCAACTTTGCATAGGGTTCTCACTAGATTAGGCTGGCCGGGATCATTTTGAGATTAAGTAGACAAGCTAGCGCATCTAAAAAAAAGCTTAGTATACTGTATACACGTATGCAGTACAACTTATACGCAGTTTCAACTTGTGAACCGGAATCACAACGAACCAACTCTCTGTATATTTTTTTCAGCTGTAATACATGTCTAAACGGAAAATCACAATTGCAACCCAGATATAACCGGGAAGATCTTAGTTGCAACCTATGTATAACTCGAAAAATCTTAGTTGCAACCGGTGTGCGACATCCAGGCCAACACTAATCAAGCATTTTTTTTTCTCAATTGTAACCCATGTGCAACTGAAAAATCCTAGTTACAACCTACATGCAACTGAAACAAAAAAAAATGTTTGGTACATACAATTATAGAAAAACCTTCATTTCAACCCACGTGCAACTGGAAAATCCAATTATGACCCACATGCAATTATTAAAATCTCAGTTTCAACCCACGTGCAACACGAAAAATCCTAGTTCAACCCACTTGCAACTAAGATAATCGCAGTAGCAACCTTTGTGCAACTGAAAAAAATCTCATTTTCCACCCACGTGCAACCGTAGAACTCTTAGTTACCACCCACTTGCAAGTGGAAAAAATTCTACTACCTCCGTTCCATAATGTAAACCTTTCTAGCAAGCTAAACTAGGTTACTAAAAATGCTTATATTGAAGTAGTTACAATCTACGTGCAACTGAAAAAACTTATCTACAACACATATGCAACTCGAAAATCTTAGTTGCAACCAATATGCAACTCACAAATCCATAGTTGCAACTCATGTGAAAATGAGAAAAGAAAATGTATTGCAACTAGGTCTTTCCATTTGTACATGCATGCAACCAATACTTTTTGAGTTGCACATGGTTTGTAACTAAGTTTATTTTACGTGGCTTGCAACTAATATTTATTTTAGTTGCACATGGATTGCAAGTTGAATATGATATTTTTTTTCCAACCCAACATGTGTCGTAACTAAGTTTTCTTCAGTATCCAGTTGCATGTTACTATAGTGCCTTGGTTACACATTTGTGTAATTGTCCTGCACCAAACTTAAGTTTGTGCACACAGTACCATGAGTCTCAATTCCACGCACCTTTTTTCCCTAAGGTAAACAGTGCACGTTGTGCAACAACAAAAGAAACTAGAAACAAACCAAAAAAAAATGACATAGACATCAAAGCTCGCTGTCACAGCAAGCAGTAACAGCCAGCGGCCCACTACAAGAAGTAGCCCACGAGCAGCTGCAGGCCTGCAGCTAGCGTCCCATACCACCGAGCGACCCAAAAGGTAAGGAATGCAGTTGCACGTATCTTGGCACAACAAATCTAATGGTTAAGGAGGTGACTGAGATTTAGTTAAATCTCAGGCGACTGATAATTAGCAAATCCGCAAAATTATCAATGATATATAAATTAGTCTTAGAGACAATTAATACTACGGATATCTATTGTTGTTTATAATTCCACATAGGTACTAGTGTTTTTCTCCGAATACTTATGGTCTGAAACTAATACAATTATAGTATAGAATAATAAATTTAATCATGCATGGAAATATGGAATAAAAAACTTATTATTTCTTGCTCCAGCACACGCACTACCCACTCCGATATGCGCACAAGCGCGAACGCTTTAATGGCGATCTTGATGCATCATGGACGAGTTGCGCTTCATAGGAGGGCTTGAGGCAACAACCGTAAGTGGGGACATCATTGCCGGAAAACGTGTGGGTATGGCACGTACAATGGAGAGCTTGAGCCCACGGGCACGCGTTGCGCCAAAACCCTAGCCAGTTGTGGCTCCGCATGTTATAGAGGATAGGAATAAAATAGGGAACTCAGAGCGACGGATAAATGTCACTAGTGGAAACAGGGGCATTAGTCCCGGTTGGTAAGGCTCATTTGTCCCGGTTGTACAACCGGGATGGGCCGGCCGGGACAAATGGCCCCCCCATTGGTCCCGGTTGTACCAGGACCCGGGATGGGTAGGGATGGCCCACGTGGCGAACAAGGCCAGGGACTTCGTCCCGGTTCGTTTTAGGAACCGGGATGGATACCTTTTCTATTAAAACAAATATTCACTGGTAGAAAATAGGCCTTCGGTACGCCCCCATTAGTCCCCAAAATAATGGACCCGCGACCATAGGGGTCTTTAGTCACGGTTCGGGACGAGACCCGCGACCAATAGTCTGGGCCCAGCGCGCTCGGCCCACAGCTGGCGGAGGGGAGGGGATTTAGTCCCGGTTGGCCAGACCAACGGGGACTAATAGGTCTCGGGCCGGCCCCACGGCCTTTAGCGCGGTTGTCCAGGTGAACCGGGACTAAAGGCCCATCCCTATATATAGGACTCACCTCGCTGCACTTGGCCACATTTGCTCACAATATTCACAAGGGGGTGGTGGGTATGCTTTTGGTTCTACTATGCACACAAGGTGTTCGATGAAATGCCCATAGCATGAAACACACTTGAGCGTTTTCATTTATTTTACCTCCGTGATCGCGGTTAGCAACTTGAACCTTTCATGATTTGTATTATTTCCAGCTAGCTAGTTAGTTTAACAGATGCATGATGGTTAATTATATACTTTATATAATAATAATGCAGATGAATCGGCAATGGATGTACGGTAACCGACTCTCCGGTGAGTTCACTACGGGTTTGAAAGATTTCCTCGTAGTGGCAAATGCGAACAAACAGCGAGGTTTTATTATGTGTCCATGTGCTGAATGTAAGAATGAGAAGGGTCACTCCTCCTCAAGAGTCGTTCACATGCACCTGCTTCGGCACGGTTTCATGCCAAGCTATAATTGTTGGACCAAGCATGGAGAAAGAGGGGTTAGAATGGAAGAAGATGAAGAAGAGGATGATATCGATTTCAACTATCATGACCTTTTCGGTGATACTTTCATGGAGGATGATGCTGAAGGTGGGGAAGGGTTTGGTGAAGGTGAAGAAGAGGCACATGATGAGCCCGCTGATGATCTTGGTCGGACCATTGCTGATGCACGGAGACGCTGCGAAACTGACAAGGAGAGGGAGCATTTGGATCGCATGTTAGAGGATCACACGAAGTCACTGTACCCAGGATGCGACAATAGTCTGGAAAAAGCTGGGCTCCACACTGGATTTGCTGAAATGGAAGGCACGGGAAGGTGTAGCTGACTCATCATTTGAAAATTTGCTGAAAATTTTGAAGAATATGCTTCCGAAGAATAACGAGTTGCCACCAGTACGTACGAAGCAAAGAAGGTTGTGTGCCCTCTAGGTTTAGAGATTCTGAAGATACATGCATGCATTAATGACTGCGTCCTCTACCGCGGTGCATACGAGGATTTGAATGAATGCCCTGTATGCACTGCATTGCGTTATAAGATCAGAGGGGATGACCCTGGTGACGATGTTGAGGGCGAGAAACCCAGGAAGAGGGTTCCCGCCAAGGTGATGTGGTATGCTCCTATAAATACCTCGGTTGAAACGCCTGTTCAGGAACAAAGATCATGCCAAGTTGTTGCGATGGCACAAAGAGGACCGTAAGTCCGACGGGAGTTGAGACACCCCGCTGATGGAACGCAATGGAGAAAGATCGACAGAGAGTTCAAAGATTTGCAGCTGACGCAAGGAACATAAGATTTGGTCTAAGTACTGATGGCATGAATCCTTTTGGCGAGCAGAGCTCCAGCCATAGCACCTGGCCGTGACTCTATGCATCTACAACCTTCCTCCTTGGTTGTGCATGAAGCGGAAGTTCATTATGATGCCAGTGCTCATCCAAGGTCCGAAGCAACCCGGCAACGACATCGATGTGTACCTAAGGCCATTAGTTGAGGCCATTAGGGCAAACCAAACCTGGTGTACCTGTGTGGGATGAGCACAAAGAAGAGGAATTTAACCTACGAGCGTTGCTTTTTGTAACCATCAACGATTGGCCTGCTCTCAGTAACCTTTCTGGACAGTCAAATAAGGGATACAAAGCATGCACGCACTGCTTACATGAGACTGAAAGTGTATTTTTGGATAACTGTAGGAAGAACGTGTACCTGGGTCATCGTCGATTTCTTCCCGAAATCATAACGTAAGAAAGAAAGGCAAGCATTTCAACGGCAAGGCAGATCACCGGCCGAAGCCTGCGGAACGTACTGGAGATGAGATATTTGATATGGTCAAGGATTTGAATGTCATCTTTGGAAAGGGTCCTGGCGGACAATCAGTTCCGCAGGGAGTTGACGGGCACGTACCCATGTGGAAAAAGAAATCGATATTTTGGGAGCTACAGTATTGGAAAGTCCTAGATGTCCGCTCTGCAATCGACGTGATGCATGTTACGAAGAATGTTTGCGTGAACCTGCTAAGCTTCTTGGGCGTGTATGGGAAGACAAAGGATACAAAGGAAGCACGGCGGGATCAACAACTTTTGAAAGACCCAGATGACCGGCATCCGGAATGGTTTCAAGGTCGTGCCAGCTACGCTCTTACGAAAGAAGAGAAGGTCATTTTTTTTGAATGCCTGAGCAGTGTGAAGGTCCCGTCTGGCTTCTCGTCGAATATAAAGGGAATAATAAACATGGCGGAGAAAAAGTTCCAAAACCTGAAGTCTCACGACTGCCACGTGATTATGACGCAATTGCTTCCGATTGCTTTGGGGCCTCCTACAGGAAAATGTTCGAGTAGCCATTGTGAAGCTGTGTGCATTCCTCAATGCAATCTCTCAGAAGGTAATCAGTCCAGAAGATCTACCACGGTTACAGAACGATGTGGTCCAATGTCTTGTCAGTTTTGAGTTGCTGTTTCCACCATCCTTCTTCGATATTATGACGCACCTCCTGGTCCACCTAGTCGAAGAGATTTCCATTCTCGGTCCTGTATTTCTACACAATATGTTCCCCTTCGAGAGGTTTATGGGAGTATTAAAGAAATATGTTCGTAATCGTGCTAGGCCAGAAGGAAGCATCGTAAAGGGCTATGGAAATGAGGAGGTAATTGAGTTCTGTATTGACTATGTTCCTGACCTTAAGCCGATTGGTATTCCTCAATCGCGGCACGAGGGGAGACTAAGTGGAAGAGGCACGATCGGAAGGAAATCAACGATATGTATGGACGGTCATTCTATGACTGAAGCACACTACACAGTTCTGCAAAATTCGAGCTTGGTGGCTCCGTACTTCGAGCAACACAAGAATATTTTACGCTCGAACAACCCGGGGAAGCCTGAATCATGGATTAGAAAGGCCCACATGGAGACTTTCGGCAGTTGGTTGCGAAAACATTAATGAATGACAATGATGTTGAAGATCAGCTGTACATGTTGGCCAAGACACCATCTTCGACTATCACGACTTTCCAAGGGTACGAGATTAATGGGAATACATTTTACACGATCTCCCAAGATAAAAAGAGCACCAACCAAAACAGTGGTGTCCGCTTTGATGCAGCAACCGAGATTGGGCAAAAGGTCACATATTATGGTTACATAGAGGAGATATGGGAACTTGACTACGGACCCTATTTTAAGGTCCCTTTGTTCCGGTGCAAATGGTTCAAGCTAACAGGAGGTGGGGTAAAGGTGGACGAGCAATACGGAATGACAATGGTGGATTTCGACAATCTTGGTTACCTTGACGAACCATTCGTCCTAGCCAAAGATGTCGCTCAGGTTTTCTATTTGAAGGACATGAGTAGCAAACCGAGGAAACGGAAAGATAAGAAAACGATCAGTGCATCATGCGATGATCCAAAGCGTCACATTGTTCTTTCAGGGAAAAGAAACATCGTGGGAGTGGAGGACAAGACAGACATGTCAGAAGATTATAATATGTTTGGTGAAATTCCGCCCTTCAAAGTGAACTCTGACCCAAGCATTAAGTTAAATGATGAGGATGCTCCATGGATACGTCCAAATCGTAAGAAAGCGGGGACACAAGGAAAGAATTGATGTGTAATAATTTATTGTACCAAACTTTGTTGAATGGATCATGTTTAATGGATCATTTTGAATTATATTATCTCTAATTAATTTATTGTACCAAACTTTTACTAAAAACAGAAAACAGACGCGCTAGCGCGCCGCAGTGTCGCCGGAATGCAAATTCTTTTATTAAAAAGAGAAAACATACGAACACTAGCTACTCCTCGCCGTCGTCGTCGGGGAACTCGTCGGTGACCTCCTCCGGGTCATCATCGTCGCCGAACTCGTCCGTGACCTCCTCGTCGTCGTCGGAGGTGCATGATGGTATGTCCGAGATAGGCCCCCACCTCGGATCGTCGGAGGCCCAGACTTCGCCGGCGCGGTCGGCCCGACGAAGCTCCTGCAGCGCCCTCGTCCTCGCCTCCCGAGCGGCATCTAACGCGAGGTGGCGTTCGAGGCGGCGCTCCGCCCGCTGACCCGCGCGGGTCTGCCAGAGCTCCTCGTCGGCGCTCTCCTCCCCCGGGTTGTTCCGGTAATACTCGCGGACGACGCGGTCTTCCTGGCGTCGACTAGGCCCTGAAACGCGCGGTGGCGGAGGTGGAGGTGGTCGGCGGCAGTGATGATCTGCGGCTTCGGCGCCCTGGCCTCCGCTTCCCAGACGGTGTCGCAGTCGTTGAAGTTCATCAGCGACCGCGGGCGGTTGAGGCGCCAGGCCGCCGCGTCCCAGGCGCGGGCTGCCTCCGCCGCCGTCGCAAAGGTGCCGAGGGGGATGCGGTCGTCCCCCCAGCGGATATCTGCGCTGAACATTCCGTTCTGCCGTGCTCGCACGCCGCGGAAGCCGGTGGTGCTGTTCCTCCTCGGAGGCATGGTGGAAGCGCGACGGTGCGTGGAGAGGAGAAGACGCGCTCGAGGCGCGACAGTTTATACCGCGCCCTCCTGGCCACGCGTCACAAACTACCGCGCCACGCGTCGCAACTCCCGCGCCACGCGTCACAATTCCGGCGCCACGCGCCACCCTAACACAACCAAGCAAATAGTTGCACATTACAGCCCTACCAAATGCCCGTAGGACGTATATATGATGGCGAATCCGGATGTTTTGTATTTGCTCGATGAACTGACCGGTGTATGAAGGTGGGCTATATATAGGGTCCTCTGGCTCACAAAGTGGTGCTAGGGTTTTGATCCAACGGTTAAGAAACCACCTCATCCACGGCTCACAACAACTCGAAAGAAACACACCGTAGCCCTGATCGAACGGCTCACAACAGCTCAAAAGAAACACACCCCGGATCCAACGACTCAGAAGCGCTTTAAAGAAACACACGATCCATGTGATTCTATCTGATTGGTCCAAACGAAACCCTAACCCATTTAGTCCCGGTTGGTGTCCCCAACCGGGACTAAAGGGATGTTTTCTTCTCGCTATATATATGTGCATTGCCACACCATTGGCATAAACACATACAAACTCACCACTCTCTCATGGCTTCTACCGTACCCACTCTAACATTCAACCAGGCCGAGGCACTTTCCGCCTCGAACTACCCCTGCCCGCCCGGCTACAGTGTTCCCGCCGGTTGGATGCTGAGCGCCGGAGGAGTGCCGGTCCCTCCTCTTCCTCAAGGTGTGGCACGTCGGGCGGCCATCACGAACCATTATCTATGGGAATTTTTAAGATTGGAAAAAGAATTAGTTCTATTTTTCTGAATTTTCTGATATATTATTTGTATTTTTAAGATTGGAAAAAGAATTAGTTTTATTTTTCTGAATTTTCTGATATATTATTTGTATTTTTAAGGTTGCACGCATCTATTATTTCTATTCGAATAACCACCTTTAGTCCCGGGTGGTGTCACGAACCGGGACTAAAGGCTCGTTCTGCGCGGGAACGAGAAAGCCGCGAAAATTTTCACCATTAGTCCCGGTTCGTGACACCACCGGGACTAAAGGCCCGCGGAGGGTACCCCAGGGGACCTTTAGTCCCGGTTCGTGACACCACCCGGGACTAAAGGCTGGAACTATAATGTGGATGCCTTCCTGCCCCAAAATTTTCTAAGTCACAAACCCTCTTCTTCCCTCGCGCCGGCGCCTGCTCGTCTTTCTGCCCCGTCGCCGTCGCCCGCGCAGAGGACCGCGCCGTCTCCATCGCCGTCGCCGTCGCCGTCGTCGAGCCCTTCTCCACCGCCTCCACCCTGCTCCGCCCCCGTCCCGTCGCCGTCTCTCCGGTAGGTTCCCCGCGGGCTGTCGCCGTCGCCCTAGATCCAACGCGCGAACGCCATCGAACGGATCGAGAACACGAATCACGCGCGAACGCGCCGTCCTCGAACGGCGACCACGAACTGAGAACGCGCCGCCCTCGCGCTCGCTACCGCGGCCAGATTCGCCGCCGGCGAGACAACAGTGGCCGTGTGGCCTCGTCCCCATCTCCGTCCCCTCCCCCGTGGCGAGCACCACAGTGGCCTCCTCCCCATCTCCGTTCCCTCCCCCGTGGCCGGAATCGTCGGAATCGCCGGAGACCCGAGAGCCTGAACTGCCACCGCCGGGCCACCGTGTGACGCCAGGGGTGACGTCATCATGACGTCACCTGGCCACGTGTTGACGAGTTTTTTTAATGACGTCATCATGACACGTGGGGCCCACTGTATATGGAATTACAGAACATAATTAAATCTTCTAAATTAAATAACTTTTAATTTATAATTCCAAAAAATATGGAAAAATATGCAAAATGTTCACAAAAATGTAAGCTATCTGTTTATATCATTATCATTCATGTTTGACAAAGTTTAAAATGAGACCATATTTGAATTTGAGTTAAATTCATTAAAATAATGAAAGTAAGTTTTAATTCAATAAATTCAGAATATTAAGTATAATATACCAAAATGACCAGAAAAGCAAATGCAACCTAGCTTTGGGGTTCTCCAAGTCATTTGAGAGACCCTACCAATCTGTTTTCCCTCTTTCTACGACAATATTTGCTAAGTCTCCTATATACTTAATTAATTTTTACTACATGCATGTCTGCAGGAGTGACATATGGCAGACAATAGAGACCTGACGGCGGAACAGGAGGCTGAAGGTTATATATTAGATATCATAGCCGGAGGAGGAACAGACATTGACGATGATGTAATCTCTTCTTATCTGAACCTTGAGGATCAAGAAGGTGAAGGAGGAACAGACATTGTCGATGATCAAGGAGGTGAAGAAGGAACAGACATTGTCGATGATCAAGGAGGTGAAGGAATGGACATTGATGACGGAGGTCAACCGTCGACAAACGACGATCTCCAATTGCAAAGAACAACCACCTCCGGCGAGGTATATATTTTAGCCCTCGGTCTTATTTTAGCCCTCGGTCCAATTGCAAAGACTAACGCGCGCGACTCTCTTTCTTATTTTAGCCCTCGGTCGGATCTAGTATGACAAAGCGTGGCAAATCCAAGGAGATGAAAGATTCCGAAATATATACCATCGAATCAGTCAGTCAAATCGGCAAGCCCTACAGCACACCACAAAGTTTATCAACCAATGCGGAGTCATTGTTAGAGACGTCGTCCCGATCACCGTCCAGGAATGGAAGGAGCCAAAGAAAGCACGTGTTGGTTTCACTTATGTCGACAAGAGAACGAAAAAGATTATGTTTAGAAAGCTTATTGCACATTTCATTCTACCTCCGGAATACAACAAAAAAGATGAATTCGGTCAGGACGTTCCGGGTGGACGTGAGAGGAGGAGGATAGTCAAAGAGTTCGCTCTTCAGAAGATGGCCGAAGCATTCCGGAACTTCAAGAAAAAATTGTTCCGTGAATATGTCAGCCAGGGCAAGACTCCGAATTTCACTGGACAATATGAGAAACTGAGAGATGATTGGACAGAATTTGTGACGCAACATAAATCGGAGCATTTCAAGGTAATGTCGGCAAAAAATAAGGCTAATGCGAAAAAGAAACAGTACCATCATGTTATGGGGCCAGGAGGATACCGCGTTTCGGCGCCTAAGTGGCAGGCAATGGAGGACGGCCTAAGGGCAAGAGGAATCCGTCTAGGTACAGAGGGATGGGACGAAAGAGCCAAAATGTGGTGGTACGGGCATGGGGGATCGCTAGACCCGGAGACAGGGGAGTGTGTTCACCGGCAGAAAAAGTTTGCTCCCACAAAAGAACTTGTTGACGCAATGACCAGAGCTCAACAGGGCAAGATCACGTTCAACAGAGAGAGAGACCAACTGACAGTTGCCCTCGGAAATCCTGAACACGGAGGACATATACGAGGCAAAGGCAGAATGCCGTGGAAAGTAGGGTTTTCCCAGGAGGGTGACCCGTACTGTTACAGAAGCCGTAGGAGAGGTACGGACCGGGCTGCAGATGAACTGGCGAATCTTGCAATGGAAGTTTCTGACCTGAAGAAGGTCGTGGCGGGAATACTTGAGAAAGAAAAAGCGTCGGCTGCAGGGCCGCATCAAGAACATGCAACGGATCTCGGAAGCCAGCAGCGGAGAAGCAGCGTGGCTTCCACGGAGGCCCCGACTGCAGGTGCTAATGCACCGATGATCGAGAGTCGTGCACCGGAGCCTCACTACCCCGTGGATGACGTAAAGGAGATGAAAGAATGTGATCTGCATTATCCCGTGGGGAACATTTCCATGAAGGTGGCTACCGGCAGTGCTTTACCCTATACACCTGGAGCACTCCATCACAACAACCCCATTCCATATGGCTATGCTCGTGTCACGGTGGAAGACATAGTCCAAGCGTTTGAGGACCTGGAGATTGACATAGCTACACCCGAAGGGGAGAGAAGACTTGGAGATGTCAAGCGCCAGTTCATTCTATGGAAAAAGAAGTACATAGTGTTTCCAGGCGAGACGCCAAGGCTAACAAGTCCACCCCCCTACGATGGTGCAGGTGCTGGTGGTGGTGGTGGTGCTAGTGCTGGTTCACCTACGCCTCCTTCACGCCATTCGACGCCGTCCCCCGATCTTCCCTCCTTTAAGCAGCCGTCGCCCACGATTCCTCCTCCGGAGGAAAAGCAGACGTCTCCCACTATTCCTCCTCCGGAGGAAAAGCAGACGTCGTCGCCCCCCATTCCTCCTCCGGAGGATAAGCGGACGTCGCCCCCCATTCCTCCTCCGGAGGATAAGCGGACGTCGCCCCCCATTCCTCCTCCGGAGGATAAGCAGACGTCGCCCCCCATTCCTCCTCCAGCGAAGAAACAGAAGCAGGCGGGCAGCAAGGGAACACACTCTTGGTCTATTAACCCGGACCCTTATGTACCTAAGACCACACGGGTACCGGAGCCATCACTGAAGCCTCTCACCCCAAGGCCTTGGGAACTTAGTGATGCTGAAACCAAATTGGTCGTGAAGGCTGACGTTGAGAAATGGAAGGGCAAACTGAAGGCGCTAAAGGAGCCTGAGCCCAAGGAAGTATTCCCTCCGATTGTAGACTATTGGGCTACGGATTTTTTATCGACAGTGTCCCAATCCGTGAAGAATTTGCCTAAAGACTATGATATTGAACTTCGTAAGCAAGCAGGAATATTGGAGGAGGAGAAAAAAAAGCAAAAATGATACAAAGCGGGAAACAAGTTGCCCAGCTCGGGATGCAGAGTAAACAATCGATATCCCCCCTCATAGTGAAAGCCGCTCCGGAACATGACCCCGAGGTCATAAATGCTGTGACAGCAATGGGATTGACTGTAGCTACTGCCATGCAAAATGCGTCCGAGGCCGGTATGTCTCTCCGTGCCTTTTTAGACATGGACGATATGCCAGTGGCTGATGTAGCATTAAAATATGTGAAGAAAGGGCCTCTCGTCGAGCCTGCGAAGGAAAAGGATCTACCACCACTAATGCAAAGTCTTCTACGTTGGTACAAAGATTTCATAACTTTTACCGACAAAGAATATGTGTATGTGGATTATACAGAGGAGCATCACACCAAAAAGTACTCTGTAACAGTTGAGTTGAGTGAATTGTTCCAACTGTTCAATATGCGTGAGCTCGACAAATCTATCCTGAGTTGCTACGTTCTGTAAGTGATTTATTTCTACCTCATCTCGTTCTTCATTTGCCTACACTATATATATATATATATATTGTCCTAACTATATTGTTCCGTACGCTATTATGCAGATTGAAGATTTGGGAATGCAAAGTAAGACTCATCCATGATATTGGGTTCATTGACCCACAAATCATTAATGGAACTATGTTAGAACGTCACCCCATAGACGTGGAGAAAGACTTGTACAATTTTTTTAAAAAGCATGAATCCAAAAGATATATTCTATTTCCTTACCATTTTGGGTGAGTGTTTCTCTCATGTTCCCATTCTCTTTTGTTTACTCCATGCATGGTATGTCCAATCGATAAATTATGCATGACTCTGCATCTAATGTGTCCGCAGGTACCACTGGATTCTGCTAAAAATTGATCTTCACGAGGCCATAGTTTTCATCATTGACTCTATGAATTCAAATACAAATCTTTGGGTCGACATGAGACAAATGATGCAAAAGTAATTATTTTTCAATCATTTGCGCTCTATATCGATCGGTCTCTTTTGTTCATTTTCTAAGCTAATAACTCCCTTGTTCATTTAATTTTATTTGCATTGTAGAGTTTGGAGACGGCTCTCACATCAACATGTCGGTGAATTCAAAGATGCGCTAAAATTTAAAAATGTGCTCAAAGGTGTGGATAAGCAGCCACCGGGGACCGGTCTATGTGGATACTATGTCTGTGAGAACATACGGAAAGAAATATCTGAGAGGAAGAAGGACGAGAAAACGCGGAACGGTCTCAATAACTTGCGGAGGGCGCTTACTCCAGAAGCTCGCTTCCGACCAATTCAAGAGGAAATAGCAGGATTTTTCCTTAGGCATGTCATCCAGAAGAAAGGAGAGTTCCATGCGTCCACCGACGATGACTTTTATAAGCATGTATAAGCCCTAAGTACTTTGAAACTTGTGCGAATTTGTGTATGCTCGTCCATCTTAATTGTGTAATATGGAAACTTGTTCGAGGTTGTATATATGGTCACCCGATATTGAATATATATTATATATTCCTATTGAATTCTCCTCGTTTGATATTTCATATATATATATATGCATGAATATGTGTACTGAAATTAAAACAAAACAAATTAAAAAGGAAACAGGTTTAGGGGGCCTAAAACCCTAAACCTGCGCAGGTTTTCAGTCCCGGTTAACCACAAGACCCGGGACTAAAGGTCTTCCGCCGCAACGGACCCCTAGCGCCCACGTGGACGGGCTTTTAGTCCCGGTCCGTAAGTGGCGGGACTATAGGGGGGGGCATTTAGTCGCGCATAGCTAGTCCCGGTTGCCCGGACGGGATTAATAGTCCTGGTGAACCGGGACTGTAGGCCTATTTTCTACCAGTGATTCCGCCCACTTTTTCTGCCGTGGCAGGTTTCTTTCCTTTTTAATTTTTTTTTTGGGCTTCTGTCCCGCAATCCCTAACCGGCCTCCCGTTCCCCAACCGCATCGACTGGCCCACGTCTTTAATTAAGCCCACTGGCCACATTTTGGTCAAAGGGCCGACTTGCCCGCGTCTTTTATTATAACCCACTGGCTACATTCGGTCAAAGGGGCCACCGGCCACGCGGGGTCAAAGGGGCCACTGGCCAGCGGCCCAGTGGCTGGCCCGCCCAGTCCCTTAAATTAAGACCACAGGGACGCGCGGTCAAAGGGCCCACTGCCGCCTCGTCTTCCCGCGCCTCCACTTCCCCACGCGCGCGTGGCCACGAACGGCACGCCTCGGCTCCCCCCCCCGGCATTCATGGCCGCCTGCAACCACCGCCATGTTCCGGCCGCCGGTTGGCATGCCAGCCTCCCCCGGGTCCTTTTTAAAGGGCCCCCGCCGCCCGTACATCCCATTCACCCCGGCCGCGTCCCAGCCAAAGCAACCCTAGCCGCCATGTCGCGCTGGTTCAAGCGCCCCAGGAACGACCACGAGGCCGGGTCCTCGAGTGGCGCCGGCCAGAGAGGCTCCGGCGTTCCACCGCCGCCGGCGGAGGCCTTCGGCTTCGGCCCGGGAGCTACAGCAAGAAATGCATTCAGGCCTGCCATATACTCGGAAGTGCGTCGGTCACCATACATCCATCGCTGTCGTGCATCCAGCTGCATCGTATAATTAAGTTTATCAAAATACATTACAATAACATATTAATACGATAAATACTACTTTTTTATGTATTAGTTACAGATGAAAAAGATAAGTTTGTTAACCTCGGTCAAAGATACCATTTTCAGTGAGCTTATGTGTGGAAGGGGGGGGGCTGGGGCAGTATATATAGGGGAACGGGCATTGGTCCCGCTTCGTGGCCTGAACCGGGACAAATGCTCATGCGCGTGCCACGTGGCCTGTGGCTAGGCATTGGTCCCGGTCCGTGGCACGAGCCGGGACCAATATGTCCCCCACGAACCGGGACCAATGTCCCGAGGCGATTCCTGTTGTCCCGGGCACAGAAACCGGGACCAATGCATAGCATTTGTCCCGGATATGGTTGCAACCGGGACAGCTGCCCCCTGCCCCCCTGGACGAGAGGGGCTGTTTCGACTAGTGTGTAGTAGATTTAGTTGGCCCACCTGTCATTTCGTTCGGCGGTGGAGGGAGAGGTGATGCACAAAAGGATCGACCAAAACATTCCCAGATAGAGGAAGTAACCTTACAGATACGATAAATTATTCTCACGTGGAAATAATGTAACTTTACAAATATATTTAATGGTCTCTTATTACACAATAATAACTTAAGGAAATATCTACAAATTAACCGACACAAACATATTGGAAGTATTGATATCTAGTCATATATACTAAAACATACGCGTACATGATAACCTTAATTAAGTACCGGCAATAGCAGTTTTTTGAATTCCTTATGGCACATTAGTAATCGGAATTCCGATTTTGATCATGTGGACAGATGTTTGGCATGTTTTTGACCTTTTTCTCTCTCAAGCTGTCATATTAGTTGATTTGGTTGTCCGTGTTTGGTTCAAGACGGATGTGATAGCCATTCGGAAACATCACATCTGAGGTGCGAAATGCATCTGCACATTCGATTTTGTCCCATCTACAAAAAACCAAAATAAAATGCATCATTAACCATTGTATTTCATCTTATTTATTATGGAAAACGATAGTAATAATTTTGAGCTAAAAAAGAAGTGCACCTATACTCTGTCACCAAAACATGAAGGAGAAGTGTCACTACAGTCTTGCTAAACTGCGCTGCAGGACACACCCTAATGCCTGCTCCGAATGGCATAAAGTTCTTTAGCAGCCTACCACCCTTTGTGTCATCCTGCGTTTATAAATTTGTGAAAAATAGTATCAAGTTCGCCTTTTCTATTGAGAGTATAACCCCGACCTTGAAATCAACTGAAAAAATATAAAAACTCTTATTATCATGGAACACCATAATATTGTGTGGCTGCACATCGCCTAGAGTATGATGATCTTACTATATAGGGAAATTGCTGGAATGTAAGGGCTATGTGGTACACTTAGTACCATGCCGCAATGTTTTGAACATGGTTCGATATGTATTTTGCTGATATGTCATAGTAATTGATGAACTAAGATATTGAGCTTCCAACCTAGCAAGTTGCTAAGATACGATGCATAGGAAAACAAGTTGGTAGCCCAATCAAATATAAGCATGAGCCCCTAATCCTAAATTTGGATACAACACATAAAAAAAAATGGTCTATTTTTCTCTTAATTTTCTATTACTCGTGTGATAACGTGCTAAGATATGGTCTATTGGCATAAGTCCTAATTATAGATGTAGAACACTTCACGCAAGGGTAACATTATGTTGTTTGCTCAATAGGTCCGGTGTAACCGTTCAGAAATGGTGACTTATTGCAATATTTAAGATAATATTTATCCTAAGAATGGGCACTTGGGTTAGAGAGAGAATTAGCAATGTCTTCTGATGTCGCGTGTTGCGTGCTCACTTCGGTTCCTTGGCGGAACCATCTCGGTTCCACCATGAAGCACAAAATTTAGTATGAACACATGAAGGAAGATACTAATTGTCAATGACTAACCATCCATCTCCATGGGTTAAACTTGAGTGGATCTTCGAACTGTTCCGTGTCAAGATGAACTGCCATGGGATTCACAATGACTAACCATCGAGCCGGGATTGTATAACCTGGATGGACAACAATTACTAATTAAACAATTAGCACTATGGAAGTAGTTTTTACTATTGATAGTGTATTTCTCCAATTAGGATAAATACACTATAATGAAGTTCAATAGAGTATTCATGGAACTGTACCGTTTAATTTTGCATCCTTTGGAGTTTTCCGGAAACTTCCTAACCCAAAATTGGTTAGTCATAGAATCTCATTAGTCACCTTAAGTGAAAGTATAATAGAGTCATGTTAGGAACCATGTAAAAAAGTTACTAGACCATCAAGCACCATTTCCCCATGTAACAACAACTACAATAATATGAATTGTAACCTGATTGGTGAAACTCAGTGACTTGCATTCTTCCCATGTGAGCCTAGAATGCCCATCACTCCGGTTTTTCAGTAATGATTGGTTCTCCTCCTATTAAAAGTGTATGTTTTCATAATCTTAATTGCCTCTCTGAGAGGTTTATATAACATATTTGGTAATTCAAAAAATGTAAAAGCTTGTGTTTGGATCTTTCTCGACATACATGTTACTATGCAATCAGGGAAACTAGTGATTTATACAACAGAATAAAACAAACCTTGAGAGCATGCACAACTTTCGGGTTTTCATGGAGGGACTTGAATACCATGACGATAATCGGCTCCAATGTATAGAAGGTGATAAATAATAATACACAAACCATATCAACAGCCAAACCCTCATCTATCAATGGCTCTTCACAACGCATCTCTTCCACCATCAGGTCTAGCAGGTCACCATGTTTCTTGTCAGGTGTTCGCAACCTATCTGCAAGTGTATCACGGATTGTCTTTTGCATTTTTTTCCATGCCTGTATATATGAAAGTATTGGGTTAACAACATCACAAAGATGCTTTGGTTTCACGTTCTGCCTTCAGTAGTATGTATGTGCCAACTTTCAGTTCTTTGACCTACTAACTCTGCCGGGACATATTGGCAAAGACTTCTAGAAATAGGTACTATCGCAAAGAACTATCTTTGATCATCACCTGTAATATAAACTACTGGAAAATCTAAATAAATTTTTTATGCAAATGATATTAATGTTGATTATATTTTTTCCTCCTTTTAGTTCATGTGGTCTCATATATAAGCAGTCAAGTAAAAAAAAATTAACAAAGGTAATGTCTGCATTTATATACCTGCATACATCTGTAAAATGATGTCCCAGGGAAATATATTGGGTAGGAGAGCAATCCTTTGAAAAGTGCATCAGCGTTCTTTCTCAGTTCAGCCGACCTAGCCTCGTCGAAACTAAGGAACTTCTTAGTCACCATCTCGAAGAAAATCTTCACGGAAAGGGTAGATTGTTTGATATGCGCTAAACAGTCGAATGGAACATAATAAGGATAAAGCCACTCACATCTTGGGAGCCACAACGTGTTGGAATTTTATGGGCTATAATATGGGCTCACATGTCTAGCCCATTAAGCCCACTAAAAATCCTGAAATTGTCATGGCCCATTCATGAATAATAAGTGGAGTGAGTGGGACTAAAGTTTAGTCCCACATTGCTAGTTTGAAGAGAGTGGAAGCACCTTATAAGGTGAGCCATTCTAGCTCATGTATGAGTAGGCAAGGCAAGAGGAGAGGTGTGCCACACGCGCGCTCCTCCTCCTCCGCCGCCCGCCTCGCCGCGCCGCGCCGCGGGTTGCGGGAATGAGCCGAGCCGAGAGCGTTTATTTTGTCGATTGGGAAAATTTAATGAGTCATTTAATTTGGTAATTCCTTTCTGGATCGTGGAGCCGAACCGACTCAGACGTGGGGTGGGGTTACGCCCACGTCTCTCCCAGCCCGCATATAAATACGCGCATACGGTAAACCCTAGCCGCCACTTCGTCATATGGTTTCGCACCACCGTTCCAAAGCACTGCGCCGCCAATCAAGTCTTCTCCATCCCTCCTTCCGGCGTGCACCGCGAGAAGGGACAGCAGGCCTCCGGAACCCCGCCTCTTGTGATCCTGTACGGGAGAGGGGCGATCAGGTTTTTGGGGAGCGCACTCGCGCGACTGCTGACGGCGACTACTTCCCCGACGACGACTTCTTCCCCGACCTCGGCAACCTCTTCATCAACGACATGGCCGACACCGGGGACAACAACAACGGCGGTGCCGCTACCGCTCCATCGTACGCATCTCTCTTTCATATGTATGAGATGTTACTGGAATTCGTATGTCTAGTACTTGCAATAGATTGTATCAATCTGTCTACTGTGCTAGATCTAGACGTTTGCATGATTACTGTTTTTGCTACTGTCACAATTTATCTGCTGCTATTTCGAATTAAATCATGTGCTAAATTGCTAATATATTCAACAATCCAAAAACCTGATTATAGGCAATTTCTTGCACCTGCGCCGTCTGTCATTGCGGCGACAAGGCCAGTCCCTTTCAAGGGCGTGGACTTTAAGAGGTGGCGCACGAGAGCAGTGCTATGGTTTCAAACCTTGCGCTGCTATGCGGCCACCAAGGGCAAGCCTGAGGGCGATCTCAATCCAGCACAGCTGGAGGCCTTTGAGGATATGGACACTATGTTTAAAAGTGCCCTCCTCGGTATTATCGATGATTCCATCGTGGATCCGTATATGTCGTTTGATAACGGCAAGGATATGTGGGCTGCACTCGAGGCCAAATTTGGGGCCTCGGATGCTGGCAGCGAGCTGTATGTCATGGAGCAATTCTATGACTACAGGATGACTGATGAGCGCTCTGTTGTTCAACAGGCTCATGAGATACAGTCACTCGCTAAAGAACTTGAGCACTTTAAGTGTATGTTACCGGACAAGTTTGTGGCCGGAGGCATTATTGCCAAGCTTCCATCTTCATGGAGCACCTTTGCTACTTCTCTAAAACACAAGAGACAGGAGTTTTCCGTAATGGACCTCATCGGATCTCTTGATGTGGAAGAGAAGGCGAGAGCAAAGGATACACGTGCTCGGGTTGCTGAGGTAGGTTCTTCTGCTCATGTGGTACAGAAGAAACATTACCCGCCCAACAAGCCTAAATATATCAAGAAGAAATCCGAGGGTAAAGGCAAGCCCGATGGCAAGTTTAAGCCGTCGCACTCTACCAACTTCAAGAAGAGAAAGGATCATGTCACGTCTGCGGTGAACTGACCCATTGGGCTCCAAAGTGCCCTAAGCGTTACGAGCTGCAGCAGCAGGAGAACAGCGGCAAGACCCAATGTTGTCATGGCTGACACTGAGATGAAGGACTCTGGGTACGGTATAGTTCCCACTATTCTTTCAGTTTGTCATTCACCTGAATGGTTAATTGACACAGGTGCCAATGTACATGTTTGTGCTGATGCTTCTATGTTCTCTTCTTATCAGGTCACAGGGACTTCCCCCGTGCTGATGGGGAACGGGTCACATGCTACTGTTCGTGGTGTTGGTACGGTCGATCTGAAGTTTACTTCGGGGAAGATCGTGCGGCTGAAGAACGTTCATCATGTGCCCTCCATCAATAAAAATCTCGTCAGCGGCTCACGTTTATGTCGAGATGGTTTTAAGTTGGTTTTCGAGTCTAATAAAGTTGTAATTTCCAAGTATGGACAATTTATTGGTAAAGGCTATGAGTGCGGAGGCTTGTTCCGCTTATCCTTGTCAGATATTTGCACCAAAGTTATTAATAATGTTTGCCACGATAATGATTGTGATGTTTGGCATTCGCGACTTTGTCATATTAATTTTGGTTGCATGACGCGGTTAGCAAATATGAGTTTAATTCCGAAATTCAGTACTATTAAAGGTTCCAAATGTCAAGTGTGTGTTCAAGCTAAACAACCTCGCAAGTCTCACAAGACCGCGGAGGCGAGAGACTTGGCACCACTAGAACTTATACATTCTGATCTTTGTGAGATGAATGGCGTATTGACAAAAGGTGGAAAGAAATATTTCATGACACTTATTGATGACTCCACTAGATATTGTTATGTGTATCTTCTGAAATCTAAAGATGAAGCTTTAACTTATTTCAAGAACTATAAGGCCGAAGCAGAGAACCAACTTGATCGTAAAATTAAACGGCTTAGGTCTGATCGTGGTGGAGAGTATTTTTCCAACGAGTTTAATTCTTTTTGTGCTGAACACGGTATTATTCATGAGAGGACGCCCCTACTCACCTCAGTCAAATGGGGTGGCTGAAAGAAAGAACCGAACGTTGTCTGATTTGGTTAACGCCATGTTAGACACTTCGGGTCTCTCCAAGGCATGGTGGGGGGAGGCGCTAATGACTGCATGTCATGTCCTAAACCGAGTTCCCACAAAGAATAAAACCATTACTCCATTTGAGGAATGGGAAAGGAAAAGGTTAAAACTCTCCTACCTACGTACTTGGGGTTGTTTGGCGAAAGTCAATATACCAATTCCCAAGAAGCGCAAGCTTGGACCTAAAACCGTAGATTGTGTTCTTCTGGGCTATGCTTTTAATAGCATTGGTTATAGATTCTTGGTAGTAAAATCTGAGGTATCCGACATGCATGTTGGTACGATTATGGAGTCGAATGATGCGACTTTCTTTGAGAACATATTTCCTATGAAGGATATGTCTAGCTCATCAAATCAGGAGAAACTTGTTTCATCTAGTCAGGAATTAGCTGAGATTCCTGAATCCACCATTCCGATAGAACACGTTGAGAATCCCGAGGAGGATGACAATGAAGTTCCTGTAAGGAGCAAGAGACAGAGGACTGCAAAGTCCTTTGGTAATGATTTCATTGTGTACCTCGTGGATGACACACCCAGGACTATTTCAGAAGCTTATGCATCTCTTGATGCCGACTACTGGAAGGAGGCTGTCCGTTGCGAGATGGATTCCATCTTGGCTAACGGAACTTGGGAAATCACTGATCGTCCTTATGGGTGTAAACCTGTAGGATGTAAGTGGGTGTTCAAGAAAAAGCTTAGGCCTGATGGTACAATTGAAAAGTACAAGGCAAGGCTTGTGGCCAAGGGTTATACCCAGAAAGAAGGTGAAGACTTCTTTGATACTTACTCACCTGTGGCTAGACTGACCACTATTCGTGTGCTACTATCACTAGCTGCCTCGCACGGTCTTCTCGTTCATCAAATGGACGTTAAGACGGCTTTCCTTAATGGAGAGTTGGACGAGGAAATTTACATGGAGCAGCCAGATGGTTTTTTTGGGAGTATATAAGACAATTACATGGTATGTCTAATCTGCCATGGCTTTTAGGAGGAGATTTTAATGAGATTTTATATGGCTATGAGAAAGAAGGTGGAAATACTAGACCCCAACGCTACATGCAAGGGTTTATGGATACACTCGATGTTTGTAATCTTGAGGACCTTGGTTATATCGGCGATCTCTTCACCTGGCGTCGTGGTAAAATCCGCGAAAGACTTGATCGGGTTACAGGGAACCAACTGGTGTCTACCCTCTTCCCGAACCTGGCAGTGATCCATGAAGATTTCAGCAAATCGGATCATCGCCCAATCATTATTGATACTGAGTACTCAATCAGTAATGCGCGACCAGCAAACAAGGGCCCAAGGAAGTTCGAGGCTAAATGGCTTAGCGAAGAAGGCATTGAAAATATTATTCAGACTGCTTGGGATCGGGCGAAGACTACCCCTGGTGTCACCCTTGCGGCAGCGACGAGGGAGATACAGCAGTCGCTTTGCAGATGGGACCGTGTCATCGTCAGAGGACCACGGTCCTTACTTCGTGACCTTCAAAAGGAACTAAACATCGTAATGACTGGTCCATTGGCTGATGAGGCTTTAGAAAAACAACAGAAGTTACAAATGGAAATTGAAGATATACTTGAGAAGGAAGAAGTCTACTGGCTCCAGCGCGGCCGAGCGGATTGGCTTAAGCTTGGAGATCAAAATACCTCTTACTTCCATAAGTTTGCATCTGAGAGAAGGAAGCAGAACAGTGTTAAAAAATTGAAGGACGACACAGGAAATTGGACCGAGGACGAAATTCAATTATCTGGTATGGCTGAGAGTTATTTCTCGAATTTATTCAATGCAGAAGTTTTTGATCCGGACCCGACAACTATTGCAAAATTACAACCACGGGTGTTGGATGCAATTAATAATACTCTTAATGCTGAGTATTCTCGAGGAGGTTAAAAAGGCCCTATGGAACATTGGTGATCTTAAGGCTCCTGGTCCTGATGGGCTACACGCGGTATTTTACAAGAAATTCTGGCATGTGATCGGTGAGGATCTCACGGATGAGGTTTTACTGGCTATCAACTCGAAGAAAATCCCGGCTGAATGGAACGACACAACCATTGTCCTAATTCCGAAGGTAAAAAATCCAGAATATATCTCTCAATTTAGGCCAATTAGTCTTTGTAATGTGGTCTACAAAGTTATCTCTAAACAGCTGGCAGCTATTCTTAAGATTTTCCTTCCTGAAATTATTTCTCCTATGCAAAATGCATTTGTTCCTCATAGACTAATCTCTGGTAATTTTCTTGTGGCTTTCGAGTGCTATCATGCGATAAAGAATAAGAGGACTGGAAGGCTCGGTAATTGTGCAGTTAAATTCGACATGCACAGGGCTTATGACAGGGTGGAGTGGATTTTTTTAAAACTTATGATGATTCAACTGGGTTTTTCTCTGGAGTGGGTTGCGTGTGTGATCTCTGTCCGATATCAAGTCCGTTTTAATGGATCTTTATCTCAGGTGATTATTCCATCCAGGGGCCTCTGGCAGGGTGATCCCTTGTCCCCGTATTGATTTCTTCTTTGCGCTGAGGAGCTCTCTAGTCTGATTGCTCATGAGGAAGCTATAGGTGTGCCCTGCACCAACGACAACACTCAAAGGTGTGCCCTGCACCATTTTTAAAAGGCACGCTCCAGCGGGCCTCTAGACATGAGGCAGACTCGGAGCTATATATAGCCGCCCATCATTTCTCTTCTGGCCTCACTCTCCCCCGCTCTGGCGCCGCCCCCAATTCCCCCTCCTCCTCTCTCCACTCCAACCACGCCATGGCGCACAACAACGTGGCCGGGGGCTTTGTCGCGGCACACAACACCGACGGGCAGGAGTTCACGTGCTGAAGAGGGGAAAGATGTGCCCGGCGGGCCGCGTCGTGGCGACACTGTCGGGCAGGCAGGCGTTCACTCTCTACATCCTACAACGAAGAACATGACGGACGAGCAACGCGTCGATCCTGACCAATAAACCTAGTACAACTGATACCGTCGTAATCGGGAGATGACCTCGTGCACTTGGACAGGCCGGGAGCGGTGCTTCCTCTCCTAGGTCCTCATATCTCTCAAAATTAATTTCAGGGCTTCTTTCCGAACAATATCTACTACTTACTCAGTTGTAAAACAAAGGCAACGCTGCTATACACCCGACATATTTTTGTGTGATTCATTTCCCAATCTTCACATAGAACCGTCCGCATGCCTGGCTTGAGCAAGTTATACTGTCGACTGTCGCATTGTTGTCGGACCAAACAACGTTGTATCCATAGAAATCTCGAAAATAAGGTAGTTACTTCTACCTTTATTCAACATAAGATGACTTGCCCTAATCTATGATGAAAATAAATTTCAGATGTTGATCTTATAATTAAAAGGCATCTGTAAAAATACAAACACAAAAATGCAAGTAGGGAACCTCACACACCATACCTCCTGATCCGTAGCTTGAAGTAGTCGGGGATGTCCAAGGACGGGCTTGCCTTGATGAACTGCAAGGTCTCGCCAATAACCGGGAACCCCATGGAGCCAGGCGGAAGGACCCCATTGCATGTGGGGTTAATCGATTTGTACGCCCAGTGTACCAACCATCCTATAAGAATAGTAGCCCCAGGGACAGCTATGTACTGTGTAAGAGAAACCTCCATCTGCTGGTGAACTAGTAAGGAATGATAAGATGTGTCGATTAGCTATCTGCATCTTAGAGAGGATCATTACAAGCTTATATACAAGTGTCCTGCTTGTTGTGTTGTTAGCCAATTTAATATTCCAAGATAGGTCCTATGCAACATGACAATATTGTACCAACAAAACTAGTAGTAGTATATTTTTTGGAAGATGGCCACGCGAGATCTCACCTCAAAGTCAAACATGTCTTTAACTTGATCGTCGAATAGAATATAGATCGTCTAATTACCTTAAAGATTTAAGCCGGGTGCTCAAGTCAAGGTGCGTTCTCAGCCATCTGCCGCTCATCTGTCACTGGCATGTGGGCCGGCCTTTATTCACTTTTATACCCCCAATAAAATCAGGAAAGTAACCGCAGTCCACACCAGCAGCGTCTCCGACTCGGCCCCTCACTTCCTTATCCTCTCCACCTGCACGTACGACGCCGTCGCCAATTTCACCCTGCCGCCTGCTTCCTTCCAACTGCCGCCGCGTGATTTGGCATTGTCCTGGACCGCTGCAGCATGTCCTGCCTCCTTCCCTCTCCAGCGCGTTCCCGCGCCTCGCTCCCCGCTGCCGAGCGCCGCGCACCATACCGTCCGTCGCGTTCTCCTCTGGGGCTCTTGGCATGAGGTCCACGGGCCGCCGCCTCACCGGGACGAGCTCGAGCAGAGGTGAGTTGTGACGGGGGGCGCGACCATCGCTTGCATCCATGGGAGTACCAGAAGGTCGCGCGTGTGGCAACGGTGGCTGGTCCTCGCCGGGTCTCGACTAAGGTGACACTGTCGCCTCCTTGTACGAGTACAGAAGCTGGAGGCCGCTTCATCCTCAGCACCAAGCTTCTGGCTCCTTGAATTCAGAAGCCGTAAACTGCGTGTGCCGTTTGTCTGCGGCCAATGATTCTGATGATATCCCTTTCAATCCTTCTTTCATCTACATCTTTTAAAGCAACCTCTTGATTTTAGTATGTGGGTACTAATTAGATCGGAACCATCTTCTACCAAAAAAATATGAAGAGTATATTTCTCTCTGTAGGTTTAGTTGATGTACATAGACAATCATGATTTTCTTGAGCTACATACTCAGTAATCTGTAACTGTAATGCGCCTAAACAAAATTTGTTTTATGTGCTATTTATGTCAAAATAAAATAAAATATGAACAGTACATTCATGCTGGTTAAAACCAAGATCATATCATGTGTTATGCCCCATCTCAGTTTTCACTTTTCAGGCAAGCTGACTTTGTTAGTGAAGTGATGGGTGTGCCTTCCTCTAGGAATTATGATGCTGGTTTCATCTCAAAACAAATGTTATGATTCATCCCATTCATAGGACAAACAAACCAGGAAATTTTTCCTATTTAGACGCATTATTGTAAGGTGATTATCATTCTTACTTTTCCTTACAATTGTAGTTTGACTATGGTGTATACATGCCATTTTCTTAGATTAAAAAAGCAGTAAATTGTACGCTTGAATATCAAATCTATAATGATAGTTTATTATTTCACCTTTCCATGTCCAGGACGATAACACACCATCTTGATCTAGAGCAGGCAGTCAAGGAAGCGACAGAACTAGGAGTTTAAGGATTTGAGAAGATTTCTTTGTTATGGAAAATGATAATATATGGCTGCTTTGCCTATATAGACAGTATATAAGCATTGTAAACAAATAATTAACTGCCACCTGTATCAATCATAACTACATGTTAACTAATAGGTTGCTCAGGCCCATGGTAGTCAATCTGCATTCTGCAATAGAATTTGCTGGTCCCTGGTTTTTTCTCTTTCCCTTCAAACTATCTTAGGCTCTAGAATCTGACAATGCCCGCTAATCTATTTTTCTACTATTTTCGTTACCAATATATAAACTAGGAGATGGAGCTTTGTCAATTAATATTTGTCTTAATGTTTTTTCGTCATGTTTTTTTCCTCTTACATAGTTATTTACATTACCTGCCAATTCGGTGTTCATGTATGCTTGCATTTGGATTGGACATTTGAGATGTTTTGTTTAATGTTCTAGAGACCAAAATCCAGTTTGTGGAGGGCATGTACAAACACATTAGGTTGTTTTTAGAATAGAAATTGAGTCTATGATCTACCTTTCATGGCATTCTCTACCTCCTACTAAAAATTAGACTAAGCTGTACAAAATCCAAGCCGATTCCAGTGGTAGCGAAATAGGATACAGTAGCTCAGGTACAGTTGTTGCTATAGGATCAAGATTTTTTCCAAATTATGTTCAGATGCTATAAAGAAACTGAATTGCGTGTGCTCTATATATTTTGGAATAATGTGGACACTGAATCCTAAATAAGGCGTTATATATGGATGCATACATATAATGACAATGTTTATTACAGCCAAGAAGGCCTTTTCTTTGATAAAGTAATCTATTATTTCTTGGTGCATGGAATGACATCTTTGTTGTATGTACTCCATAATTGATCTCTTTTCGAAAGGGAACCAAATAAAATCTCTTTGTTGTAGAGCATAGCTGATTTTCTTCTCACTGTTGAAAGTAAACATTTTGTTAGTTTTGAGCGAATGATCAGCCTCTGATGATCATTCTCATTATATATATGTTGACCTGAAGTTTGGGTTTTTCATGTCTCTCACCAGAGATTTAATTTTGTTCCTTTCTTGCGCCTTCACAAACTATATGATGGATTTGGGGCACTAAAACTGCTTTGAAGGTTTGTTCTCCGTGGATGCGTAAATACTTTTCTGCTACCTGCTTCAAAAGTGTTCATATATAGTAACACGGCATGACATCTTTAGGTGTGCAGTTTGTTTTCCTGAAGTATGTTTCGTTTCTGTTTGTTTCTGGCTTTCTTTTGTATGAAGGTTGTGGTGCAGAGCCGCTGGATGTTATTGGTTTTCTCCAGTTCATTGGTGATGATTTTGTCCTCTTCCTTGATGTGCCCCGATGTCTCTTGTATCCACAACTTTCTTCTTTGACCAACATACTGAAAATTATATAAGCAGTAGAAGATGCAAGCCGCGATCTGAAATATTTTAACCTTCTCTGAATAGACTAAATCAGATTAAGGTAGGAAATAAAAATTAGTTGTCCTGTCTCTGCATTTTCATCACAGTTTTTCTTTATCACAAAAAAAATCTTATTGCGCCTCTATGGAAATATAACTATATGCTATAAAAGCCTCCAACTAGCTAGCACACGCTTTTTTATTTCTGTTTTATGCGTCCACGACGCAATGGACGTACCATTTGCTATTGTTTCCACCTATATACTTTCAAAAAATAATATACCAGCACTTGACTACGAGGAAAATGGACTTTTGGGTCATGCTGGAAAAGGAAAAAAAACTTCTTAAAACATGTTTTGTTTATTTCACATGCATACAGATTACTTGAATTTAGCATTCGAATAAGCAGAGCATGGTCAGCTCACTTTCTAACCTCAATGGCACATGCAATTTTTCTTTGTAGGCTTGGCAATGTGTACACATTTCAAGGAAATATGTGCTTCAGCGGGTGTGCACAGCTATATTCCAGGTGTACACGGTTAAAAAGGATCTTGCCAATTCGGTGGATGCATCAGGATGGTGGTTCTCGCAGAAGAGATATCCAGAGCCAGAACTTTGCATGGCGAGACTGCGCATACGGATTATTGCGCTATCGAAAAGGTGGCAGAAGGTGTCCGGATGTTTCTGGCTTAACCACGAGAGCATCGCCGTTAATCCTGAAGTTATGGTTCGACCTGTCAGAGATTAAAGCATCGCAGAATTGTACATGGAACTTTATAAAGACACATTAGAAACCATCTACGCCATGTGTGCTAAATATATTCTTGGTACTACGAGCAGAGAAGTTCCATGATCCAGCAGTGTAGATGGATGATTTTGTGTTGATGATCACACAGCTACCGCGTCACAAATAAGTGACTGAAAGATTGCTTCTTCGCAAGGTACAAATGCAAATCTGCCGAAATTGTTTATACGCTGCACTCAGAATTAGGTCGCGAGTTCAAGTTTCTATCTACCAAGTAACTGCTATTTTTTCATGTATAAATGTACAACCAGAAGCTAATATCTCCAGCAGCTCAGTTCAATAGAACACGCCGCAACAGGAAAGAAGCGCAGAAGCTGTCATGCCAGAGCAAACGGTCAAGCTATGTACGTTCAAATTTTACAATGTGCCTTCTCCGCCGTTCTATGAGGCTCTTTCATATTTCTATCGCTCTTCCATATCCCCATGGCATCCACAGTCCGTCTGCTATGACTTACCGATATAAAGATTTTACCATAGATGCAAACTGCTGACATCACGTTATTACCAAACCGAAATGCCAATAGATTCATCACGTTGACCACGCCATGCAAGGACGACAGGCAGCCGGCGCGGCAAAGCGCGCTAATCCGTCTAGTTCTTAAGACGCGGCGTGCTACATGCTCACAGTTAACTGAGTGACAAAATAAATAAAAGATTGTCACACAATCTCGTCTCAAAGTCAAACATATCTGCTTAATTTTGCTATGTGCCACCGCATTCAAGCGCACTGTTAATAGTTATTATGTGCTAGTTGACTACGTACAACTACTAACAAATTGTTTGGTGACTCTTCATAAAGGGAAACGGAAGTTGTGGAGGTATTAGTTTTGCGCACCATAATTTTAAATGAAAGATCGACACACAATGTCGACTCAAAGTCAAATTATATCTACTCAATTTTGCTATGTGCCACCGCAAGCAAGCTTTACCGGACACCAACGGCAGCATGTGCCACACGAATTAGGTATAATGTGCTAGTTGAGTATGTACAGTTACTAACACCTCGTTTGGTGACTCTTGTAAAAGGGAAACGGCTGCTATGGAGGTATTAGTATTGGGCACCCTATTCGTTATGCTTATTTTTCCTGACCATCACCCATTCGAAATCAAAGTATTTCCAATATGCTGACCACTTAATTAGAAATTCATCAAGATTTTATTTTGGGAACACGAGAAAATGACATAAAACCATCACATTTGAGACGGCGGTGTCAGCTAACCACAACTTTCAAGGAAAATGACATTGACCACTGCATTTCGGGGTAGGTCCATGACATAGAGCACCGATTCTTCTTATTAAGCATGTTAACACGTCTTCTGACAGCTCGGACCCACTTTTCAGATCTACGTGTCAAAAGCAGAAAAAAAGAAGAAAAGGTCAACGCAAAAGATCTTCCGTCCACGCCGCCGGAATTCTACTCCCCTGCCTGGACCTCGCCCTCGGCGCAGGTCGCGCGCACCGTACCTAGCCTCGTCGGCCGTGCACATGTAGAAGCAGCAGCGGCCGAGTCTCCCTGCCTCGATCCTTCCGGTGTGGCGCCGTCAGGTAGACAATCTCCCTCTCCTCTGATTTCCTGCTCTCCCTGTCTTGATCCTTCCGTTCCTCCTCGTTCGGTGGTTGGCTGGCAAGGTGACCAGGCTGGCGGCGACATCAATAGCTAAGGGAGCTCGCCCATCCGAGGGCACTCTGCACCGCCAGACGCGGCCGTGCGCAGCAGCAGAACCGGTGGTTGCCTCCGTTGCTACACACACGGACGAGGGTAGGGACGCATCCAGCCCGTCCAAGACCCCGCCCGCACTGCTGCTACAGGTGCCCCTTGAAGGAGGCGCCGGCGTTCTCCCGGACTCGCAGAACATCCAACAACGACGAACACGGGCGCCAGATGCCGATCGGTCGCACCCGCTGATACATCATAAATGTATCCCTAATTTCTGATGCTCCCTGATGATATTATGCCAATTGCTACATGTTTTCTCTCTTATTTATGTCATTTTCATACATTGTCCGGGACTAACCTATTAACAACATGCCCAGAGTCAGTTCCCTGTTTTCTGCTCTTTTTGGTTTTAGAAAAGTTGTTCTGGAAATATTCTCGGAATTGAAAATTTCGACGCCCAGAAGTCATAATTTTCCCAGAAGCATCCAGAAGACCTAAGAGGAGACGAAGAGGGGCATCAGGGGGCCCCCTTGGCAGCACCAGCGGTGGTGTGGGGCCCCTGGAGCTCCACCGCCTTTTCCCTTTCGTCTATTTAACCCCCCCGGATGGAAAACCCTAAGTACCTTATCAAAATCCCCGAAAATGTTCTGCAGCCGCCGTCACCGTCAACCCTAGATCAGGAGGGTTCTGGAGCTGTTTTCCCTCACCCTGCCGGAGAGGAAATCATCACCGGAGGGTTCTACATCACCATGCCTGCCTACGCGAGTGATGCGTGAGTAGTTCATACCTGGACTACGGGTCCATAGCAGTAGCTAGATGGTTGTCTCCTCCTCTTATGCCTCCATGTTTAGATCTCGTGAGCTGCCTATCATGATCGAGATTGATCTTATGTAAATCTATATGATGTGTTTGCTGGGATCCGATGAATATTGACCTTATGGCAAGTTGATTATAGTCTTTGTTGCATATGTTATTTGTGATCTTGCATGCTTTCTGTTGCTAGTGGTTGCTCTGGCCAAGTAGTTGCTAGTGACTCCAAGAGGGAGTATTTATGCTTGATAGTGGGTTCATGCCTCCTCGTTTCCTTGCTCGAGTGACAGAAACGTGAAGGGGGAGGATGTGATGTTGCCATTAGGGAGAAAACATCGGTGAAAGTGCCCGCGTGCATAATCATTGCTTACATTACACACTTTGGTTAATGCAATTATCTGTTGATTGCAAATTAATACCTAAGGGGGTTCGGATGATAACCTGAAGGTGGATTATTAGTCATAGATGCAGATGGATGTCGGTCTATGTATCTTGTTGTAATGCCCACACTAAATATCATAGTAATCTTCATGTTATAAAGTGCACTACGGTGCAACCTTTATTTGTCAATTGCCCGGCTGTAATTTGTTCATCCAGCATGCTATCGTTTATGGACAGACACCACTACTGAACCTATGAACCCCGGTCCATTTTCCACACTGTTAAACAAACTATACCATTTTCGTGATTTCTCTACTTTCGGCAATCATACACTATTTTCCACACTATACGTCTAATCTTTGTTTTGCAACACCGGTGAGAATGACAACCTCACTGTACCGTTAGGGCAAATTATTTTGGTTGAGTTGTGTGCAGGTTCCACGTTGTTGCTGACACCGGTGAAGCGCCAGCACCACTGTTAGTGGCATCAACCTTCCGAAGATCCTCCTTCTCCTACTGGATTGATAACCATGGTTCTTAACTAAGGGGAAAACTTCCTACCGTTGTGCTCATCACACCCTCCTCTTGGGGTCTCTCAACGAGTGCAAGATATGCACCATCAAGGACTTTTTCTGGCGCCGTTTCTGGGGAGAAGGAAGTCTTCTGGGAAGGGGAGTCTCTCACTCTCAATCTCTTTATCTTGTTTATTGTCTTGTTTTTATTTTTGTCTTGTTTTTATTCTCTATATTGAAAACACAAAAAATTAGTTTACTTTATAGCTGTTATTTATTTGCTTGCTTTTATTCTGCTAAAATGAGTTCCTCTGAGAATACTAAGTTGTGTGACTTCACTAGCACAAACAACAATGATTTTATTTGCACACCAATTGCTCCACCTGCTCCTACTGCTGCTTTCTATGAGATTAAACTTGCTTTATTAAATCTTGTGATGAAAGAGCAATTTTCTAGTATTACTACTGATGATGCTGCTGCCCATCTAAATAATTTTGTTGAACTATGTGAGATGCAAAAATATAAAGATGTGGATGGAGATATTATTAAACTGAAATTATTTCCTTTCTCTTTGACAGGAAGAGCTAAAGAATGGTTGCTATCTTTGCCTAGAAATAGTAATTATTCATGGACTAAGTGTAAAGATGATTTCATTGGAAAATATTATCCTCCTGCTAAGATTATATCTCTAAGAAGTGACAAAATGAATTTTAAACAATTTGATAATAAACATGTTGCTAAAGCTTGGGAAAGAATGAAAACTATGGTGAAGAATTGTCCCATTCATGGACTGACTACTTTGATGATTATACAAACTTTTTATGTAGGGCTGGATTTTTCCTCAAGGAACTTATTGGATTCAGCTGCTGGAGGTGAAGGGGAACGTAGCATAGAAAACAAAAATTTTCCTACGCGAGAGACACCCGAAAGGCCAAGATCTAATCTAGGAGACGAAGTGTAACGGGCAACAAGAGGGTTAAGGAGAACACATACCCTCGAAGACTCAAAGTGGTACGAGATCAAATCTCGTTGTTGGCGTAGTCGTACTCACACCGATCCCGATAGCGAGAAGATGGCACCGCAATCCGGCGGTGCATCCGTGATCGGTCACACGTACGGTTGATGACGACCTCCGTTCCCTCGTTCCAGCGGGGCGCGGAAGTAGAGGATCCCTCGGAACTCCAGCAGCACGACGACGTGGTGGTGGTGAAGAATCCCACGGTCAGGGCTTCGCCAAGCCGGAGACCATGAAATGGAGCAGCGGGTGGAGGGAAAGGGAAGTGGCAAAGTGTGTGAATGAGGAGGAGCCCTCACCCTCCTTTTATAGGGAGAGGGAGGCAGCCCAAAGGTGGGGTGCGGCCAGCCATGGTGGTGCCCCCACCTCTTCCCTCTTCATGTGAGTGGAAGCTCCACTCACACCCACTCATGCTCCCATAATTTCCCACTTGGAAAATCCAAAGGTTTTCTTTTAATAAATAAATAAAACCTTTTTATTTCTTTATTTCAGCATTTGTTAATTCTATTAACAATCTTTTGCATATAGCACCTCGAATCATTTGTTAATTCTATTAACAACCATTCGACGAAAAACCCCTTGAACTATTTCAATTTTCCCCGAAACAATTTCGGTGGTGTCCAAAATATTCTTCGATATTCCGTATCCTCTCAAACGCGTCATCGAACCTTAAGTGTGTCACCCTACGGTTCGCGAATAAGATAGACATGATCGAGACTCCTCTCCGATCAATAATCAACAGCGGGATCTGGAGATCCGTGATGACTCCTATATATTCAACGATGACTCTCGTGATCGTGTGAACCAACAACGCCGTGAACTATTCCCTTTGTCTCGCGATATTTTACTTGTCCGAGATTCGATCATTGGTATCAACCATACCTTGTTCAATCTCGTTACCGACAAGTACTCTTTTCTCGTTCCCGTGATATAACATCCTTGTGATCATATCACGTGCTTGCAAGCGGTTTCGATGTGATATCACCGAGAGGGCCCAGAGTATATCTCTCCGTCATTTGGATGGACAAATCCCACTCTTGATCCATGATCCTCAACTAATACTTTCCGAATACTCAATGACACCTTTATAGTCACCCTGTTACGGTGTGACGTTTGATGCCATCAAAGCACTCTTCCGGTATCAGTGATTGACATGATCTCATGGTCTAAGGAATAAGTTACTTCGTATGTTTGATATAACAATGTAAACTAAATGACTTGATCGCATTGCTATATTATCTTTGGGTATATGTTCATCACATCATTCTTCTAATGACATGACCCCGTTATTAATAACATCCGATGTTCATGATCAGGAAACCTTGATCATCTATTAATCAACGAGCTAGTTAAAAGAGAGGCTTTACTAGGAACCATTGTTTGTTTATTAAGCACACATGTATCAACGTTTCCGGTTATACAATTCTAGCATGAGAAATAAACATTCATCATAAACAAGGAATAAGATAATAACCATTTTATTATTGCCTCTCGGGCATATTCCCTTCAGTCTCCCACTTGCACTAGAGTCAATAATCTAGTCTGTAAGCACTTAACACATATGGCGTACCAGTGTTATTACCATGCTTCGCATGTGGTAAACATTATCAAAAAGATCTGAACTGTTCAGGTCCTATTGTATTTGCATGTTCTTTGCGTCTACACGCATCACTCATCTCTAATGAGATGGCTTTGTATATATATGGTCAATTGGTGAAAACTTAATTCCTTAGCTTAAACTGATGTCACTAACATTGTGAAAATGTAGCTTCATAGTGTTAGCATTCTTGGAAACTCACCAAGTTCCGGTGATACCTTAATTCCTCAGCTTAAACTGATGTTACTAACATTGTGAAAATGTAGCTTCATAGTTTCAGCATTCTTGGAAATTCACCAAGTTCAATAAAGAACTCCTTGACACAAAATACGCTTATTATCAGTTGTCAACACAACGATATACTTTAGCCTTTGTTGTAGTATCTGTCACAATATTTTAATTTTGAAACTCTTTCAAATCCAGCATGGAACTTTCTTCCATCCTATTGTGCTACCCTTCATCACATATTTTAATTGAGATAAAACTTCTTGATTAAATGACAAGACTATTAGTGTAACATATTACAACTAATATTTTGTCATTACTACATAGGAAAACATATCCTTAGCATTTCTAAAATGACATAAGGATCTCTCCCACTGTTGTCTAATCATCATATGAATTATCCTGCTATAACATTTTATAGCATAGGACTCATCTGGTTGTGTACATAGCATGGAAACATGACTTAGAAATCTCAATTTCAATGATGCTCATCATGTGTCAAAACACATGAATCTTGCTCAATTATTTTCCATGTGACAAGAACTCCTTCTTATCAATTTTATATTGACTTACTTCAATATTTCATCTATGTAATTTTGCTTCAATCATATCAGGCGCTTGAATCCATCTTTTATAGACATCGATGCCCAATATCTTCCAAGCCTTTCATCAATATGAAAATCTTAACCGTGTTAATTTAAAATACATATTTTCCAATCAACCATATGTCATCTACATAAAGTATTGGAAATATGTCATAACGCTCCCACTTAATTTCTTGTAACTCTACAAGCATCTTTATCATTCATGATGGAATCAAACTCTTTTGATAACTTCATTAAGGTAAAGATTTCAACTTCGTTATGCTCAATTCAACCATTGAAGTGTGCATACCTTTCTAGCAACCTTTTGAATTTTACAAAAATATCAGACTGTGTCAAGTACACATCCTTGATCAAACTTCCTCGAGAGGAGAGTTGGTTTTGTTATTCAACTTCCATATCATAATATGTAATATTTTGCTAGAACTGTCCACAAAGACTAAGCATCACTACCGAAGATCAAAATCTTGTAGTAGTGAACTCTTTGAACTTCGTCGAAAACAACTTTTCGATAAGTACAACTTTCAAAGGATGTAAAATCCATGTCTTTGTCGCTATATAGACCCTTTTGCTATCGTTAGGCATCATGCCTATCGAAAAGACTACCAAGTCACATACTTGACATTCATACAAGGATACTATGGCGGATATAATGACTCATAGTCAATTTTACGAAGTCAGGGCCCATCATTTGCTTCCTTTATAAGGTCCAGGTCCTTTTGTTGTCAAAACAACACTTTACACTTAAACCACAAGTTGTTCTAAGTACAAAGTTTTGGACTTTACTGGTACAGTTCGCAAACTCATTTGAAGTATCTACAACGTTTGTAGTGTCTTCTACTTAGTCAAAATAGTAAACCCCGGAACAACTTCCAGTGCTGCGCTACTCTTGACATGATAACGAAGATTCTCTAATCTCATTGAGTTTATACTGTGCTCCCACTCACTTGTTTCGCAAGAACTACTTTCTCGAGAAATCAACCCTTTCTGACAAACAACATTTGTCTTTTGGTTCGGTGATAGGAGAAATACCCAATGTTTTATTTGGGATAACCTTATAAACATATATTTATCCTATTTTGGTTGTAAACATTTTACACATGCTATGCATACCAAAACTTAAGAAAGTGACAATTCGGGTCACTACCCAAACCATATCTATGTTGTCAATTTCAGCGGATCATGATGGTGCTCTTTTCAGTGGAAAAGCGGTTGTCACTAATGTATAAACTACAAAATTATAATGGCATTGTTATTAATCTTACCATGTCAAACAAGGTTTGATTTTGTCTCTTGAATACTCCAATCTAATGTGGGGTATTTCGAGAAGTATAAGTTGTAGAACAATTCTGCAACTTCTCAGATGTTTTGCTAAACTTGTAACTCAAACTTTATCCTTTATGATCCAATCATAAATACTTGATTATCTTGTTACAATGATTTTAACTTCATATTAACAACCTTTTGAACCAATTCAAAATGTCAAACTCCGTTTTCTTTAAATAGATATACTCACATATCTACTCAAATCATCGAGAGAATTTTATGAAGGAAAATTAATCCACCATACATGACTACACATAATGGAATATATACATCAATATGTATAATCTCCATTAAATTAGTCGTCCATTCTACTTTGGCCTATGAACGGAATTTCAGTCATCTTTTGGAAGAAGTCTCACAAGCGTCAATTTATTCAAAAACAAATGACTCCGGAAGTCCATCAATATGGAGTTCCTTCATGTTTTCCTTTCCGATATGAACTAAAGTGGTGCTGTCACAATTTAAGTGAAACTCTTTCACGTCTTGCAACGTTTAGCATTTAGTCTTATAGATGTTTACTTTACCAACATGATTTATATTAACATATCCATCAATTATGGAATATGGTCATAGTTTGAACAATCTCATTTGTTCTCACAAAGGACTAGAACAAAATAACAATTTATTAAGTTCTTAAAATAAATCTTGAATGTTTGGTTCGATATGACAATGAACACAATAACACTTTATTTATATTCTTGTCATAATCGATACCACATCTATTACTAGTTCCTTTTAGGCCCTTGTATTTCTTGCATTGCGTTGCTTTGTATGACAACTCATACCAACCAATGTGGTATCAAAATACCCAAAAATACTTTGTTAACTAGTAATACATCTAACTTGTATATCAAGCATATACTCCCGAGCTGGACTTTTCCAGTTATCTTCTTTTTCTGCCATATATCTTTTTGTAATTCTATTTTCAATATTCCCTTTCTTTTACAGAAGAATCATTCAACATCAAACAATGCTAGTCTTACTAGCTCATTTTCTTTGGCGTGTTAGTCATATACTATCACCCATTGAGTCATACTTTGAGTTTGATTGTTCTACTAATATCACCATATTAATAGCATTCTTCTAGATTCCACTCTTAGCAATTTCCAAGTAAGGTAAAATACTTTACCCATACTTCTAATCCATCCCATCATAACAATTTTATGATTAAGCTACTATAGCTCGAAGGAAGGAATTTAGAGGATAATTTTTAGCATCCAATTTCTTGGAATATTCAAACGCCTAGCGTCTTCAATCATTGCATATTTCAGATAATAAAGCAAACATTGTCACGCTAAATTTGCATATATTCAGATAATATAAGCAAACATTGTCACGCTAAATTATACTCAGTCATGTTGCCACAAATAAGTTTCTAGATATCAATATATCTTTCACTTGATTGTTTCTGAAAACAACTCTTTTCAGTTCCTAAATCACCTTGATCAACAAAACATTCTTTTGAAGATAAAGTAATACGGAAGCAACCATGACTCTGGATTCTAAGTAGGAATTATTTGCTCTCTAGATGAATCAATCATTAACCACATGGAGCTAGGTAGGAAATACCAAAAATCTACAATAGGACTCAATTTTAAATTTCACTAATACGGTACCAATCTTAAATGGTATTTACCAGATCATAACAGTTATATCTCAATTAACAATCTAAGTGTAAGGTAGTTATGAGGATGCCAATGACTACTACAAGTTGTGCAAATTCACTTTGATTTGTTGTTCATGATAAATAAGTTCAAGTTAATTCAAAAATTAAACCATGAACTCCCACTCAAAAACAACATCCCTCTTAGTCGTCTTTAGTGATTACACGAACCAAATTCACTACACCAAAACCGATCATCACGTGAGATGATGTAGCTTCAAAGGCGAATATCGACATGTTCATCATATCATCCATATGACTCATGCTTTACCTTTCGGTTACGTGTTCCGAGGCCATGTCTGTACATGCTAGGCTCGCCAAGTAGAACCGTAGTATTGCGTGTGTTTCAAGGCCATGTCTGTACATGCTAGGCTTGAAAACACCCGTTGTATGCGAACGTTGAGTCTATCACACCCGATCATCACGTGGTGTCTCGAAAACGACGAACTTTCTTAACGGTGCATACTTAAGGAAGAAACACATTATTATCTTGATATTAAGTGAGAGGGATCATCTTATAATGCTACCATCGTTATCTAAGCAAAACAAGATGCATAAAAAGATTAACATCACAAAACATCACATGTGAGGATTACGTTGATATGATATGGTCCTCCTTGCACTTGATCTCCATCATGTGCATTATGGTATGATCTCAATCATTCCACCGGCGTGGTACCAAGTACCATGGCCCCAATCTTGATTGTCCATCAATAAGAAGACAATCATATGGATACCTTCCGTATATCAATAATTTACAAAATAGATCATCTCATAATCAAATTTGTAATATTGACCATATCACATCACATGCCCAGCAAAAACTAGTTAGACGCTTCTAATTTATTTTTGCATATTTTACGTGGCTTAGGGCTTTCGAGGATAGAACCGTTCATACCTACGAACATCAACCACAACGTTGATAAACACATTTTTAACAACCCTTCATAGATTAGATCTTAACTATAGTAGGAGAAACAGACACCCGCAAGCCACTTATGCAATACAAGTTGCATGTCAGTTGTGGAACAAGTCTCATGTACGTGGACATGTAAGGTTAGTCCGGGCCGCTTCATCCCACTATGCCACTAAGATCATAAAATAGTCAAGGAGGTAATAACATGATCATCAACGCCCACATACACCTATGTGTTCTACCCGTACAAAACATCTACGCATAGATCCGGCTCTGATACCACTGAAGGGGAACGTAGCATAGAAAACAAAAATTTTCCTACGCGAGAGACACCCGAAAGGCCAAGATCTAATCTAGGAGACGAAGTGTAACGGGCAACAAGAGGGTAAGGAGAACACATACCCTCGAAGACTCAAAGTGGTACGAGATCAAATCTCGTTGTTGGCGTAGTCGTACTCACACCGATCCCGATAGCGAGAAGATGGCACCGCAATCCGGCGGTGCATCCGTGATCGGTCACACGTACGGTTGATGACGACCTCCGTTCCCTCGTTCCAGCGGGCGCGGAAGTAGAGGATCCCTCGGAACTCCAGCAGCACGACGACGTGGTGGTGGTGAAGAATCCCACGGTCAGGGCTTCGCCAAGCCGGAGACCATGAAATGGAGCAGCGGGTGGAGGGAAAGGGAAGTGGCAAAGTGTGTGAATAAGGAGGAGCCCTCACCCTCCTTTTATAGGGAGAGGGAGGCAGCCCAAAGGTGGGGTGCGGCCAGCCATGGTGGTGCCCCACCTCTTCCCTCTTCATGTGAGTGGAAGCTCCACTCACACCCACTCATGCTCCCATAATTTCCCACTTGGAAAATCCAAAGGTTTTCTTTTAATAAATAAATAAACCTTTTTATTTCTTTATTTCAGCATTTGTTAATTCTATTAACAATCTTTTGCATATAGCACCTCGAATCATTTGTTAATTCTATTACAACCATTCGACGAAAAACCCCTTGAACTATTTCAATTTTCCCGAAACAATTTCGGTGCTGTCCAAAATATTCTTCGATATTCCGTATCCTCTCAAACGCGTCATCGAACCTTAAGTGTGTCACCCTACGGTTCGCGAATAAGATAGACATGATCGAGACTCCTCTCCGATCAATAATCAACAGCGGGATCTGGAGATCCGTGATGACTCCTATATATTCAACGATGACTCTCGTGATCGTGTGAACCAACAACGCCGTGAACTATTCCCTTTGTCTCGCGATATTTTACTTGTCCGAGATTCGATCATTGGTATCAACCATACCTTGTTCAATCTCGTTACCGACAAGTACTCTTTTCTCGTTCCCGTGATATAACATCCTTGTGATCATATCACGTGCTTGCAAGCGGTTTCGATGTGATATCACCGAGAGGGCCCAGAGTATATCTCTCCGTCATTTGGATGGACAAATCCCACTCTTGATCCATGATCCTCAACTAATACTTTCCGAATACTCAATGACACCTTTATAGTCACCCTGTTACGGTGTGACGTTTGATGCCATCAAAGCACTCTTCCGGTATCAGTGATTGACATGATCTCATGGTCTAAGGAATAAGTTACTTCGTATGTTTGATATAACAATGTAAACTAAATGACTTGATCGCATTGCTATATTATCTTTGGGTATATGTTCATCACATCATTCTTCTAATGACATGACCCCGTTATTAATAACATCCGATGTTCATGATCAGGAAACCTTGATCATCTATTAATCAACGAGCTAGTTAAAAGAGAGGCTTTACTAGGAACCATTGTTTGTTTATTAAGCACACATGTATCAACGTTTCCGGTTAATACAATTCTAGCATGAGAAATAAACATTCATCATAAACAAGGAATAAGATAATAACCATTTTATTATTGCCTCTCGGGCATATTCCCTTCAGGAGGTACCTTTATGTCCATCAGTTTGGGCAATGCAACAAAGCTTCTTGATGATATGATGATAAATTATTCAGAATGGCACACTGAGAGAGCTCCACAAGGTAAGAAGGTAAATTATGTTCAGGAAACCTCCTCTTTGAGTGAAAGGCTTGATGCTATTATGTCTATGCTTGTTAATGGTAAAGCTCAAGTTGATCCAAATAATGTTCCTTTAGCCTCTTTGGTTGCTCAAGAAGAGCATGTTGATGTAAACTTTATTAGAAATAATAATTTTAACAACAATGCTTATAGAAATAATTTTGATGGAAACAATTATAAGCCCTATCGTCCTAATAGTGGTAGTGGTTATTCTTATGGTATATATGTAATGCCTAGTGAGGAAAGGATTGTAGAAGTTGAAAAAGCAACTAAGAAATTTATGCAAATGCAATATGAACAAAACAAGTTGTTTACTAAAACTATGGAAGAACAATCTGCTATGTTGAGAACTATTAGCCAACAAATTGGGAACTTAAATAGAGAAATCTCTGGTTTGCAGAGTAAAATTTCAACTGCTGAGTATAGTATTCCGGCCCTGTCACAGGCACAATTTTCTTTGATCAATAAAATGGCTGCTAAAACTGAAACCATTGAAGATAAACCCTTTGCTGCAACCAATTCCATCCAAGTTCGAATAAATAATAATGTTAGATTGATGGTTGAATTACATGCTAGGTGGGAAAGAGAAGATGAATTGGCTAAAAAAAATAATATTGCTAGAGTTTGTACTATCACAACCTAGTAAAACTGGAACTCCAAGTGCTAGTAAACCTCCTACTATTAATGGTAAAGTAGTAGGTGTTTATAAAGTCTCTACTCCTTTGGTGAAACATGCTAAATTGCCTCAAACTGCTGAAACTACTTTTAATAAAAGTGCTAAAATTTTTAGAGAAGTAGGGGATAATGGTCCTATTACCTTTGATGATAATAACTTTGATTTTGATTATTGCAATATCTCTGAAGTTATTATGTTTCTACAAAAGCTTGCTAGAAGTCCCAATGCTAGTGCCATGAATATGGCCGTTACTAAACATATTACTAACGCTCTCATGAAAGTTAGGGAAGAAACGTTGAAACTTGAGACTTCTATCTCTAGAAAATCAGATGATGGTTGGGAGCCTATCATTAATATAAAGTAAATGATTTTGATTGCAAAGCTTTGTGTGATCTTGGTGCTACTATCTCTGTTATGCCTCAAAAACTCTACGATATTCTTGATTTACCACCACTAGAACACTGTTATTTGGATGTTCATCTTGCTGATAATGCTAAGAAGAAACCTCTTTGTAGAATTGATGATGTTCTCATTATGGTTAATAATAACCTTGCCCCTGTTGATTTTATTTTTATGAATATTGAATGAAATGCTTCTTTCCCTACTGTTTTGGGAAGACCTTTTCTTGGAACTGTTGTTGCTGTTATTGACATGAAAGAGGGGGGTATTAAATATCAACTTCCCCTCAAGAAAGGTTTGGAACACTTTCCTAGAAGTAAGATGAAGCTACACTTTGACTCTATTATTAGAGCAAAAAATATGATGTTGATTCTTCTTCACCTGAAAATAGTTGAGTTGCCCTTTTATGCCTAGCTGAAAGGCGTTAAAGAAAAGCGCTACCAGGAGACAACCCGTTTTATTTCTCTGTTTTCATTCTGTTTTTCTTTGATTTATTTGGTGTGCTTTGCACCTGGGCGTTGTCTATTTCCTTAGCAACCCCGCTTTATCTTTTCTTTTGAGTTTTTGTGAGTCAAGTAAATCCTCTAGTGGAAAGTTGACACTATATTTCGGATTTCTGCGGAGAAAACGGATTTCTGCCGTCCACTGTTAATTCCGTTAAAAATCACAAAAAAATCGAAATGACCTGATATTTTTTGTGCTTATTCCTGAGTTATATACACAACGTTTCTTAGTTGACCAATTTTTCATTTGAGCAACCGAAGATTTTCCAAAAAAATCGATCTCTGCCTGCTGTTCTGTTTTTGACAGATTTCTGCCATTTATCGCATTTGCATCTTAATCTCTTTCTTTTGGTGTTCTTTTGAGAAAAAGAGTTTTAAAAGAAGTTGTGAAAGTAGCTAATGTGTCTTTGATTTCTAGTCTTGTGTTGAAATTGAACCATATGAGTTTATTATTTTGATTGCACTAACGTTGCTAATGAAGATTGTGAGAATTTTGATGTGAAGGAAGTTTTCAAGGGTCAAGAGAAGAGGATGATATGATGTGATCAAGGAGAGTGAAAAGTCTAAGCTTGGGGATGCCCTGGTGGTACATCGCATAAAATTCCAAGAAGACTCAAGGGTCTAAGCCTGGGGATGCCTTGGGCATCCCCTTCTTCATCAACAAATTATCAGATCACTTCTAGTGAAACTATATTTTTATTCGTTCGCATCTTATGTGCTTTACTTGGAGCGTCTTTTATTTTTGTTTTCAGTTTTCTTTTGCTTTTGTTTTCAGTTTTGCATGCATCTCTTATCAGAGTTGTTAGTTTTAGTAGTATTATGTGTGTACTCTCATGTTTGCTTGCTGTATCATAAAGAGTATTTTTGTTAAAGCATGTTTTGTATTGTGCTTGTTGGGAGAAGAAAACTGCTGCTTGATGTAGAATTTATAACAATACTAGTAGAAGCTTGTATAGATTGTGGCTAGAACTTTTTCATGTCATGCTAAATGTTATTTTAGTTTTAAAGCCTTGTGGTTATTTAGTAGCATGATTAGCCTGAAATAGCTGAGAGTGTTTAATATGTATTGAAAGATTCATGAGTTGTTCTTGTCATAGTAAAGCATCAATATATGGTATTCTCTTTCGAATGTTTTATTTGGTTGACTTGGTGCATGCTCACACCATATTTATGACTACAAACCAGTCACCGATAGTCTCCATGACCACTTAGATATTGAACTTGTGATATTTCTATGTTTTAATTAATGATTCTTATGTCGCTATGCATGATTATTGCTCTTATGCTCTCTTGATTTGCCGCATGTTCATAAACATCAATAATTACTTCATGATGTGCTATCATTTGTTCTAGTCTTCCTCTTGAACTTTGAAAGTGTCCTAGCATTTATGTTTTGTCCCACTCTTAAGGACTAGCGAAATACCACTTTGCCATGCTTCCACTATACTTGAAATAAACGTTTACCTTTCTTTGCATTATTATTCATGATCCTTTATTTGAGTTACTATTCGTGACGCAAAGTAATTGCTATGCTTTATAATTAAAGTTTTATGATCTCAACGTGCATATGCTTTTACATTAGATTGATAAAATTTATGTTAGTAGCATGTCACCTCAGAAATTATTGTTTTATCGTTTACCTACTCGAGGACGAGTAGGAACTAAGCTGGGGGATCCTTGACACGTCATAAAGGTATCCCTAATTTCTAATGCTCCATGATGATATTATGCCAATTGCTACATGTTTTCTCCCTTATTTATGTCATTTTCATACGTTTTCCGGGACTAACCTATTAACAAGATGCCCAGAGCCAGTTCCCTGCATTCTGCTGTTTTTGGTTTCAGAAAAGTTGTTATAGAAATATTCTCGGAATTGGAAAATTCGAAGCCCGGAAGTCCTATTTTCCCCGGAAGCATCCAGAAGACCGAAAAGGAGACAAAGAGGGGCATCAGGGAGCCCACACCATAGGGTGGCGCCCCCCCTTGGCCGCACCAGGGGGTGGTTTGGGGCCCCTGGAGCTCCACCGTCTTTGCCCTTTCGCCTATTTAAGGCCCCCTGATGGAAAACCCGAAGTACCTGATCAAAATCCCCGAAAATGTTCTGTAGCCGCCGTCACCGTCAACCCTAGATCAGGAGGGTTCTGGAGCTATTTTCTGACACCCTGCCAGAGAGGAAATCATCACCGGAGGCTTCTACATCACCATGCCTGCCTCCGGAGTGATGCGTGAGTCCTTCATCCCTGGACTACGGATCTACAGCAATAGCTAGATGGTTGTCTCCTCCTCTTATGCCTCCATGTTTAGATCTCTTGAGCTGTCTATCATGATCAAGATTGATCTTATGTAATTCTATATGTTGTGTTTGCTGAGATCCGATGAATATTGACCTTACGCCAAGTTGATTATAGTCTTTGTTGCATATGTTATTTGTGATCTTGCATGCTTTCCGTTGCTAGTGGTTGCTCTGGCCAAGTAGTTGCTAGTGACTCCAAGAGGGAGTATTTATGCTTGATAGTTGGTTCATGCCTCCTTGTTGCCTGGCTTGAGTGACAGAAAAGTGAAGAGGAAAGATGTGATGTTGCCATTACGGAGAAAACAACGGTGAGAATGCTCGCGTGCATAACAATTGCTTACATTACACACTTTGTTTAATGCAATTACCTGTTGCTTGGAACTTAACACTTAAGGGGGTTCGGATGATAATCTGAGGGTGGATTATTAGTCATAGATGCAGATGGATGTCGGTCTATGTATCTTGTTGTAAAGCCCACACTAAATATCATAGTAATCTTCATGTTATAATCTGCACTACGGTGCAACCTTTATTTGTCAATTACCCAGCTGTAAGTTGTTCACCCAGCATGCTATCTTTTATGGAGAGACACCACTAGTGAACCTATGAACCCCGGTCCAATTTCCACACTGTTAAACAAACCACAACAATTTTCTGCGTTATCTACTTTCTGCAATCATACACTATTTTCCACACTATACGTCTAATCTTTGTTTTCAGCAAGACCGGTGAGATTGACAACCTCACTGTACCATTGGGGCAAAGTATTTTGGTTGAGTTGTGTGCAGGTTCCACGTTGTTGCTGACACCGGTAAAGCGCCAGCACCACCGTCAGTGGCATCAACCTTCCGAAGATCCTCCTTCTCCTACTTGATTGATAACCCCGGTTCTTTACTAAGGGAAAACTTCCTACCGCTGTGCTCATCACACCCTCCTCTTGGGGTCTCCCAACGAGTGCAAGATCTGCACCATCACCTGCTCGGAGTTTGGTCTGTGCGGGTTTGCTGGTGTGGCACCGACCACCGGTAATATCCACCGCGCCGGGCCGTGCTGCACAGCTAGGCCGTCATCGTCCCCTTCTCCCCGTTTGAAAGGACAAACTCGCGGGACAGCAGCCGCAGCTCCGATTGGAATGCGCGGCCCGCACCGAACTGCCACTCGCCGGATGGAAAGCATCCCGTGAAGAACGGCAGCACCGTCGCCAGACTGAACTGGTGGACACAGCCATCAACATATCCACTGCCACTTCTATGCTACATGGCCCCATGTCCTCCACGTACGAGGTCGGCCGTAGTTCCTTGATCTTCTCCTCGAGCTCCGGCTTTCGACTGCGGCAGAGAAGGCTCGCGAGCGCCCTTCTTGTGCTACGCGGCAACACCGGCGTGGAGTACCCAAGGAGGTCGCGAGTGGGGGTGTCCGTGCGGGCCACGCAAGATGCTCGAGTACGTCTACCGACCATTTGGTGCACCTGTGGTGCTCGACACAATGCCCACAAGAGAGGGTGAGAGAGGGGATATTTGTCTGTTTTTGCCACGTAGACCTGTTAGTGGGCCAGGTTGGTCAGAAAATTTGTTAAGAGGGCTAAATAGAAGAATCAGTGCTCTGTGTCACGGACCTGCCCCGAAGTGCGGTGATCAATGTGATTTTCCTCAAAAGTGGTGGTTAGCTGACACCGCCGCCTCAAAAGAGGTGGTTTTCTCTAGCAATATAGCTCAGTCCTTCTTTTTTAATGTACTCCTTAGGAACTCCCCACAGTTTTCTAAAATTGGGATTTGGATTTTTGCCCTTTTCTAAGTAAGATGAGGTTGAAGGTAGTAGCCTAAGCGCTAAGAAGCTTAAATCATGCTACTTCAACTATATGCTTAATAGGTCGATAAGCTTTGATTTGAAAAGGGGCTTAGCTTAAGTCATCGGTTCCAATCCGAATAAGGGCTTTTCTTGTGGTATGGTTTCAATTAGCCTTCGAGTCTTCTATTCCGGCTATGTCATTTTTCTCTGGGAATACAGATGCAACTCCAAGCACTGTGACCCTCCATGACAGTCTCCATCTATTGTAAATAGGTTAAGGTGGTAATTCTTTATAAGTATACAAACATTGTTTTATGTGTTATTAATCCCTTTGGCCCAAGCCTCTGGTGACGGGTCTCGCTTCGCTCTGTTTCAAGTTTCTTTATCTTTATATCTCCAAATGAATTTGGATCACACTAAAAAAGGATTTTCACCGGTACAAAATATTAGTGGGTTAAAAGAAACAACTCACGATTAACCACTAGAAATGTAGGCCGTAATTTTTCCTTCGGTATTAAAGAGGTGCGACGTGAAGTGTAGCAAAATTACTAAGGCGGACTGCAATAGTATTTTCCCCTTGCCTACCTCGTTGGTTGTGCTCATGTACGAGAACCGTGAGTGAAGTAAACGGTTGGTTGATCCACGTGGGTATATAATATGCCCACGCCTCACGCGAGGCGGGACTGAATAAAAGAAAGGTGTAATGCTACTTGATCATCTCATACCCCCAAAATTAGCTATAGATGTATATAGTTGCACTTTAGAGTGTAGATTCACTCGTATCGATCAGTATATAGTCTACACTTAAATATCTAAAACATCTTATATCCCTTACGAAAGGAGTACGTAGCAGTTTGTTTTCTTGAAGACTGTCCCGCGAGATTTCGCCTCGAAGTGAAAAATGTGCTTAACTTGATCGCCGAATGGAATCAAATATTTGAAGTCGGTAGTACAGTTCTTAAGATGTCGCATTCTACATGCTCGTGATTAGTTAAGTGGCAAAATAAATGGAAGATCGTCACACAATCTCATCTGGAAGTCAAACATATATACTTAAATTTGTTATTCGCAACCACAAGCAACCCTTACCTATCGCCAATGACAGCCTGTGCCACACTAATTAGTTATAATGTGCTAGTTGAGTACGTACAACTACTAACACATCGGTTGGTTACTCTTGTGAAAGAAAAACGACTGCTACCGATTCGAAATCAAAGTATTGCCAATATGCCGACCAGTTAATTAGAAATACATTGAGCTTTTATTTTGAGAACACACAGATGCAACTCCGAGCACTGTTCCATGACTTTCTCCATCTAGTCTAAATAAATTAAGGTGGTAATTCTATATAAGTGTACAAACATCGGTTTATGTGTTACTCATCCCTTCAGCTCAAGACTCCGGTGACGGGTCTCGCTTCGCTCTGTCCGAAGTTTCCTTTATCTTTATATATTCAAATTTATTTGGATCACACTAAAATACCATATGTGGGTTTCCCCACAAAAAATGGGTTTTCACCGGTACAAAATATTAGTTTGTTAAAAGAAAAAACTCACTATTAGCGACTAGACAAATGTAGGCCGTAATTTTTCCTTGGGTATTAAAGAGGTGCGACGTGAAAAGTAGAAAAATTGCCATGGCTGACCGCAAAAGTATTTTCCCCTTGCCAGCCTCGCTGGTTGCGCTCATGTAAGAGCGGTGTGGGTGAAGTAAACGGTGTGTAGATCCCCCACGGGGTATATAATATGGCCACGCTTCACACGAAGCGGGATTGATTCATAGAAAGGTGCAATGCAGCTTGATCATCTCATACCACCAAAACTAGCTACAAATGTATATAGTTGCACATTATAGTAGATTCACTCATTTCGATCTGTATATAGTCTACACTTAAATATAAAACATCTTATCTCCCTTACAAAGGGCGTATGTAGCAGAATGTTTTCTTGAAGACCGTCACGCGAGATCTCGCATCAAAGTGAAAAATGTGCTTAACTTGATCGCCGAATGGAATCAAATATTTGAAGTCGGTAGTATAACTCTTAAGATGCCGCACGCTACATGCTCGTGATTAATTAAGTGGCACAATAAATGTAAGATCGTCACACAATCTCATCTCGAAGTCAAACATATATACTTAAATTTGTTATGCGCAACCGCAAGCAACCCTTACCTATCGCCAATGACAGCATGTGCCACACTAATTAGTTATAATGTGCTAGTTGAGTACGTACAACTACTAACACATTGGTTGGTGACTCTTGTGAAAGAGAAACGGCTGCTATGGATTCGAAATAAAAGTATTGCCAATATGCCGACCACTCAAAGTAGATTTCTATCTAGGAGCTATTGAGACTCTATGTGAGTGGTTTTGGTTGTAATTTAAATTGTGGATGATTATTCTTTTCATAAAAGCTGTGTGCTCAGCCTGATGCAGAGGCTGGGCTCCCCTTTTCAAAAAAAAAAACTTAATTAGAAATACACTGAGCTTTTATTTTCAGAACACAGATGCAACTCCGAGCACTGTTCCATGACTTTCTCCATCTAGTCTAAATAAGTTAAGGTGGTAATTCTATTTAAGTGTATAAACATCGTTTTATGTGTTATTCGTCCCTTCAGCCCAAGACTCCAGTGACGGGTCTCGCTTCGCTCCGTCCGAAATTTCGTTTATCTTCATATATTTAAAGGAATTTTTATCACACTAAAATAACATATGTGAGTTTCCCCCAAAAAAGGGCTTTCCCTGGTACAAAATATTAGTAGGTTAAAAGAAACAACTCACGATTAACCACTAGACAAATGTAGGCCATAATTTTTCCTTGGGTATTAAAGAGGTGCGACGTGAAAAGTAGCAAAATTGCCATGGCTGACCGCAAAAGTATTTTCCCATTGCCAGCCTCGATGGTTGCGCTAATGTACGAGCGGTGTGGGTGAAGTAAACGGTTTGTAGATCCGCACGAGGTATATAATATATGGCCACGCTTCACGCGAGGCAGGACTGATTCATAGAAAGGTGCAATGCAGCTTGATCATCTCATACCACCAAAACTAGCTACAGATGTATATAGTTGCACATTATAGTAGATTCACTCATTTTGATATGTATATAGTCTACACTTAAATATAAAACATCCCATGTCTCTTACGAAGGGAGTATGTAGCAGTTTATTTTTTTGATGACGGTCACGCGAGATCTCGCATCAAAGTGAAAAATGTGCTTAAATTGATCGCCGAATGGTATCAAAGATTTGATGTCGGTAGTATAGTTCTTAAGATGTCGCATGCTACATGCTCGCGATTAATTGAGTGGCAAAATAAATGGAAGATCATCACACAATCTCGTCTTGAAGTCAAACATATATACTTAATTTTGTTATGCGCAACCGCAAGAAAGCCTTACCGACTCAATGACATGTGCCACTCTAATTAATTACTATGTGCTAGTTGTGTACGTATAACAACTGACACATCATTTGGTGACAGTTGGGAAAGGGAAAGAACAGCTGTTGAGGCATTAGTATTGGGACATATTCGTTATGGTTAGTTTATTCATCTACCATCAGTCATTTGAAATCAAAGTATTGCCAATATGCCCTTCCAACCACACCATGCATTCATTAGAAGAACAACGTATTTTACTTTCGGAACACATATGCAACCCCGAGCAACATGACCCTCCATGACACTCTCCATCTATTCTAAATAGGTTAAGGTGGTAATTCTGTATAAGTGCAGGAACAGCGGTTTATGTCCTATTAATCCCTTCGTCCCAAGCCTCCGTTGAAGTTTTATTTGTATTTATACCTTCATATATATGAATTTGGATCATACTAAAATAATATATGTCAGTTTCCCACAAAATAAAAAGATTTCACCAAAAAATATCAGTGGGTTAAAATAAACAACTCACGGTTAAGCACTAGACACATGTAGGCCGTAATTCCTCCTTGGGTATTAAGGAGATGCGACGTGTAAAGTAACAAAATTCTCATGGTTGCCGGAATAGTATTTCCCCCTTGTCTACCTTGCTTGTTGCGCTCATGTATGAGTAGTGTTCGGTGAAGTGGTTGATCTCCCACGGAGTATATAATATGCCCATGCTTCAGGCAAGGCGGGAGTGTTTCAAAGTAAGTTGCGATGCAACTTGACCATCTCATACCAACAAAACTAGTAATCCCTCCTTAAATTATAAGATGTTATAGATATTAGTTGTAGAGTATATATAGATCGAAATGATTAATCTACACTCTAAAGTGCAACTATATACATTTATAGCTAGTACACACCTAAATATCTAAAACATCTTATACTACAGAACGGAGGAAGTACGTATCAGTTCATTTTCTTGAAGTTGGTTACGTGAGATCTCGCCTCAAAGTCAAACAAGTGCTTAACTTGGTCGCCGAATCAAATCAAATATCTTACAAACGATCGTCTAGTTCTTAATATGTCGCATGCTACATGCTCGTGATGAAATAAGTGACAAAATAAATGAAAGATCATCACACAATCTCGTCTCAAAGTCAACATATCTACTCCATTTTTCTATGTGCCACCGCAACATGTGTCACTCTAATTAGTTATTATGTGCTAGTTGAGTACGTACAACTACTAACGTATTGTTTGGCGACTCTTGTGAATTGGAAACGGCAGATGTGGATGTATTAGTATTGGGCACCATATTCACTATGGATAGTTTGTTCACTGGCCATAAGCTATTCGAAATCAAAGTATTGCCAATATTCCGACCACACCATGCATGAATTATAAACACATCGAGATTTTACTTTGTATACAAAGTTACAACCTTAGGCACCGTGGCCCTCCTGGAATTCTCCATCTAGTCTAAATAGGTTATAATTCTGCATGGTTTTACGTGTTATAGATCCATAAACTAAATTATTGAAACAAGGGATTTGGTTATTCTAGAGTTTTAAGATTCTTCCGGTTCTCATCAATTTTGGAATGGAGAATGAAAACACCATCACATGATTTGGACGAACTACCAGACTTGTGGTTTGGTTAGTACCAAAATAACATTTTTTTCTTTAACTAATAAGTTACATTATAAGTACTCTATAGAACAAGGTTTTATTGCGCAAGATAAGACTTTACGTCGTAAGTACGCTATGGAACAATGTTGGCGCTCTTAATGTCGACAAAATTTTGAGCCCGTCTGGGATGTCTAAGGTCCCGAGAATAATAGGGAATCCCATGGAGCCCACCCGAAGGACCCCGTTGCATGTGGGGTTAATCCATCTGTATGCCCAGTGTGGCCACAGGGACAGCTATGTACTCCATGCAAAAAAAAAGGAAAAGCTTTGTACTGATTAAGAGAAACCTCGATTTGCAGGTGAACCTATATGAAATGATGAGATGTCTTTCAACGGGTCTACTTATTCAATTTAATAGCCACTCACAGCTCGATTATAGGTGCTAAAGTTAACGCTTTTTCAAGCAATAAGGTTCCCCTCCATATATACGCCTTGTATGACATGTGATCTGGATGAATTGGCGCAACGTGACCTGAGGGTGACATGATTAATAAATCTTCTGATGGCAGCCTTTGAACGTGTCTAGTTTTCTTTTTGAGAAAGGTTGTCATCACCATACTTATAAATCAAGGTACACACCTAGGTCACGTTGCGCCAGATTGTCTAGATCAAATTGTCGCACAAGGCGTGTATAAGCATGGAACATGAGCGTGTGTGGGGGAATCGTGCGCGGCAATCTTATTAGTTCACAAAAGCGTTTACTTTTGCACCTTTAATCTAGCAGTGAGTGGCAATTGAAGAGAATAACTAGACCAGTTCAAAGGATGTCATCACAATGCACGATTCGGACAAACATGCGTGTGGTTAGGTTATTGTCGTTCGGCAACACGATATTGTTATTTGTAACAAATATGTTATATTATTAGTACTCTCTAGAAATCATCGGATCTTGATGAGGCGCTAGATGAGTTCGGGAATAAGGAAGCCAAGGATTGGACTGCCGATGAGAAACGCAAAGACCGCAAGGCTTTGTCGTTGATTCAACTTCATCTATCTAATGATATCTTGCAAGAAGTGCTGCAGGAGAAATCCGCAGCAGCGTTGTGGCTCAAGCTAGAATCGATCTGCATGTCAAAGGATCTAACCAGCAAGATGCATGTTAAGATGAAGTTGTTCTCGCTCAAGATGCAAGATGGTGGTTCTGTCATGAGCCACTTGTCGATCTTCAAGGAGATCGTGTCCGACCTAGTGTCGATGGAGGTAAAATATGATGATGAAGACTTAGCTCTTCTGCTGTTATGTTCGCTGCCTAGCTATTTTACAAACCTGCGTGATACCATACTATTAAGCCGCGATGAACTAACCCTCGCGGAAGTTTGTGAGGCCCTGCAGATCAGGGAAAATATGAAAGTTATGGTGCAGTCTAACCCATCGTCCTCCAAAGGCGATGCATTGCAGGTTCGAGGCAGACCTGAGCAGCGAGATAACAACTACAACAACAACGGAGATAAGAGCAGGGACCGTTCCAAGTCCAAAGGACGTGACAAGTTCTGCAGGTATTGTAAGAAAACCAATCACACCATTGAGGATTTCTGGAAGGTGCAGAACAAGGAGAAAAGGAACGGCACATACCAACCAAAAAATAAATCTGACGGTAATGGTAATGGTACTGGTAAGGCTGCTGTTGTTGCTGGTGATAATAGTTCGGATGGTGAATGCCTAGCTGTTTTTGCTGCATGTGTTACCCGTGATGATGAGTTGATTCTTGATACTGCTTGTTCGTTTCATATTTGCTGTAACAGGATTGGTTCAGTTCTATGAGGCTGTGCAGACTGGAGATTTTGTGCGTGTGGGGAACGACAACAAATGTCACATTGTTGGCGTTGATCTGTTCAGATCAAGACCCATGGTGGGATGACACGTACATTGACGGGAGTGAAACACATACCGTCCATGGCGAGAAATTTGATCTCGCTGAGTACCCTTGACTGTGACAGGTACAAGTACGCCGGAGGGGATAAACGCCTGAAGGTATCAAAAGGTTCTCTCATTGTTATGATTGGTGATATGAATTCTGCCAAGTTATATATTCTTAGAGGTAGCACATTGTCTGGTACTGCTGCTGTTATTACTAATGATAATCCAAGTACAACTAACCTCTGGCATAAGCGACTTGGACACATGAGTGAACATGGTATGGCAGAATAAGTGAAGAGAGAACTTCTGAAGAACTGCAATATGAGTAAGTTGCCGTTCTGTGAACACTGCGTATTTGGTAAGCATAAGAGAGTTAAGTTCAATTCTTCCGTTCATACCACTAAAGGTACATTGGATTATGTACATGCTGATTTGTGGGGGCCTTCACGTAAGCCCTCTTATGGTGGTGCTCGTTATATGCTTACTATCATTGATGATTACTCTAGAAGAGTTTGGCCTTATTTCCTGAAAACTAAGGATGATACTTTTGCTGCTTTTAAGGAGTGGAAAGTTATGATTGAAAAGCAAACTGAAAGAAAGGTGAAGTTGCTTCGTACTGACAATGGTGGCGAATTTTGTTCGCATGCTTTCGATGATTATTGTGTGCAGGAAGGCATTGTCAGGCATCACACCATCCCATACACACCTCAGCAGAATGGTGTAGCTGAGCGGATGAACAGGTCGATCATCTCCAAAACTCGCTGCATGTTGTCTAACGCCCGGATGAATAGGCGTTTTTGGGCTGAGGCTGCCAACACTGCCTGCTACTTGATTAACAGGTCACCATCCATCCCTCTTGACAAGAAAACTCCTATTGAGGTATGGTCTGGTGAGTCAGCTGATTATTCACAACTGAAAGTTTTTGGTTGCACTGCCTATGCTCATGTTGATAATGGAAAGTTAGAGCCTAGAGCTGTTAAGTGCTTATTTCTTGGTTATGGTTCTGGAGTAAAAGGATATAAGTTGTGGAACCCGGAAACCAAAAAGACTTTCTTTAGTAGGAGTGTTGTGTTTAATGAATCTGTTATGTATGAGGACAGTTTGTCGACTGATGTTGTGCCAGATTCTTCTGATGAGGACGAACCACGAGTTCGTGTGCAGGTGGAGCTAGAACACCTGGATGAGGAGGAAACTGAAATTGATGGGGAGGATATTGTGCCACCCTCACCTCCTATTGTGCAGCAAGAAAATTTGTCTATTGCAGAGCGCAGAGAGAAGAGGAATAAAGGGCCTCGTACTCGTTTAATTGAGGAATGTGATGTTGTTTATTTTGCTCTAAGTTGTGCAGAACAGGTGGAGAATGATGCTGAACCTGCTACATATAATGAAGCTATTGCTTCGGTTGATCGTGACAAGTGGATTGGTGCGCTTGCCTAAACAAAAGAAGACCGTACGCTGTAAGTGGATCTTCAAGAGAAAGGAGGGTTTATCTCCAAGAGAGCCTCCAAGGTTTAAGGCAAGGTTAGTAGCAAAAGGTTTCAGCCAGATTCCAGGAGTGGATTATAATGATGTGTTCTCACCTGTTGTCAAGCATAGTTCTATCCGTACTTTCTTTAGTATTGTTGCTATGCATGATCTTGAGCTTGAGCAGTTAGATGTGAAGACTGCGTTTTTGCATGGAGAACTTGAGGAGGAGATATACATGGACCAACCTGATGGGTTCATAGTGCTTGGTAAAGAGGATTTTGTGTGCAAGCTAAAGAAGTCCCTTTACGGTTTGAAACAGTCTCCTCGACAATGGTATAAAAGGTTTGATTCTTTTATGATGTCACATGGCTTTAAGAGGTCTGAATATGATAGCTGTGTGTACATTAAATTTGTTGATGAATCACCTATATACTTACTGCTATATGTTGATGATATGTTAATTGCTGCCAAGAGCATGAAAGAAATCACTACATTGAAGAAACAATTGAGTAGTGAGTTTGAGATGAAGGATCTTGGTCCTGCTAAGAAAATTCTAGGTATGAAAATTTCAAGAGACAGAAAATCTAGATTGCTATTTCTTAGTCAGGAGAATTACATTAAGAAAGTTCTTCATCGTTTTAATATGCATGATGCAAAGTATGTTAGTACTCCAATTGCTTCCCACTTTAAGTTGTCAGCATTGCAATGTCCTACTACTGACAAAGATATTGAGTATATGTCACGAGTTCCCTATGCTAGTGCTGTTGGTTCCTTAATGTATGCCATGGTGTGTTCCCGACCTGATTTGTCTTATGCTATGAGCTTGGTCAGTCGATACATGGCTAATCCTGGTAAAGAACATTGGAAAGCTGTTCAGTGGATTTTCAGGTACCTTCGCGGCACATCCAAAGCTTGCTTGAAGTTTGGCAAGACTGGTGAGGGACTCGCAGGCTATGTGGATTCAGATTATGCTGCCGACTTGGATAAGAGGAGATCCCTCACAGGTTATGTGTTTACGATTAGTGGATGTGCCGTTAGCTGGAAGGCTACCTTGCAGGGTGTTGTTGCACAATCTACTACTGAGGCTGAGTATATGGCTATTGCTGAAGCATGCAAAGAGGCAGTTTGGTTGAAAGGTCTGTTTGCTGAGCTTTGTGGAGATGATACTTGCATTAACCTATTTTGTGACAGTCAGAGTGCTATTTACCTTACTAAGGATCAGATGTTCCATGAGAGAACAAAGCACATTGATGTCAAGTACCATTATGTGCGTGATGTTGTTGCACAAGGTAAGCTGAAGGTGTGCAAGATTAGTACTCATGATAATCCTGCTGATATGATGACAAAGCCAGTTCCCATTGCTAAGTTTGAGCTTTGCTCAAACTTAGTTGGTATCACTGCTTAGCCCAAGAGGCTATTTGGCGCCGAAGGTGTTTTTTCCTTGTGTGTTTCAGGTGAAGGTTCTCATTTATTCTACAAGAGGGAATTTGTCTCAAGGTGGAGTGTTGTTTTATGGTGATCCAAATTCATATGAAGATAAAGGAAAGTTCGGCCTCGGCTGCTCAGAGGGCGGGCGGTTGCGCCGCCGCTCACCCTGCAGCGCCAACTCACGCTGCGCCTCGTAGAGGGCGATGACGCCCTCCTGCTCGACGGAGGCAGCCCGCCGGGCCATCTGGCGGCGCACCGCTCGCGCCGCCTCCTCCCGCTGGTGCGTCTCCAGGGAGGCTCGAACGGCGGCTGCCTCCGCCGCCGCCGCGGCCTGCTCGAGGACGCCGCGCACCTTGCGGTACGCGTCCTCGTTCTGCGAGGTCTCGAAGGAGTGCAGCCCGGCGTGCTGCTCGGGCCACACCGGCTGCCTCCTCACCTCGCGCCTCCAGTGGCGGGCAGCCCGCCGTGCTTCGCGCGCCTCGTCGTGCTCGGGCGGCTGCTCCGGCGCCACCACCTGCGGCTCCGGTGCAGCTCGCTGCGCTGGCTGCAGCTCGTCGTCGCTCTCGGGCCACGCCTCCCAGTGGTTGTCCATTGCGGCGGGGTTCGAAGGTGGAGAAAAGAACGGCGAGGAGGGGTCGAGAATGTGCGTACGGGGAGGGCGCGGCCACCGTTTTTATAGCCTGGCTGGGCCAGTCGCCGCGCCGCGCGTGTCGCCGCTGCCGCACCGCCATTAATCCGGTGGACTTTGACTGGCCACGCATGTCGCCGCTGCATGCACTGGCCGCCGCCTCCGGCAGCCTTTGACGGCGCGGGCGCCGAGAAGGAAGTCACGGGCGGGGGTTTCCGTTCCCGCGCTTTCCCGGCGCGTCACTGACAGCGTTGGCCCGCCCGCGCGGCCTCGCAGTTTCGCCCCCCAGGCCGAACCCAGCGGGCTGGGTTCGGCCTGGGTGCCGCGGCGCCAAATAGCGCCGAAACGGCGCTATTTGGGCCTCTGGGGGGGGGGGGGGCGAGTGGTGAAGAAGCGGCGCTATTCGCCGCTTCCGCCGCGAAAAAAGCCCCTTGGGGGGGCTCTGGGGGGGACGGCTGGAGATGCCCTTAGTCCGTGATGATTTTGAAAATTTGACGTAAATAATAAAATATTCGAACCATCGATATATTCCACCAACATATCATTTAGATCATTTCAATAAATGGTTGAGAAACCTTGAACAAAATATTGTACGCCATTTGCATACTTCGTTATAAATTAGTGTATATTTGAAATTGAATTTAATCATTGAAGAATTAGAGGGAACAATAGAAGATGAAAAAAATGCGGGATTTATGGCACATTGCTTATTGTTCCGATATATGGTCGAGAAAACATTTCAAGAATACATTCTGTGTGATATTTCACTAATTGTATTTTTCAAAATTAAATGAAAAACCGTAATTTTTTTGACAAAAGTGATCGAATGAAAAACAAGAGGAATTTTACTATAATATCCAAAATTATGATAAATGGTTAAACATATATTCACAAAATACGTTCACGTCGGTTTTAAATGTATTTAAGTATTTTAAAAATCGTTTAAAATGGTAACGAATTTGAAAACCTAAGTGAGTCAAGAAAATCTGGGGAACTTGATTATCTTTTCAACAGTATATAATTTGCTCAATTCTGATAAAAGGTTCAAAAAATACGTTGAAATTATGCTACAAATCGTGTGATACAACTCATTGTTTTTCCGCGGGATTTGCAAATATCTTCCCGGATATGCGAAAGTTGCTACAACGTACAAAGGAAAGTAATTATCCGAACTCCATGCTACCAAAAAACTAAGGTATGGAACTGCAAGTAGCAAGTAACGGCAGAAATGAGACTTTTCTTCCCGCCGCATGTCTTCACTCAAACCTTGCTCCCTCTAAAATTATAAGGCCGTTGTGAGAGTCCGCAGCAGGCATCCAAGATATGTGAGTCATCGTGCGGCAGCAGGAGGTAAACATGTGTCATCGATTCACGTATCATCGTCATATGTTTAGATTTGTTCATGGTTTCCTTGTGGTGTAATACATGCCTAGCTATGGCATCCATCCAGCATGCATACATGGTGGATGGAGGTTCCTACATGGAGTTGATGACCATGGTGGATAGAGTTGGTGGAGAGAGGAGTTGTTGACTATTACTCCACTTTGGTGGGCGAGGGGGGTTTTCTCCAACTTCACCCATATTAAGTCCAGCAACCTAACCCCAGCAGCACGCTGTCGGCGAGGATACTAGAAAAGCCAATCAAGTGGAGAACTATGGACCTAGGAAGCCATGAGGAGGCTGCGGACTTAACACCAACCCTCAAGAACAGCTTGTGCGGGTAGAGAACATCTACCACGAGAACCAAGATTTAGCTTATTTGATGATTGCATGAGTCAGGACAAAAAGACCTCAAGGCCACCAAACACATGCGAGAATACTACGACGAGCGCATCCTCAACCTAGGGGATGCAATGCACTCGCGACCAACCGACTCGCATCTTGGAGCACACCAAGAAACTATAAAGACCCTATGCGAAATTCTTCTGTGTCCATAAGCAACCCCGTGCCAATAATGTTTGGAAAATACGCGAGATTGTCAAGAGTAATAGTTGTAGTATAGTAAAACAATAGTTCACGAGCCAAAGTTGAAAGTCACCATGACGAAATCACATACATGCTTCTTGACCCCACATCCACACCATATTCCATCATCCGAGTCTCCCCCTTCCTCCACATCCACACCATATTCCATTGACCAATTTGATGGTTGTACGTATGCACCCTCTTTGCTTCCGAATCATGGCGCAGGTACAGGTCGTGGTGCACGTCTTCCGGAGGCTGGACCACTGCCACGTACTGCTGATCACGTCGATCAGCCCTCAGGCCCTGCTGCTCACGTCAATCCGCCACCAGGCATGCACCTGCATGTCCCGCCAGGTGTGCATACACCTGGTCCATCTGCACCGCCCTCTGCGGACCCGCGGTCCCCCGCGCGCACTCTTCCGTCCCACCATGCTGGTGGACCAGCGCCTGGGTCCCCTGGCTTCGCGTCGAGCCCTGACTCTACCTCCAGCCGTGGCTCTCCTGCTTCGGCTACTGGCTCTCCTGATGCAGCATCGCCCGCTGCTACTCCTGGTTCAGCTCAGTCTGAGCCGTCTCCGCCGGCTCCTGCTGCGGATCTTCTGCGACCAGTTACACGTGCCATGCGTAGTATTCATCGACCACTAAATCGCAAGTTTGGAACTGTTGCGTGGCTTTCTGCGTGTATGGCGCATTCTGCTGCTGATCCTCATACTGAACCTCGTCATTTTCGGGCTGCTCTTGGGATTCCTCACTGGCGTGCAGCCATGGAATTGGAGTTTGATGCACTAGTCAAAAACAACACCTGGCAACTGGTTCCTTCTCGTCCTGGTATGAATATTATTGACTGCAAATGGGTCTTTCGTGTTAAGCATCATCCTAATGGTACTATTGAGCGCTATATGTCTAGGCTGGTTGCAAAAGGGTTCAAACATCGTCATGGGTTGGACTACGAGGATACCTTCAGTCCTGTTCTAAAGCCAACAACTATTCGTTTATTGCTCTCATTGGCTGTCACTCGTGGTTGGTTTCTGCGCCAGCTTGATATTCAGAATGCCTTCCTGAATGGAGTTCTAGAGGAAGAGATTTTTATGCGTCAACCCCCTGGTTTTGAGGATCCTACTCGTCCTACTCATTTGTGTCATCTTAGTAAGGCTCTCTATGGTCTCAAACCGGCTCCTCGTGCTTGGCATTCTCGGCTTGCCTTTGTTCTTAGTCAGCATGGTTTTGTGGCCTCCACTGCTGATACCTCGTTGTTCATTCTTCAACGGTCTCAGTTGATTATTTATTTGCTGTTTTATGTTGATGATATTGTCGTCCTTAGCTCCTCGATTGCTGCCATTAATCATCTTATCAGTGGACTTCGGCAAGAGTTTGCTGTCAAGGACCTTGGTGATCTCCATTATTTCCTTGGTCTTGAGGTCTCTCGTACTACACAGTCACTCAATATTACTCAGCGCCAATATGCCTTGGATTTACTCAGACGAGCTGGGATGCTCAAGTGTAACCCCTCGCATACTCATATGTCCTCCACTACTCGGGTGTTCAGTGCTGACAATGCTCCTCTTTCCGATGATGAGGCCACGACTTATCGCAGCATTGTTGGAGGTTTGCAGTATCTTACGCTTACTCGACCAGATTTATCATTTGCAGTCAACCGTGTCTGTCAGTTCCTTCACTGTCCTACGGTTAACCAATGGGCTGCTGTTAAACGCATTCTGCGATATGTTCGCCATTCTCTTGGTCATGTCTTATGTCTTCGCCGTTCCTCCTCTTCTACCATGTCTGCCTTTTCTGACGCCGACTGGGCTGGTGATGTGGAAGATCGGCGATCCACGGGGGGTCATGCAATCTTTTATGGAAACAATCTTGTTGCCTGGAGTGCTTGTAAGCAAGCTACCGTATCTCGTTCTAGCACATAATCTGAGTATAAAGCCGTAGCTAATGCCACTGCTGAGTTGATATGGGTGGAAGCTTTGTTGAAGGAACTTGGTGTTCAACAGGCTTCTCCTTCGATATTATGGTGTGATAACATTGGTGCAACTTATCTCTCATCGAATCCAGTGTTTCATACAAGGACTAAGCATATTGAAGTTGATTTTCATTTTGTTCGTGAAAGAGTTCCTCAGAAGTTGCTTCGAGTACGGTTCTTGCCATCTAAGGATCAACTAGCTGACATCTTCACGAAACCATTGCCACTTCTTTTCTTTAACGAGTGTAAGCGCAATCTCAACATGTTGTCAATAGTTGAGATTGAGGGAGGATGTTAGAATACGTGTATAGAGTTGTATTTGTATACCCCCAATCAGGGCCCACTATAACCCTAACCCTTCATGTATAATGAATCGATACCGAGCCACTATTGGCATCGAGTAATCCTCATATCCTGTTCGGTTTAGGTTTTCTACACGTCCATGTTCATCCAGTTAATTCCGCTTAGGCTTATCATATGTTTAGCGGACCAGCCACGGTCCGCTGCATCATCATACAAAGGTTCAGCTAGCTTCACAGGTTCTCCCAATGCCTGGGCAATGATTTTGGACATTGTCCGAAGAGTGTTATGTTCTAGCCCTTTGTCAAGGTGATATGAACGGCAACTTGGGATCAACATGATTTGAAATTGGCTTTGTTAATTTAAAGTCGGGCATAAGGCCTTTTATCTAAAAACATGATTTGAAATACTTACAAGAAAGGATGGACTGAACTGGCAAGAACAATATCAGACATTGAAGAGGAGAAGGCTGTCTCTCTTTATTCTAACTTATGTCGCGTAGTTCCTGACGGCTTTATCCATACGAATGGATTTTTATCGGGGCCGTCGGCATATAGGGCCTATATATACCGAGGGTAGCTATGCCGAGGGTTTTTTCTGTGCAGCCATCGGCATACACCCCCGGCCGAGGGTTGCGGTGAGCCTAAATAATTGCATTATTTTTCAGAAAAATAAATGAGAGCCAATTGGGAGTCAAACCCTCCAGTGCAAGCTCAGGCTAGAAAGGCTCCACTATCCACCTCAGATGGTGTACGTTGGTGTAAAGAGATAAGACTAATTTCTATATGTCTATTAGTCCACGATGTACCTAAGATGAGGTACGTTGGTGGAAAGAGATAAGACACATTTACTTCGTGTACAATACTAGAGACACATTTTCTGCATTCCACGGTTTGCGCTGGATGCAGTTCATGCATTTCTACTTGCATCTTATCGTGAGTTTGGCCTGGTCATCTGTTGACTACTCTATAATGTCATCATGGTGTTAAATTACAATATTTGATATTTTTTATGCATACATACTTATTTTATATTTGCACCATTTTAAAATAAAAATATGTTACATTGTATCTTAAAAAACCGGACAATTAACCCGTGAACCAGCAGTCCGAAACGGACTTTCAAAGGCTCAAAATCCCTCTGAATATTGCCTGGTATCCTATTATATGTATACGATTGTGGTTGATTGTTGATATAGCCAAAACGCAGCTCCCGAGTGTGACCCGTTTCCTAGACGGCACTTATCCCACGAGAAGATTACGCACTTAGAGTGTGAAACTCCCACTTCGACGCCAGCAGGTTGAATCTTGTGATAACTTGATATCAAATATTGATTTCCATGTTACTTTGGGCAAACCTATATGTTGAAATATGAGTCCAGTTCCAATAAATATTGTATTCCACCATGAATTAAAGTGTTTAACTCGTCTAATTTGACCGACACCTCTCATGAAACAACGATAGTTGGATTTTACAACTTTCAAAATTACACTTAGTCCGTGACGATTTTGAAAAAATGACCTAAATAATAAAAAATTCGAACCATCGATATATTCCACCAACATATCATTTAGATCTTTTCAATAAACGGTTGAGAAACCCTGAACAAAATATTGTACGCCATTTGCATACTTCGTTCTAGATTAGTGTATATTTGAAACTGAATTTAATCGTTGAAGAATTAGAGGAAACAATAGAATAAGAAAAAAAATGCGGAATTTACGGCACATTGTATACATCATTCCGATATATGGTCGAGAAAACATTTCAAGAATATATTCTGTGTGATATTTCACTAATTGTATTTTTCAAAATTAAATGAAAACCCGTAAAGAATTTGACAAAAGTGATCGAATGAAAAAGAATAGGAATTTTACTATAATATCCTAAATTATGATAAGTGGTTAAACATATATTCACAAAATACGTTCACGTCAGTTTTAAAATAGATTTAAGTATTTTTCAAATTGTTTAAAAATGGTAACGAATTTGAAAACCTAAGTGAGTCAAGAAAATCTGGGGAACTTGATTATCTTTCCAACAGTGTATAATTTGCTCAATTTTGATAAAAGGTTCAAAAAATATGTTGAAATTATGCTACAAATCGTGTGATACAACTCATTGTTTTTCCGCAGGAATTGCCAAAATCTTCCATGATATGCTAAGGTTGCTACAATCATACAAAGGAAAGTAATTATCCGAACTGCATGCTAACAAAAAACTAAGGTACTGAACTGCAAGTAGCAAGTAACGGTAGAAATGAGACTTTTCTTCCCGCCGCATCTCTTCACTTAAACCTTGCACCCTCTAAAATTATAAGGCCATTTGTGGTATCCCGAGATCGGGCACTATGCAGATTTCAGCATTCCCGCCAAAATCCACATAATAACCGATTCCAGGTTGCCACTTGTGATAACATTACAACAGTTCACGAATGTTCCGCAACAACAACAGAAAAGATATATACAAGAAGACTCAAACGAGCCAAGGATACAACTGATACAATACAAAGATTCAAATAACAGCGGAAGAATCAACATAGCGTCCGGCTACGGACAAGATACGAATTGGACTAAGAGTGCTGAAGATAACCGAGAGCGTCCAATCCCTGCCCAGACCAAGCCGGAGGGATTCCCAAGCTAACGTCGTCAGACTTCAAACCTGTTGACTGCAATGTTGAATATGCAGCCACGAAAAAGATTCGTGGGTCAGTACGGTTAAGTACTGACAAGTGGATAAACCATACTCACAAGATACCGGCGTAACCAGTCATCACAAGATACAAATACTTTGGGATCAACGGAAAGAAAGGGATTATAGCAAATAAGCGGCAGCGGGCTGCACTAACCAACTACAGAAACTCACTACGACATCCGGCTAAAGGAGGGGGGATAATATAGCGTATCGGAACCAACTGTAACTACTCACCAAACAATACCCATCCAATGTTACCCCCTACTAAGGAAGCAACCCAAGGATAACTCACACTGTTGGATTAATGATGGTTCAAGTTATTGTGTCAATAAAACTATTACTAGTCAAGTATCATTAGTTAGGTGTAAGTTGTTCTGAGTACTTGTTAGCCAGTACTTTCACCAAGTCATCCATAACCGCGGAAAACACGGCTTCTCGAGAAGATTTACCCTGCAGGGGTGCACCAATTTGGCCGTACACGTAAGAATAACTCGCCAGACGGGGGATCAACCCACCAAGCGAGGTACTCAACACAACCCAACTCTTCTTCGCATCAAGCCCAAAGAACCCCGTGCAGTTGAGCGCACGGCTAATCAAGCCCCACGAAGAAAAGGGGACCCTCATAGCACTCTAAGAACGTGTCTCCCTAAATGCCGACTACAAAAGTTCCACCCTGCCCTGGGTTCGCAAGATCATGCATGCGGCAAATGGAAAACCCGAACTAAATGAGGCGATTTGGACGAGATGCGAATCGAATCAAATTGAGGGGGGCGCCCATACTCGCTTCCCACATGCGGTTAGTGCGCTCATCATGGATCAGTAGACAAGACCCTTTTCCTAATTAGGGTCGACACTAGCAGGCTTCAAAACCACGCCGGGCTTCCTGCCGGTGCCTTATCATCAAATTATTATTACCCAAAACAGTGACATGTTATTGATTGAATTGAAACCAAACTATCAAACTAAACAGGTGATAAGACGGACAACAAGACTTGAGCGCAAACAACACTAAGCATGCAACTATGACATGAGGGCCAACAAGGTAAACAAACAACAGTTAATAGGAAGTGGAAGGAAGGATATATCATGGCTGCAAGGAAACATATAATAGGATCGAGACACAAGCATCGAATCAACAGGCTAGAATAAGAACAACGGAAAGAATCGGTAACAAGTGATGAAAGGCAGCCATTTGGCAGCAAGTGAGTATACTTGCCTGGAATCCAGCAAGTAGAGGTACATCCGAAGAACTTGTCGTTGCTCACATCATCTCAACGTCCTATCCGGGAAGAAGCAACGAACCTCGAACAAACACCGGATGCAACAATTACTTCTACGGCAAAAGATCCAGCATGATCCTATTTTATATGCATGGTATGGCAAGATGCAACAGGGGAAACAACTTAAGCAATTTAATCGGAACCGGAGTCCGGAGAAATAGGAATTGGTTCAAGTTGTTTAGCTAACCATCAATTTAAATGTTGTTCAGCATGGAAAACAGTGAATAGGTGAGTTAAGCAATATTAATTGGAATAGGGCAACAATTGAATTAAATACCCCAACACATTCCATATTTATTTATTAGGTGAACATACATAACACTACTACAAATGCAAAATGCAAGGTGCAAACATGAACATGGATGGCATATTAGTATTCCTTGCATTTTTCTGGTTGGAAAACATATTTGATATGTGGAATTTGGTTTTGAATTGAGCAAGTTATTAAATTGACAATTTTAAATGCATTAATTAAGAAATAGTTGTTTTCAGCAATTTAATTTATTCAAAATAGAAAACAAAGTTTATATTTGGAAAGCTTATTCAATTTTGCATGGAAAACATATTTCACATGTTGGAATTGGATTTGAATTGCCCAAGTTATGAATTTCGCAATTTAAAAGGTGTAATTAAAGTATTGAATTATTACTCCAATTTTAATTAGGGAAAACGGTGAACAAATTGCATATTTGAAAAGTACAGGAAATTTGGAATGCAATACATGTTTCATTTATTGAATTTGGATTTAAAATGGACAAGCTATGAATTATGCAAGTTTAAGTGAATTAATTAAAGTACATAAAGTGCATGGATTTTATTTGCTCAACACAGTAAACAAATTCCATATTTAATTGTTAGGTGATTGCTAATTACCCACAACCCACACAATGCAATGCGACATGATGAATGATTTAATATGAACCAAATAGATGACATCTAGAAAATAGGCATATAGATATAGGGTTGGGGTTTTGGGTTCGCACGTCGGAAGGAGGGTCTTCGGATAACGCCGGTGTCGTTGGTGCGTGGAGGAAGTCGGCGTTCGTAGGGGAAGTAGACGTTCTCAAACCACACGATCATCATCGTCGAAGTAGTCGTTCAACGTCCGAAGTCTATGTAGTCGTAGCAGTCGTGGGCGAGCCGCTACCGCATCGTCTTCGGGGTCGGAGGTGATCGTGCCGCATCTCCGGTCGATGAGAATCATGGACGCGCACGAAGGCGGCCAATGCAAAGCGGACATGACGAAGGCGATGTAGTCGTTCACGGTTCGTCGAGGGAGTAGTCGTGGTCGAGGTGCTTGTCATATCCAGGTAGGAGATCTTGGCGGTTCCGGTCTTCATGGCACACACGACGGCGGCCAACACAAACAAGGAACGACGAAACGGACACGGCAATGGAAGATGTCCACCCAGTCGTTGTGGAACTTTTCGATGAAGGCCTTGTCGTCGAGGTACGGGTCGGGGTCGACCTTTGCACAGTCGTCGTATTTTCCACGGAACGGAGATCTTGTCGGTGGTCGTTCGTGCGTTGGCGATATAGTACTGGCTTCTTATGTATTCCTAGTTGTGCCCACGTGATGACTTCAAGCAACTCCTCCAAGGTACCATAGCCACCTCTCTGGGCATGAGTGACTTGGGGATGATCCCAATGACATGTCGGCCTCCGTCGTGGACGGCATGGGAGACGAGGCCCATGAGGCCGATGGAGCCGCCGCCGTAGACCAGGTCGATGCCCCGCTCCACCAGCTCCTTGCCGAGCTCGACGGCGGCGTCTTGGTAGCTGGCCTTCCGCCCCTTGGCGCTGCCGCAGTAGATGCAGGTCCACTGGAACCTTGACGCCCGCCGCTCAGTTGCCGCCCCGGAGCCGCCCTCGTCACCGTCGGTCCCTGCTCCGACGCCTCGGCACGACTCCGGCGGCGCCGCCGGACCCATCGCCACGGCTGGCCCGAACGCCGGCGGGTCGACCGCTACCGCCGCCGTGAGGCTCATCGTGGCGGCACGGCGCGTTGATCGTTTAGGGTTGGGGGAAGGGAAGTGGGGCGGACAGAGGAGGGGGGCAGGGAGCCGGAGGAGAGCGACGGGAATCGGTGGGGAAGGAGGCAGCGGAGCAGCTCCATGGCACGGCGGCGCTGGGGACGGCCGGCAACCACCGGAGCAGAGGAGGTGGCGGCGGCGACCATGCCTACAAGAGAAAGGAAGGGGATCGAGTAGTGGGAGAGGGGCGACGGGAGGAGGGCTCGCCGGCGGGAGGTGGCAGGAGGACGAGGGGAGGGAAGGAGGAGGACGAGGGGAGGCAGAGGAGGGCAGCGCTCGGGAGGAGGACGATGGGGATCGAGGGGAGAGGGCGACAGGAGGCGTGGTCGAGCGAGAGGAGACGCAGGGGTTCCTCCCGTGCGATGCGTGCGTGTGTGCTGTGAGGGAGAGGTGGGAGGACCTAGACGCGAATAACAGAAACGGCGGGGGGGGTTTTGCGAGGGAAGAATTTATTTAGGGTTTGGGGAGAGGGAGTTCGGTGGGGGGGGCGGTTGGGCCTAGTTGGGCCGAAAAAATGGGCAGGTTGCCCCTCTCTCTCTCACACAACTCTATTTTTTTTCAGTGGGTTGGGTTTATTATTTTCCAGAAACTGTTTTGGCACTATTAAAAGAAAATATTTTTGTTTTGCATCAAACAAATTTTAGAAAGTCAAGAGTTGATGGAATTACACATTTTGCAAGTTTCAAATGCACGATGATGTATGAGGATGCCATGCGATGCGAAAAAGAAAAACAACGATCAATTCTATTTGGGGAAAAACCCCGGACGTTACAGACGACACCACTAACAAGGGATTGCGCCCTCGCAGTCCACCTGCTCACCCGGGAGGGGAAAGAAGTTCGACTATCGATTCATCATGCTTCCAGTTGATCTCCTCGACACCACTAACAAGAGATTCTTGCTCGGAATGACGACGATGTTCTTCCACCAGGAATCTTCCGATGATCGAACCTATTAGGTTAAAGGCTCAGAAAACGTCCACACACGTAGGATCCTAACACTTTGAAAGATAGACAAGGGGGGAGGCTCCAAAACAAATAAGATGGGAGGGGAAATAGAATAGGGATAAGGAGAAAACAAGAATCCTATTGAGATGTTTCCAAGATAGTTTAGCAGAAATAGTTTTTGACACTCTAGAAACAACGATCGTTAGCTAGGTTATCCTACAGGCTTTGCGGACCCGTTGCTTCGATAACCATTCGTATCGAAACAATCTCGGGAATCGGAACAAGGCTCTGATACCATTTGTGGTATCCCGAGATCGGGCACTATGCAGATTTCAGCATTCCCGCCAAAATCCACATAATAACCGATTCCAGGTTGCCACTTGTGATAACATTACAACAGTTCACGAATGTTCCGCAACAACAACAGAAAAGATATATACAAGAATACTCAAACGATCCAAGGATACAACTGATACAATACCAAGATCCAAATAACAGCAGAAGAATCAACATAGCGTCCGGCTACGGACAAGATACGAATTGGACTAAGAGTCCTGAAGATAACCGAGAGCGTCCAATCCCTGCCCAGGCCAAGCCGGAGGGATTCCCAAGCTAACGCCGTCAGACTTCAAACCTGTTGACTGCAATGTTGAATATGCAGCCACGAAAAAGATTCGTGGGTCGGTACGGTTAAGTACTGGCAAGTGGATAAACCATACTCACAAGATACCGGCGTAACCAGTCATCACAAGATACAAATACTTTGGGATCAACGGAAAGGAAGGGATTATAGCAAATAAGCCGCATCGGGCTGCACTAACCAACTACAGAAACTCACTACGACATCCGGCTAAAGGAGGGGGGATAAGATAGCGTATCGGAACCAACTGTAACTACTCACCAAACAATACCCATCCAATGTTACCCCCTACTAAGGAAGCAACCCAAAGATAACTCACACTGTTGGATTAATGATGGTTCAAGTTATTGTGTCAATAAAACTATTACTAGTCAAGTATCATTAGTTAGGTGTAAGTTGTTCTGAGTACTTGTTAGCCAGTACTTTCACCAAGTCATCCATAACCGCGGAAAACACGGCTTCTCGAGAAAATTTACCCTGCAGGGGTGCACCAATTTGGCCGTACACGTAAGAATAACCCGCCAGACGGGGGATCAATCCACCAAGCGAGGTACTCAACGCAACCCAACTCTTCTTCGCATCAAGCCCAAAGAACCCCGTGCAGTTGAGCGCACGGCTAATCAAGCCCCACAAAGAGAAGGGGACCCTCATAGCACTCTAAGAACGTGTCTCCCTAAATGCCGACTACAAAAGTTCCACCCTGGTCTGGGTTCGCAAGATCATGCATGCGGCAAATGGAAAACCCGAACTAAATGAGGCGATTTGGACGAGATGCGAATCGAATCAAATTGAGGGGGGCGCCCATACTCGCTTCCCACATGCGGTTAGTGCGCTTATCATGGATCAGTAGACAAGACCCTTTTCCTAATTAGGGTCGACACTAGCAGGCTTCAAAACCACGCCGGGCCTCCTGCCGGTGCCTTATCATCAAATTATTATTACCCAAAACAGTGACATGTTATTGATTGAATTGAAACCCAACTATCAAACTAAACAGGTGATAAGACGGACAACAAGACTTGAGCGCAAACAACACTAAGCATGCAACTATGACACGAGGGCCAACAAGGTAAACAAACAACAGTTAATAGGAAGTGGAAGGAAGGATATATCATGGCCGCAAGGTAACATATAATAGGATCGAGACACAAGCATCGAATCAACAGGCTAGAATAAGAACAACGGAAAGAACCGGTAACAAGTGATGAAAGGCAGCCATTTGGCAGCAAGTGAGTATACTTGCCTGGAATCCAGCAAGTAGAGGTACATCCGAAGAACTTGTCGTTGCTGACATCATCTCAACGTCCTATCCGGGAAGAAGCAACGAACCTCGAACAAACACCGGATGCAACAATTACTTCTACGGCAAAAGATCCAGCATGATCCTATTTTATATGCATGGCATGGCAAGATGCAACAGGGGAAACAACTTAAGCAATTTAATCGGAACCGGAGTCCGGAGAAATAGGAATTGGTTCAAGTTGTTTAGCTAACCATCAATTTAAATGTTGTTCAGCATGGAAAACAGTGAATAGGTGAGTTAAGCAATATTAATTGGAATAGGGCAACAATTGAATTAAATACCCCAACACATTCCATATTTATTTATTAGGTGAACATACATAACGCTACTACAAATGCAAAATGCAAGGTGCAAACATGAACATGGATGGCATATTAGTATTCCTTGCATTTTTCTGGTTGGAAAACATATTTGATATGTGGAATTTGGTTTTGAATTGAGCAAGTTATTAAATTGACAATTTTAAATGCATTAATTAAGAAATAGTTGTTTTCAGCAATTTAATTTATTCAAAATAGAAAACAAAGTTTATATTTGGAAAGCTTATTCAATTTTGCATGAAAAACATATTTCACATGTTGGAATTGGATTTGAATTGCCCAAGTTATGAATTTCGCAATTTAAAAGGTGTAATTAAAGTATTGAATTATTACTCCAATTTTAATTAGGGAAAACGGTGAACAAATTGCATTTTATAAAAGTACAGGAAATTTGGAATGGAATACATGTATCATTTATTGAATTTGGATTTAAAATGGACAAGCTATGAATTATGCAAGTTTAAGTGAATTAATTAAAGTACATAAAGTGCATGAATTTTATTTGCTCAACACAGTAAACAAATTCCATATTTAATTGTTAGGTGATTGCTAATTACCCACAACCCACACAATGCAATGCGACATGATGAATGATTTAACATGAACCAAATAGATGACATCTAGAAAATAGGCATATAGATATAGGGTTGGGGTTTTGGGTTCGCACGTCGGAAAGAGGGTCTTCGGATAATGCCGGTGTCGTTGGTGCGTGGAGGAAGTCGACGTTCGTAGGGGAAGTAGACGTTCTCAAACCACACGATCATCGTTGTCGAAGTAGTCGTTCAACGTCCGAAGTCTATGTAGTCGTAGCAGTCGTGGGCGAGCCGCTACCGCATCGTCTTCGGGGTCGGAGGTGATCGTGCCGCATCTCCGGTCGATGAGAATCATGGACGCGCACGAAGGCGGCCAACGCAAAGCGGACATGACGAAGGCGATGTAGTCGTTCACGGTTCGTCGAGGGAGTAGTCGTGGTTGAGGTGCTTGTCATATCCAGGTAGGAGATCTTGGCGGTTCCGGTCTTCATGGCACACACGACGGCGGCCAACACAAACAAGGAACGACAAAACGGACACGGCAATGGAAGATGTCCACCCAGTCTTTGTGGAACTTTTCGATGAAGGCCTTGTCGTCGAGGTACGGGTCGGGGTCGACCTTTGCACAGTCGTCGTATTTTCCACGGAACGGAGATCTTGTCGGTGGTCGTTCGTGCGTTGGCGATATAGTACTGGCTTATTATGTATTCCTAGTTGTGCCCACGTGATGACTTCAAGCAACTCCTCCAAGGTACCATAGCCACCTCTCTGGGCATGAGTGAGTTGGGGATGATCCCAATGACATGTCGGCCTCCGTCGTGGACGGCGTGTGAGACGAGGCCCATGAGGCCGATGGAGCCGCCGCCATAGACCAGGTCGATGCCCCGCTCCACCAGCTCCTTGCCGATCTCGACGGCGGCGTCCTGGTAGCTGGCCTTCCGCCCCTTGGCGTTGCCACAGTAGACGCAGGTCCGCCGGAACCTTGACGCCCGCCGCTCAGTTGCCGCCCCGGAGCCGCCCTCGTCACCGTCGGTCCCTGCTCCGACGCCTCGGCACGACTCCGGCGGCGCCGCCGGACCCATCGCCACGGCTGGCCCGAACGCCGGCGGGTCGACCGCTACCGCCGCCGTGAGGCTCATCGTGGCGGCACGGCGCGTTGATCGTTTAGGGTTGGGGGAAGGGAAGTGGGGCGGACAGAGGAGGGGGGCAGGGAGCCGGAGGAGAGCGACGGGAATTGGTGGGGAAGGAGGCAGCGGAGCAGCTCCATGGCGCGGCGGCGCTGGGGACGGCCGGCAACCACCGGAGCAGAGGAGGTGGCGGCGGCGACCATGCGTACAAGAGAAAGGAAGGGGATCGAGTAGTGGGAGAGGGGCGACGGGAGGAGGTCTCGCCGGCGGGAGGTGGCAGGAGGACGAGGGGAGGGAAGGAGGAGGACGAGGAAAGGCAGAGGAGGGCAGCGCTCGGGAGGAGGACGATGGGGATCGAGGGGAGAGGGCGACAGGAGGCGTGGTCGAGCGAGAGGAGACGCAGGGGTTCCTCCCGTGCGATGCGTGCGTGTGTGCTGTGAGGGAGAGGTGGGAGGACCTAGACGCGAATAACAGAAACGGCGGGGAGGGTTTTTGCGAGGGAAGAATTTATTTAGGGTTTGGGGAGAGGGAGTTCGGTGGGGGGGCCGGTTGGGCCTAGTTGGGCCGAAAAAATGGGCAGGTTGCCCCTCTCTCTCTCACACAACTCTATTTTTTTTCCAGTGGGTTGGGTTTATTATTTTCCAGAAACTGTTTTGGCACTATTAAAAGAAAATATTTTTGTTTTGCATCAAACAAATTTTAGAAAGTCAAGAGTTGATGGAATTAAACATTTTGCAAGTTTCAAATGCACGATGATGTATGAGGATGCCATGCGATGCAAAAAAGAAAAACAACGATCAATTCTATTTGGGGAAAAACCCCGGACGTTACAGACGACACCACTAACAAGGGATTGCGCCCTCGCAATCCACCTGCTCACCCGGGAGGGGAAAGAAGTTCTACTATCGATTCATCATGCTTCCAGTTGATCTCCTCGACACCACTAACAAGAGATTCTTGCTCGGAGTGACGACGATGTTCTTCCACCAGGAATCTTCCGATGATCGAACCTATTAGGTTAAAGGCTCAGAAAACGTCCACCCACGTAGGATCCTAAAACTTTGAAAGATAGACAAGGGGGGAGGCTCCAAAACAAATAAGATGGGAGGGGAAATAGAATAGGGATAAGGAGAAAACAAGAATCCTATTGAGATGTTTCCAAGATAGTTTAGCAGAAATAGTTTTTGACACTCTAGAAACAACGATCGTTAGCTAGGTTATCCTACAGGCTTTGCGGACCCGTTGCTTCGATAACCATTCGTATCGAAACAATCTCGGGAATCGGAACCAAGGCTCTGATACCATTTGTGGTATCCCGAGATCGGGCACTATGCAGATTTCAGCATTCCCGCCAAAATCCACATAATAACCGATTCCAGGTTGCCACTTGTGATAACATTACAACAGTTCACGAATGTTCCGCAACAACAACAGAAAAGATATATACAAGAAGACTCAAACGATCCAAGGATACAACTGATACAATACAAAGATCCAAATAACAGCGGAAGAATCAACATAGCGTCCGGCTACGGACAAGATACGAATTGGACTAAGAGCCCTGAAGATAACGGAGAGCGTCCAATCCCTGCCCAGGCCAAGCCGGAGGGATTCCCAAGCTAACGTCGTCAGACTTCAAACCTGTTGACTGCAATGTTGAATATGCAGCCACGAAAAAGATTTGTGGGTCAGTACGGTTAAGTACTGGCAAGTGGATAAACCATACTCACAAGATACCGGCGTAACCAGTCATCACAAGATACAAATAGTTTGGGATCAACGGAAAGGAAGGGATTATAGCAAATAAGCGGCTGCGGGCTGCACTAACCAACTACAGAAACTCACTACGACATCCGGCTAAAGGAGGGGGGATAAGATAGCGTATCGTAACCAACTGTAACTACTCACCAAACAATACCCATCCAATGTTACCCCCTACTAAGGAAGCAACCCAAGGATAACTCACACTGTTGGATTAATGATGGTTCAAGTTATTGTGTCAATAAAACTATTACTAGTCAAGTATCATTAGTTAGGTGTAAGTTGTTCTGAGTACTTGTTAGCCAGTACTTTCACCAAGTCATCCATAACCGCGGAAAACACGGCTTCTCGAGAAGATTTACCCTGCAGGGGTGCACCAATTTGGCCGTACACGTAAGAATAACCCGCCAGACGGGGGATCAATCCACCAAGCGAGGTACTCGACGCAACCCAACTCTTCTTCGCATCAAGCCCAAAGAACCCCGTGCAGTTGAGCGCACGGCTAATCAAGCCCCACAAAGAAAAGGGGACCCTCATAGCACTCTAAGAACGTGTCTCCCTAAATGCCGACTACAAAAGTTCCACCCTGGCCTGGGTTCGCAAGATCATGCATGCGGCAAATGGAAAACCCGAACTAAATGAGGCGATTTGGACGAGATGCGAATCGAATCAAATTGAGGGGGGGCGCCCATACTCGCTTCCCACATGCGGTTAGTGCGCTCATCATGGATCAGTAGACAAGACCCTTTTCCTAATTAGGGTCGACACTAGCAGGCTTCAAAACCACGCCGGGCCTCCTGCCGGTGCCTTATCATCAAATTATTATTACCCAAAACAGTGACATGTTATTGATTGAATTGAAACCCAACTATCAAACTAAACAGGTGATAAGACGGACAACAAGACTTGAGCGCAAACAACACTAAGCATGCAACTATGACACGAGGGCGAACAAGGTAAACAAACAACAGTTAATAGGAAGTGGAAGGAAGGATATATCATGGCTGCAAGGTAACATATAATAGGATCGAGACACAATCATCGAATCAACAGGCTAGAATAAGAACAACGGAAAGAATCGGTAACAAGTGATGAAAGGCAGCCATTTGGCAGCAAGTGAGTATACTTGCCTGGAATCCAGCAAGTAGAGGTACATCCGAAGAACTTGTCGTTGCTCCCATCATCTCAACGTCATATCCGGGAAGAAGCAACGAACCTCGAACAAACACCGGATGCAACAATTACTTCTACGGCAAAAGATCCAGCATGATCCTATTTTATATGCATGGCATGGCAAGATGCAACAGGGGAAACAACTTAAGCAATTTAATCGGAACCGGAGTCCGGAGAAATAGGAATTGGTTCAAGTTGTTTAGCTAACCATCAATTTAAATGTTGTTCAGCATGGAAAACAGTGAATAGGTGAGTTAAGCAATATTAATTGGAATAGGGCAACAATTGAATTAAATACCCCAACACATTCCATATTTATTTATTAGGTGAACATACATAACACTACTACAAATGCAAAATGCAAGGTGCAAACATGAACATGGATGGCATATTAGTATTCCTTGCATTTTTCTGGTTGGAAAACATATTTGATATGTGGAATTTGGTTTTGAATTGAGCAAGTTATTAAATTGACAATTTTAAATGCATTAATTAAGAAATAGTTGTTTTCAGCAATTAAATTTATTGAAAATAGAAAACAAAGTTTATATTTGGAAAGCTTATTCAATTTTGCATGGAAAACATATTTCACATGTTGGAATTGGATTTGAATTGCCCAAGTTATCAATTTCGCAATTTAAAAGGTGTAATTAAAGTATTGAATTATTACTCCAATTTTAATTAGGGAAAACGGTGAACAAATTGCATATTTGAAAAGTACAGGAAATTTGGAATGGAATACATGTTTCATTTATTGAATTTGGATTTAAAATGGACTGTAACAGCCCAAGTATGAAAACCTACCATTTAGAATGTTTGATTTCTTGTTATTAAGGTATTGCATCATGTCGTCATATTGTTGCATTTGTTTCTTTTGTGTTGCATCTGTTATTCTTTGTTTTCACAATGAAAATCAAACAATTTCAACTGCTTTGTTTTCATACTTGTTCTGTTACAACTTTTGGAAATAAAAATCACAAATGAAAACAACCAATTTGTTCCATTTTATTCCATGTTGTTCACTCATTAAATTGTTGGTTTTATTCAATCATTTGTTTCCAAATAATTCCATAATGATCACTTATTAAATTGTTGGTTTTAATCAAACAATTAATTCAATCAATTAATTCCAAATCTTTTCAAACTCAAATAAAATCTCCAAATCAGCACTTCATTTGAAAGTTATAAAAGCACCAAACAATTTATAATCACATTGTTCTATTTAATCAATAAGGTGCACCCTATTAAGTTGTTGTTTTCTATATTAAATAACAAATGATTCCAAGTTCAAATCAAATCTTCAAAACATCAATCAACTTGAGTTTATAACAAATCTCCAAACCAATCAAACTCACTTTAATCACCTTAACCATAGGGCCACCCTATTAAAAGGATTTGTTTTCATAATGTTTACCTAATATAAAAATTCATTTAAATTTTGGTTTAAACACAAACAGCAAGCAAAAATTCAAACTTTCTGAAAACCAAACTTGGCATTTGTTTTCTTTTAACCTAACTAGCTAACACTACTTTTTCTAAAATTTCTATTAACTTAAAAACCATCTTTTCTTCCATTTGGTTTTCTACAAAAAAAAATATAAAACAACAGAAATTTAAAAAAAAAATGGTTTGGAGGGGGGAGAACACACAGCCCATAACCAGCCAGCCCACCTTTTCCTCTCTGGCCCAAAACCTTTTTCTCTGCGAGGGGATCGTCTTCCACCTACGTCACTGTGTACGAACATATTCTGCACCGTGAGATTTCCCCCCAAACCCTCCGATGCGCTGCCGTACCTCTCCTAGTCCTCCATAAAACCCTCTTCTACGCCCTAGCCCTGCCTCCTCCCACACCGCCGCCGAACCCCCCGTTTCTTTCTCCTTCCACCTCCCTCACCTCTCTGAAGAGCACGCTAATGAACCCCACCCGAGCACAACCCCCCTCTGCCTCCTCTTCGCGCCGCCAGCACGGCCCCCTCGAGGCAGCCCCGTGGCCCGGAATGGAACCACGGTGACTGCCTCAGCCGCCCCGTCTACTCGCCGGTTGCTGGGAGCAACCACGGCGACCGCGCCGTCGCCGGAGTCTTCCGCCGTCCTGCTCCGCCTTCTGAACGACTACGACGGGCCCCGAGGTGATCGCCTCTTTCTCCTCTCCCCCACCGTGCCTCTCTCTGCATCACGGTCGTCCGCATCACGCACACCACCCCCACATCAAGCACAGCACCACGTTTGCGGCAGCGCAGCACGCGCACGGTGGCCACACGCCGGCGAGTCGCTCTGCCGTGGTTCAGTGTCTGCGTTGTTTCTTCAGTTCGACAGTATAGCACGGATCTAACCTAAACCTACGCGAACCCCTTAACTGTCAACAACAGCATTCGCAGCGCAGTGGCAAGGGTGCCTCCGCGCGATCTCAGTGGCCAGGGTTCGAGCCCTGGGGAACGGATTCCTTTTTCCCTTTTACCGCAGCGCATCCAGGCCCACCTGTAAACCACTCTGGTTGACAGCTGTGCTGCCACGCGCGCGCGCGCACCACGTAGGCCCGCGGCCCCACTGGCAGTGGCTGTGGTTGGAAACATACGCGGTAACAATGTTATTCCAGCACGTTTCTTTATAAAACAGGTCCAATATAATTGCAGAATGGTCCCTAGATTTCAATAGCTTATAACTTTAGTTTTATAACCCCAATAAATGAAAATAAAATTAGCACACTGGTCTAAATTTAATTCTCTATTTATTGGTATCATTTGTTCACTGTTTTGAAATTTCAAAATGTCATTTAAATTTGAATCCAAATAATTCCAATGCAAACTTCTAAAATCAATAACTAATTCATTATTAATCCAATAAATGCAAATAAAATATGTTTTCCATACCATTTTGTATAACCTATTCAAATATAATTTTGTTTCCTGGTTTGAATAATTTAAATTGCCTAAATAATTTAATCCTTGTTTAATTCAATTAAATTTGATAAAATAATAACTTGAACAATATAAAATATTTTGAACATGCAAAATATGTTTTCAAACTATCAAAGTGTGAACTTTTCAAATGTGAACTTGAATTTATGAATTGAACAAATAAAATTCAAATAATATTCAAACTTGTTCTAACTTCAATTAAAACATGTTTAATATTGTTTAATCCATAATAAATTCATCCTAATCCAAATTTCAATATTTGAAACATGTAATCCAACTAAAATTTGATGTTCTTTTCAAATATAAACTTTGTTATTTGTTTTGAACACTTTAACTTGTTGAAAACAACAATTACTTGTGTGACATGTTTTAAGTAACCAAACTTTCCAAACTTAATCAATGATTTCCAAAACTTGTTCCAATCCTTTTTCACTTGCAACTATCATTGTTATTTGTTGTTATTTTGTTGTTATCATCATGCATGCATCATGCTAACAACTTTCACATAATAATTAATTGTAAATCATTTGTTTCCACTTATTTCAATGTATCTTTTCCATATGCAATCCAATTGCATATGGGTCCAATTAAATTGTGATATCTTGTCAAGTAGTTTATTTTGATGCATCTATTAACATGACATGCATCATCCCATGTTTGTGCACCTATGCCATGATATTGATTGTTTATCTTTCTGCATTGTTTGTTTGCTTCTTCTCGGATACACGACGACGTTGAGACCGACGATACTTACGACACCCCTTCTAAGGAGTTAGCTCAGTACCAGGCTACTGGGTTTGCAGGCAAGTTATCACTCACATGAACCATCGTGTTCCTTTCAACATTGGTTACCGATACTTTCCGTTGTCTATTCTGCTAGCCCTATGATTAGTTGCTTCTGTTACGAACCTATCACATGTATCCTTTAACCCTGATATTGCCTGACCTCCATACCTATAACCATTGCTTGTTGCCCGTGTCTTACTAGCATGCTTAGGGTTGTTTTGCTCGAGTCTGTTACCCGTTACTTTCTGTTACCATTTCATTAGGTTCTGGGGGCTCGATGTTTAATCAATCAATCATGCTAATGTTGCTATTAATAATAAATTTGATGATAAGGCACCGGCAGGAGGCCCTTTGTGGTTTTGAGGCCTGCTAGTGTCGACCCTAATAGGAAAAGGGTCTTGTCTACTGATCCATGATGAGCGCACTAACCGCATGTGGGAAGCGAGTATGGGCGCCCCCCTCAATTTGACTCGATTCGCATCTCGTCCAAATCGCCTCATTTAGTTCGGGTTTTCCATTTTCTACATGCATGATCTTGCGAGCCCTTGGTACCCGGGTGGAACTTTCGTAGTCGGCATATAGGGGGACACGGTCTTAGAGTGCTATGAGGGTCCATTTTCTTCTGGGCTCGATTAGCCGTGCGCCCAAGGTTCTTTTGGCTTGATGCGAAGAAGAGTTGAGTTGTGTTGAGTGCCCCGCTTGGTGGAAGGGCCTTTCCATCTGGCGGGTTATTCATGCGTGTACGGCCAAATTGGTGCAACCCTGCAGGGATAATCTTCTCGAGAAGCCGTGTTTTCCGCGGTTATGGATTACTTGGTGAAAGTACTGGCTAACAAGTACTCAGGACAACTTAAACCTAATGATTAACAACCTTTCACCCACTGATTAACAACTTGACTAGTAATAGGCTTATTGACACAATAATCTGAACCATCAATAACTCAACTGTGTGAGTTATCCTCGGATTGCTTCTTTGGATAAGGGGCGAGATCCAGGATGGGTTTGCTTGAAGTTATCTTTCAGTTGGTTACGATACACGATCTTATCTCCTTTCTGATAGCCGGAAGTCGTAGTATGTTCTGTAGTTGGTTAGAGCAGCCAGTTGCAGCCTCTTTTATATCCCCTTCCTTCCGTTGAACCCAAAGCATCTGTGCTTGGTGTTGACGGGTTACACTTTGGTGAACTGTGAGTCTTGCTTGCCAGTACGTTTATGTACTGACCCCTTTGGGGCTGTGGTTTCCGCAGACGACGTTTCCGAGGATCTACACGGTGGCTACTACGTGGAATATGACGAGACTGCTGACGAGTAGATAGCGGACCCGGGCAGGATCCGAGACTTCGTGGATGGGCTCCGTCTGTTCGTTTCCGGCCTCTTAGGCCTATTTGGTTCTTGTCTGTACTCAGACATGTTGAATGCTTCCGCTGCGATGTACTGATGTATTGTTGGGACATGTGTCCTCTGAATGATTGTATTTGCTTTCTCTGCTCTAATGAGAGCTATTTGCACCTTATTTCAATCTTTGGTGTCGTAGAGATCTGTTGTGATATCCTTTGTTAAACGCCGTTGACGTACCATGTGTGTATGTTTTGAAGTACGTCAACGGAAGTGTCCTGATTTCTATGGGATAGTTTACGTCGACGCTGAACATATAGGGGTTGGTTGTCACACATACGTGTGTTGGCCTACTCGTAAGAGGATGCGGGTGCCGGTAAGCCCCGTAATCCAATCTACTACTGTTCAACGGAACGGCGAGTATCCTTTAGAAGTCCGGGTGCGACAAATGGTATCAGAGCCTGTCTGCATGTAGGATCCCTTTTTACTGGTCGCAGTTGAGTCTAGAAACTATTTTGTAGCTATATAGGAAAAATGAAACGTGAGAGTAGGAATTCTGTTCTTTTTCTTCTTTCCCCACCCTCCCTCCCTTTTCTGGTAAGGAAGTGCAACGTTGATTTTTCCCTTCTCATCTAAACTTTCAAGTTAGGATTTCACGTGTTTTGGGTTCTCCGTAGTACCTCAGAAGTTTTCTTTTCGTTTTCCCCGGTGTTGCTTCGTTATCCTCTCCTCCTAAACATTTCCATTTCGTCCGTTGAAATCTTATTGTTCTTTCCACTTCAAATCTTCTACCGGCGTCTAATCAAAACTTCCTCGTAAACTCTTATCCAGCTAAAGTGTTATTTGATACCGGAGCATCACATTCTTTTGTGTCAAAGATCTTTTCCACAACATACAACCTAATTCTGGTTCCACTAAGCAATCAAATCACCGTTCACTCTCCGGGATATCAAATGTTGACTTCCAAGTTGAGTCACAGAAATCAAATTCTAATGGGAGGCCACATATTCCTTGTTTCTCTCATGTTGCTTGGCAATTCTGACATTGATGTCATTCTGGTATTGATTTGATGTCAATAACCCTGTTCCACCCTCATTACAGATAGTCTATTCTCCAAATGAATCAAATTCTATCCAGCTATACACCCTTGATACAAAACCTCTCCCTTTACTTGAAAATGTTCCGGTGGTTTCCAAATTCCCTGACGTCTATCCAATGTGCACGATGTGTTTCACGTGTCACAACTCAAGTGGATCTTCCCAAGAAGTATCCGGACCTTTTCTTTTCTCAGTAGGAATCTCGGGGCGCGATTCCTTCAAGGGGGGGCGTTTTGTAACAGCCCAAGTATGAAAACCTACCATTTAGAATGTTTGATTTCTTGTTATTAAGGTATTGCATCATGTCATCATATTGTTGCATTTGTTTCTTTTGTGTTGCATCTGTTATTCTTTGTTTTCACAATGAAAATCAAACAATTTCAACTGCTTTGTTTTCATACTTGTTCTGTTACAACTTTTGGAAATAAAAATCACAAATGAAAACAACCAATTTGTTCCATTTTATTCCATGTTGTTCACTCATTAAATTGTTGGTTTTATTCAATCATTTGTTTCCAAATAATTCCATAATGATCACTTATTAAATTGTTGGTTTTAATCAAACAATTAATTCAATCAATTAATTCCAAATCTTTTCAAACTCAAATAAAATCTCCAAATCAGCACTTCATTTGAAAGTTATAAAAGCACCAAACAATTTATAATCACATTGTTCTATTTAATCAATAAGGTGCACCCTATTAAGTTGTTATTTTCTATATTAAATAACAAATGATTCCAAGTTCAAATCAAATCTTCAAAACATCAATCAACTTGAGTTTATAACAAATCTCCAAACCAATCAAACTCACTTTAATCACCTTAACCATAGGGCCACCCTATTAAAAGGATTTGTTTTCATAATGTTTACCTAATATAAAAATTCATTTAAATTTTGGTTTAAACACAAACAGCAAGCAAGTAATCAAACTTTCTGAAAACCAAACTTGGCATTTGTTTTCTTTTAACCTAACTAGCTAACACTACTTTTTCTAAAATTTCTATTAACTTAAAAACCATCTTTTCTTCCATTTGGTTTTCTACAAAAAAAATATAAAACAACAGAAATTGTAAAAAAAATGGTTTGGAGGGGGGAGAACACACAGCCCATAACCAGCCAGCCCACCTTTTCCTCTCTGGCCCAAAACCTTTTTCTCTGCGAGGGGATCGTCTTCCACCTACGTCACTGTGTACGAACATGTTCTGCACCGTGAGATTTCCCCCCAAACCCTCCGATGCGCTGCCGTACCTCTCCTAGTCCTCCATAAAACCCTCTTCTACGCCCTAGCCCTGCCTCCTCCCACACCGCCGCCGAACCCCCCGTTTCTTTCTCCTTCCACCTCCCTCACCTCTCTGAAGAGCACGCTACTGAACCCCACCCGAGCACAACCCCCCTCTGCCTCCTCTTCGCGCCGCCAGCACGGCCCCCTCGAGGCAGCCCCGTGGCCCGGAATGGAACCACGGCGACTGCCTCAGCCGCCCCGTCTACTCGCCGGTTGCTGGGAGCAACCACGGCGACCGCGCCGTCGCCGGAGTCTTCCGCCGTCCTGCTCCGCCTTCTGAACGACTACGACGGGCCCCGAGGTGATCGCCTCTTTCTCCTCTCCCCCACCGTGCCTCTCTCTGCATCACGGTCGTCCGCATCACGCACACCACCCCCACATCAAGCACAGCACCACGTTTGCGGCAGCGCAGCACGCGCACGGTGGCCACACGCCGGCGAGTCGCTCTGCCGTGGTTCAGTGTCTGCGTTGTTTCTTCAGTTCGACAGTATAGCATGGATCTAACCTAAACCTACGCGAACCCCTTAACTGTCAACAACAGCATTCGCAGCGCAGTGGCAAGGGTGCCTCCGCGCGATCTCAGTGGCCAGGGTTCGAGCCCTGGGGAACGGATTCCTTTTTCCCTTTTACCGCAGCGCATCCAGGCCCACCTGTAAGCCACTCTGGTTGACAGCTGTGCTGCCACGCGCGCGCGCGTGCACCACGTAGGCCCGCGGCCCCACTGGCAGTGGCTGTGGTTGGAAACATACGCGGTAACAAAGTTATTCCAGCACGTTTCTTTATAAAACAGGTCCAATATAATTGCAGAATGGTCCCTAGATTTCAATAGCTTATAACTTTAGTTTTATAACCCCAATAAATGAAAATAAAATATGCACACTGGTCTAAATTTAATTCTCTATTTATTGGTATCATTTGTTCAATGTTTTGAAATTTCAAAATGTCATTTAAATTTGAATCCAAATAATTCCAATGCAAACTTCTAAAATCAATAACTAATTGATTATTAATCCAATAAATGCAAATAAAATATGTTTTCCATACCATTTTGAATAACCTATTCAAATATAATTTTGTTTCCTGGTTTGAATAATTTAAATTGCCTAAATAATTTAATCCTTGTTTAATTCAATTAAATTTGATAAAATAATAACTTGAACAATATAAAATATTTTGAACATGCAAAATATGTTTTCAAACTATCAAAGTGTGAACTTTTCAAATGTGAACTTGAATTTATGAATTGAACAAATAAAAGTCAAATAATATTCAAACTTGTTCTAACTTCAATTAAAACTTGTTTAATATTGTTTAATCCATAATAAATTCATCCTAATCCAAATTTCAATATTTGAAACATGTAATCCAACTAAAATTTGATGTTCTTTTCAATTAAACTTTGTTATTTGTTTTGAACACTTTAACTTGTTGAAAACAACAATTACTTGTGTGACATGTTTTAAGTAACCAAACTTTCCAAACTTAATCAATGATTTCCAAAACTTGTTCCAATCCTTTTTCACTTGCAACTATCATTGTTATTTGTTGTTATTTTGTTGTTATCATCATGCATGCATCATGCTAACAACTTTCACATAATAATTAATTGTAAATCATTTGTTTCCACTTATTTCAATGTATCTTTTCCATATGCAATCCAATTGCATATGGGTCCAATTAAATTGTGATATCTTGTCAAGTAGTTTATTTTGATGCATCTATTAACATGACATGCATCATCCCATGTTTGTGCACCTATGCCATGATATTGATTGTTTATCTTTCTGCATTGTTTGTTTGCTTCTTCTCGGATACACGACGACGTTGAGACCGACGATACTTACGACACCCCTTCTAAGGAGTTATCTCAGTACCAGGCTACTGGGTTTGCATGCAAGTTATCACTCACATGAACCATCGTGTTCCTTTCAACATTGGTTACCGATACTTTCCGTTGTCTATTCTGCTAGCCCTATGATTAGTTGCTTCTGTTACGAACCTCACATGTATCCTTTAACCCTGATATTGCCTCACCTCCATACCTATAACCATTGCTTGTTGCCCGTGTCTTACTAGCATGCTTAGGGTTGTTTTGCTCGAGTCTGTTACCCATTACTTTCTGTTACCATTTCATTAGGTTCTGGGGGCTCGATGTTTAATCAATCAATCATGCTAATGTTGCTATTAATAATAAATTTGATGATAAGGCACCGGCAGGAGGCCCTTTGTGGTTTTGAGGCCTGCTAGTGTCGACCCTAATAGGAAAAGGGTCTTGTCTACTGATCCATGATGAGCGCACTAACCGCATGTGGAAAGCGAGTATGGGCGCCCCCCTCAATTTGACTCGATTCGCATCTCGTCCAAATCGCCTCATTTAGTTCGGGTTTTCCATTTGCTGCATGCATGATCTTGCGAGCCCTTGGTACCCGGGTGGAACTTTCGTAGTCAGCATATAGGGGGACACGGTCTTAGAGTGCTATGAGGGTCCATTTTCTTCTGGGCTCGATTAGCCGTGCGCCCAAGGTTCTTTGGGCTTGATGCGAAGAAGAGTTGAGTTGTGTTGAGTGCCCCGCTTGGTGGAAGGGCCTTTCCATCTGGCGGGTTATTCATGCGTGTACGGCCAAATTGGTGCAACCCTGCAGGGATAATCTTCTCGAGAAGCCGTGTTTTCCGCGGTTATGGATTACTTGGTGAAAGTACTGGCTAACAAGTACTCAGGACAACTTAAACCTAATGATTAACAACCTTTCACCCACTGATTAACAACTTGACTAGTAATAGGCTTATTGACACAATAATCTGAACCATCAATAACTCAACTGTGTGAGTTATCCTCGGATTGCTTCTTTGGATAAGGGGCGAGATCCAGGATGGGTTTGCTTGAAGTTATCTTTCAGTTGGTTACGATACACGATCTTATCTCCTTTCTGATAGCCGGAAGTTGTAGTATGTTCTGTAGTTGGTTAGAGCAGCCAGTTGCAGCCTCTTTTATATCCCCTTCCTTCCGTTGAACCCAAAGCATCTGTGCTTGGTGTTGACGGGTTACACGTTGGTGAACTGTGAGTCTTGCTTGCCAGTACGTTTATGTACTGACCCCTTTGGGGCTGTGGTTTCCGCAGACGACGTTTCCGAGGATCTACACGGTGGCTACTACGTGGAGTATGACGAGACTGCTGACGAGTAGATAGCGGACCCGGGCAGGATCCGAGACTTCGTGGATGGGCTCCGTCTGTTCGTTTCCGGCCTCTTAGGCCTATTTGGTTCTTGTCTGTACTCAGACATGTTGAATGCTTCCGCTGCGATGTACTGATGTATTGTTGGGACATGTGTCCTCTGAATGATTGTATTTGCTTTCTCTGCTCTAATGAGAGCTATTTGCACCTTATTTCAATCTTTGGTGTCGTAGAGATCTGTTGTGATATCCTTTGTTAAACGCCGTTGACGTACCATGTGTGTATGTTTTGAAGTACGTCAACGGAAGTGTCCTGATTTCTATGGGATAGTTTACGTCGACGCTGAACAGATAGGGGTTGGTTGTCACACATACGTGTGTTGGCCTACTCGTAAGAGGATGCGGGTGCCGGTAAGCCCCGTAATCCAATCTACTACTGTTCAACGGAACGACGAGTATCCTTTAGAAGTCCGGGTGCGACATGGACAAGCTATGAATTATGCAAGTTTAAGTGAATTAATTAAAGTACATAAAGTGCATGAATTTTATTTGCTCAAAACAGTAAACAAATTCCATATTTAATTGTTAGGTGATTGCTAATTACCCACAACCCACACAATGCAATGCGACATGATGAATGATTTAATATGAACCAAATAGATGACATCTAGAAAATAGGCATATAGATATAGGGTTGGGGTTTTGGGTTCGCACGTCGGAAAGAGGGTCTTCGGATAACGCCGGTGTCGTTGGTGCGTGGAGGAAGTCGACGTTCGTAGGGGAAGTAGACGTTCTCAAACCACACGATCATCGTCGTCGAAGTAGTCGTTCAACGTCCGAAGTCTATGTAGTCGTAGCAGTCGTGGGCGAGCCGCTACCGCATCGTCTTCGGGGTCGGAGGTGATCGTGCCGCATCTCCGGTGGATGATAATCATGGACGCGCACGATGGCGGCCAACGCAAAGCGGACATGACGAAGGCGATGTAGTCGTTCACGGTTCGTCGAGGGAGTAGTCGTGGTCGAGGTGCTTGTCATATCCAGGTAGGAGATCTTGGCGGTTCCGGTCTTCATGGCACACACGACGGCGGCCAACACAAACAAGGAACGACGAAACGGACACGGCAATGGAAGATGTCCACCCAGTCGTTGTGGAACTTTGCGATGAAGGCCTTGTCGTCGAGGTACGGGTCGGGGTCGACCTTTGCACAGTCGTCGAATTTTCCACGGAACGGAGATCTTGTCGGCGGTCGTTCGTGCGTTGGCGATATAGTACTGGCTTCTTATGTATTCCTAGTTGTGCCCACGTGATGACTTCAAGCAACTCCTCCAAGGTACCATAGCCACCTCTCTGGGCATGAGTGACTTGGGGATGATCCCAATGACATGTCGGCCTCCTTCGTGGACGGCGCGGGAGACGAGTCCCATGAGGCCGATGGAGCCGCCGCCGTAGACCAGGTCGATGCCCCGCTCCACCAGCTCCTTGCCGAGCTCGACGGCGGCGTCCTGGTAGCTGGCCTTCCGCCCCTTGGCGCTGCCGCAGTAGACGCAGGTCCGCCGGAACCTTGACGCCCGCTGCTCAGTTGCCGCCCCGGAGCCGCCCTCGTCACCGTCGGTCCCTGCTCCGACACCTCGGCACGACTCCGGCGGCGCCGCCGGACCCATCGCCACGGATGGCCCGAACGCCGGCGGGTCGACCGCTACCGCCGCCGTGAGGCTCATCGTGGCGGCACGGCGCGTTGATCGTTTAGGGTTGGGGGAAGGGAAGTGGGGCGGACAGAGGAGGGGGGCAGGGAACCAGAGGAGAGCGACGGGAATCGGTGGGGAAGGAGGCAGCGGAGCAGCTCCATGGCGCGGCGGCGTTGGGGACGGCCGGCAACCACCGGAGCAGAGGAGGTGGCGGCGGCGACCATGCGTACAAGAGAAAGGAAGGGGATCGAGCAGTGGGAGAGGGGCGACGGGAGGAGGGCTCGCCGGCGGGAGGTGGCAGGAGGACGAGGGGAGGCAGAGGAGGGCAGCGCTCGGGAGGAGGACGATGGGGATCGAGGGGAGAGGGCGACAGGAGGCGTGGTCGAGCGAGAGGAGACGCAGGGGTTCCTCCCGTGCGATGCGTGCGTGTGTGCTGTAAGGGAGAGGTGGGAGGACCTAGACGCGAATAACAGAAACGGCGGGGGGGGGGGGGTTTGCGA